>JABJVR010000021.1:1636088-1657285 GCA_025773905.1 Chitala chitala | reverse complement strand
CGTAACCCAAAAAAAATTTTTTTTTTAAAAAAAAAAACAATTTAATTTTTTTTTTCTTAAAATGCAAATTTTTTTCGGTCTTGTTGCAGTCACCCAAAAAAAAAAAAAAAAAAAAAAAAAAAAAAACAACTCCCTGCAACATTTGCCATCAAACACAACAATGCGTCCTGTAACATAAACATTCTCAAGGACGTCCAGTTGCCCGGGAAATCTTGTATTGAGAGATGTAAATAGGCTGAAAGCCCCTGTGAAATTGCAACTATTGGTGAAACTTTCATTAAGCAAGGCCAGCCATCCTAGCATCTGAGGCCCTTGCCATCCCACGCAGGTGCTAGGGGAATCAATCATTCCTCTCACTCTCTCGCCAGGAGGAGGACTGCTTCAGCGAGAGTGCTGATGACTACAGCATACTGAATGTCATGCGGTTGCCAACGACAATAGCTCAGGAATACGTGTGGGGAGGAGGGGGGCTTATTCTGACACCATGCACGTTTTGCTAGTAACAGGGCAATCAGCTCTGATGTCACAGGTTCTAGGTTACCGGTTCTTGCGCTGTTTTGATTTCTGGCACAGGCAGAGTTGCTGTAATGGATCCCTTGTTCTTTCAGCTTACTGGCACTGCTCGTGTTTGCGCGCGTGCGTAAAACACTGTTTCTCTTCCGTTCCGTCCAGCTGCCCTCCGAGTTTCAGGAGCGCGTCAGCATGCACCTGGAGAAGCACGGCTGCGGCGTGACCGTGCCCATGCGCCACTCCCCCTACAGCGACTCAGTGCCCACCACCGTCATCGCCAAGGTACTGGAGAAACCTGAGCCTGGCACGAGCTGCCCGGGCTCACGGAGCCCAAGCCCGCAGCCCCACAGCCCTGACTTCCTGCCCAACAGCATGGGCAGCGGCGAGCGGCTGCAGCGCCGCCTGGCGTACAAGTCGTCAGACCTGTACTGCAGCGACACGGCGCTCTACTGCCCGGACGAGCGCAGACGGGAGCGGCGCCAGAGCGTGGACCTGCACGGCCAGGAAACGGCCCTCTTCCAGGCCCAGAACTCCACTGACAGTAACCCTGAGGAGGACGGCTTCCACCCCGCCTTCTCCCACCACGAGCAGAGCTTTGCGGAGTTCGCCCCGGCCTCGCCGCCTCCGTCCAGCTCCTACTCGAGCTTCAGCGTGGCGTCCGACGAGAAGGGCCGCGCGCCCAGCAGCACGCTGTCCTCCTCGCAGCAGGCGCTCTATATGGAGTGGCGCGACGGGGACTACGAGCACAAAAGCAACTCCTCCTACGGCAAGGAGAGCCCCACCTTCCCCAAATCGCACAGCTTCCAGCACGTGGCCCACGGGCCGCAGAACGGCAGCCCGCCCAGCTACTCGCAGACAGCGGCCGCCTGCTTCAGCGAGCCCTACCACTCGCCACGGCTGACATCGTCGCTCAGCATGTATGGAGACAGCCAGGGCGGCATCCACGTCGCCGAGGAGGAGCTGAGCGGACGCTGGAGGCAGCTCAGCGTGGAGGACCTCAACGCGTACTCCTTCCGCAACACAGGCCGTGTGTCTCCCTACAGCTTCTCTGAGCAGCACTTTGCCGTGGGCCCCGCCAAGATCAAGCTGGGCCCCCTCTACAGCAGCTTTCAGGAGGGAGACGACGTGTACCACAGCCGCATCCTGGACCGCTGCTTCGCCGCGTCGCCGAGCCCAAGTCCCAGCCCAGAGCACCGCTGCGGCTCGCGGAACCCCGACCCGGGCCCCCTGTACCGGGCCAAGGAGGACAGTCAGGAGTCGGAGAGGAGCTTCTTCCACTCAGGAAGTTCCAAGGACAAGGACAGTACCGGGGGCTCCATGAAGAAGGAGTATGTGGATGTGAGTCCGAACAGTTCTGCAGAGTCCCTCAACCAAAGTCCCCCAGAGGCTCCGGAATTGCAGCACTACCCAATGGAGCGGCAGAGCCCCGCCCTCCAGCGCTCGCCGTCGCCGCAGTACCAAAAATTTGGAAGCACCGGTCTCTGCAGAAAGGACAGCCTGACCAAGGCCCAGCTTTATGGTACACTGCTAAACTGAAGGGCTGGGGGGGTTGTTGGCGCTCACATTTTAACCCAAGAGCAGCTAGGACAAGCGATGGTTCTGTGGTCCAGTCCAGGTAGTCTTCAAAGGCACTGTAACACAAAACGGGCAGGCGTTCAGGCTTAGGGCACCATATACCTGGTTACAAAAAGTACAGTCAGGACATGTGGTGACTGCCACTGTAACCCTGGCAGCTTTCAATAGCTATTCAGTTCTTTTTAGTGATAATTAAATGTATGAAGCAGACAGTAACAAAATACTCCTGAAGTTTTGCATCAGATCATGTCAGCAAGTTTTTATTTTTTGTGTAACACAAGTAGTTGACTGTCCCTCAATTCAGTCGTTTAACATCTTTATATCCTTGAGTGACAGGGAGCCAGTTAAAGTAATGGGAATAAAGCAATAACACTAATGTTAGCTGAATCGGTCCCAATATAAAGACATCAGCTGCACAATTTGCAGTTTTCAGCTACGAAAGGCAGCTGTTAAATGACTGTTAAATCAATAGTACATAAAGGGATGCCCTTTTTACCCCCCCTTTATGCCCCTGAAACATATTCAAACAGCCAACATTCCTCCACTTCCAACTTGCCAGTACGTACAGGGGTAAGCAGCACACACACAGAAACCTGGAAATGCCCTGACTGAATGGAAGAAGGTGTGGCAGATGCTGACGCTGTTGTGCTCAGCCTTAGCGTCCGAAGCCGTTCGGCTTTCAGCGCACAGAGCCCTTGCGCTCTTACACGGCTGCGGGTGGGTTATCCCGCTGCTGAGCCGAAATGCGAATTAGCTTTATTTTCACTCTGCTGACTCGCGCCACAGATAACCTGGAACATTTTGCCTTAATTCTTTTCCTTCGCCGGAGCAGTTCCTTATGCTCCTCCATCCTGACACTGGTGTAAATATGTGATTTACAGTGTTGGGTAGAAGGCTTTATTCCCCCCCCCCCCCATTTTTTTTGTTTTTGTTTTTGTTTTAACTCCAGGCCAAGGTCCTCCTGTTTAATGAGGCACATTCCTGAGGGGGGGGACCCGCATGGGCCACGTTGATGTTAGGTATTCGCTCTGATAATTCCTTTTCACTGTGTCCTTTACTTCTGCAATGCCTTTTCCACGATGCTCCGATCGACCTTGTGGTTCTCCAAACGGGCCACGTTTCTAAAGTCCTGATCTCACGCTGCTGCCTTGTGGGGAACTGGAAGAGACTGCTGCTAATGCTATAGACATCAGCAGCAGGCGACCGGCACAGCACCAGATCTCTGCGCCGGCTTTGCTGTCGCTAAAAATTTATTTTACTAAACGTAAAAAAAAAAAAAAAAAAAAAAAAAAAACAACGGGGGGGGTGGGCTTAGCTGTTTGGTCAGACTGGGTTGTAGATAGTCAATGTAATTAGGTTGGGTCATTTTACCTTTTCCTGCTTTGTTGCTGTTCTTTACTTTGACCTTAAAATGTTATCCTGTCCTGTTCTACCTCAGATTCCATTCAGAACTTTCCATGACACAACAGGTGAGCTGTTTGTATTGGCGTTATCCTGCATGTTTCTAGACTTTTGTTGTATATTTAATAAAGAACAAATATGGAAATAATAGGATACATAAACGTACATTTCAGTGACCCAGAGCTTGGAGATCTGATGTGTTAAGTGTAAACAGAAGTACAATCCTATCCTGACTTTGTTTGAATAAGGCAAGGGTAGTGTCTGTAAGAAAAATCTTTTATAATAGTAGGCATGACTGAGACCTAAATATTTTCTGCTAAAGTATAAAGCGGCTCTTTCTCTGAACACCCCTTGAAAACGGAGCTCAGGCTGAGCCCTTCCTGATACATTAGCACATTAAAAACCTTACGATTCGGAAACAGTCCAACTGACAAAGCCCGTCAGCTCTGGCTGGGAAGGAGTGTAATGTTTATCACAGTCAGGCCTCATAAACTAATTGATGTGGTTTCTTGTATAATTACAGTTGCCTTCCCTCCCCACGGCGTTCCACACTGACAACCAGAGTGTCTCTGCATCGCTTTGACCAGGGCAGGATAAACTTACAGCTGCCAGTCCATTGGTGGGTTTATGCCCACACTTGTATCAAAAAATAAGGACAGTTAGTTGACTTGTTCCAAAATTAGGTCAGTCTCTGCATACTGTAGATATGCCTGCATACTCATTACTTTTGATAATGAACCTATAAAGGCATCAGAGTTTACCCTTTGAAATGTTAATTAACAGGGCTTGCTTTGATCTCCTACAATGTAACGTGACTCGACTACTTTGGCCCATTCAAGTCATGGACTAAAAGATTTTGGGAAAGTCCTTTGAAAGTTACATTTCTACATGTATTTCGGAAAAGATTTAGTAACCAGTATGTGCTGAATAAAGGAACGTAAGTACATTAGCTAAACCTCTGGGCACTGAAAGTCGTCTTGGTAACCACTCTTCATAATACTAAGATATCTGCTTACAAACCTCAGGTACCAGTAGGAATAGGCAGCTCTATTTAATATGCTGGTCACGTCACAGACTCAGATATGCCCGTCTGCACGAGGGGTATCCATTTCCCGATTTATGATCAACTTAATCAATTGATGACTTTGCAAATTTGTATATCATCCTGGACGTAGGAGCTGTAGATTTTTTAAGGCGCTACTGTTAGTTGCGCTAACGGATGCCATACGGAGCTTCGCCTACTGGGATGGTGGTGCCACCAGGATGGAGCTGGGACAGGAACAGCGGACGCAGTGGGGGCCGTGGTCTGGGCCCTGGTTTCACAAAGGGGGAACAACGAGCAGTTGGATGGTTCTGGTGAGGGGAAGAGTGACAGATGCAGCGAGAGCCTGCGGCAGCCATCTGGTTAAAGTGGCGAGTGGGAGGAAGCGGCGGGGGGCAGGAAAGCGGCTCTGCGGCGAGTTCTCCACACGCTCACTTCCCCCCGTTCTGTTCTTCAGACATGATGACACATGAGGGTTCTTCTGCAGTGCGGTCCATACCGTCAGCAGCACAGCTGACAGGAAGGTTCATGGACATCGGGCCGTCATAATTTAGAGACGGCTGATTCATGAAGAAGTCATATGGTGTATGTTAAAACCTAAGATGTGAGCTGCACCGTAATACAGCAGTAATTCTTCAGCAGCCTAGCTGAGGATAAGGTAGCGAATTGAACCCTTAGAGCCCCCTCTTATACAATAAATAAACTGATGTGGTGCAGTTATTATACATGCATGTAAACCATGGTGCAAAACAGTTTAAATCAGAGACTGTGCACTGACCTCTGATATGGGGCTTGGATAACAGGTTCTCAGGGGCCCATTTGCAAGCGTGTGTCCAGGTGTCGGCTTGCGTTGTTTGCGCCCCTGTCTCGCTCCGAGCGTGTCAGTGCCAGATGCAGAGATCCCCGGTCCAGTCGCAGGAGGCGAGGACGCCGGGTAGGACGGGGTGCGTTGCAGCCCACACGCAGGCCTGCTTGTGAGCGTGCAGGACCCGGAGCTCGCGGGAGCTCTGCGCGTCATAGAAGTGGATAGAGCCACTGGAGCTTCCTGACACCAGCACCGCTCCGTCTGCAGAGAACTCACAACCTACTGCATATCCTTCAACCTAGGGAAGCAATCATTAACAGAGCCATGAATTACACCACCAGGCTATAGAGATAATCCACTGCAAAGCTTATACACTTCCCTCACTTAAAGGTAATCCATCTCTCAAAGCCTTCTGTATCCCTCCCTGAATGCAAATAGTTAATTTACTTTTAAGTAGTCGGGCCATTTACAAGTACAAAAATGCTGTTTACTTCTAGACTGATTTACAGGAAACATTTTACCACCACATAAAACGTTCTGATAAACTACCGGAAAACCTTAGTGTTAATATGAGGGTTAAAGCAATTAAGCACAGTGAAACAGGACAACCTTCCGGGAGCTAGAACTAAGCACAGGTTAACTGCTAAACTGGGCTGGGTCTGACGATTCAGTATCAGCTGTCACTTCCCAACCCTCTTCCTCTGTTATAAAATTATAACATTTTTATTCTGGCTCATCGCAGCCCAGTATTTCTGTACAGTTCTTACAATTACACTAGTATGATCTTTCACCATACACATGTATTCTACAGATCTGTATATTCCCTTGTAAATCACCTTGAATTGTTGCCTGTTAATGCTCTGTACCTGAAAAGGACTGAAGATGTGCCCTTTTATATTCCTGTCATGTTGGGACATGGAAAATTAAAACTTAAGAACTGTTTTTTTTTTTTTTTTTTTCCTCCTACCACTTCTTTGAAATTCTGTTTCACATAAAAAATATGTTATCAATTGGGTGAATCAACCCATAAAGGCTTTACAGAGAATAACACAAAATGTAACTTTATCCCCAAATTTAAATTTTAAAATTTGTATTAAAAAACAAAGCCTTGTTTCCAGACTTTTTGCTGTGGGTTGTTACTATGTAACAGAGCTGCTTACGGTGTGGCTTGACACCTGCCTTGTGCCCTTCGTATCGTTTCCTCTTGTTCATCCTGTATGGTCTTTGTGTTGAAAACAGGGCAGCATAGTTCCCATTGGTCTGTGCTACGAACTCATCTCCACGTGGGTGAAGAGCCAAGCTAGGGCACGTGTAGCGCTCCTGTGAACATCGGAACAGAACTCAGAAACCCAAAGTGAGCAGGTGGTGAGCAAGCTGATGAAGGGTAACGTGACTTCAGCACTACGGCCTTTGTGTCGATTCGTGGTCTCTGCTTACGTGGAAGACTTGATTGGAAAGCTTGGCTGTAGTTTGAAAGTCCCAGCCAATAAGAGTGCGATCAGCAGAGTCCCGGCTGACCGAGTCGGTGCTGGTCACAAACTCGGCGCCCCCGGCCAGGAACAGGATGTCCAGCGTCTGCTGGACGGCAGCCCGGTAGAGTCGCACCACCTGTACAGATGGAGTAGGGTAACGGGCACTGTGATGAGTGGCGAGCCTCATCGCCAGTCCTACCATTCTGCCCAGCAACAGGACCTCCTGCTAGGGCCATTTAAATCCACATTCACACAGTTATGATTGAGTAAAAAAAAACCACCAAAAACGTCTGTTAACCATCTCTGACTTTCAAGTTGCTATGCTATTGTGTTCCACTCCACGCTGTAATTTTTCTCGTGCCAACTAATGAGCGGTAGAAAGTGCGATTTCTAATGGGTTTCGAGACAAAATAAAAACCTGCTTCCTGTCAGGAGCCAGACACAGGCTCTCTGAAACAAGCCTGCAGCACGGCGCCAATTCCTCACACAGGAGGAGGGACTGATTACCGGCTTTCATTTGGCACTGATAGATAAATCAATGATCTACTCCCGCCCACACAGTCAATTACGTTAGGCCTGCGTAACCTTGTTAACCAGCGTGCAACTTACCTTGACGCACAACATACGACGACAGAGCTTCAAGTCAATAAGCAAAGATGTTAAGATGGTGGCTCACCTTGCAGGACCTGCTGTCCCAAGCCTTGACCTCTGGGCTGAAGCCTCCACACAGGAACACGCTGGGGTCGCTGGGTCGCACGGCCACACAGCTCACTTTAAACTGGTTTTCTACTCTGACTACCTGCTGGCCTGAGGACACAGGGAAACGGTACACACACACTCTCGTCGGGTGTGTCTGAAAGGGAGACGCGCGTACGGTCTCCTGCTGTATGTTTGGATGGTTATGCTACGGTAGGAGGCCGTCACACAGCATGAACAGAAGAATAATGTGTTTGGTGCTAAATGTTTAAAAACTAAAAACAGTTTCGTTATTTTGACAAACAGTTTCTATTTCAGTACTCACCTGCCTGGAAAATAATAATACCCACAAACCCTGACTAGTCAAACAAGTCATTGTTCCCACGTGCTTTTTAATAAAGCGTATGAATAATGCTACTGTTGTGCGCAGAATGGTTTTTAAAGAACAGTTTATCCTGACTGGCGTTAAAAATTACAGCTGTCTCAGTAAATAGCAATCAATTATGCATGCCTTCAGATGCATAGAAATATTACAAAGATTAGAAACTTTGTGCTCTGTGGAAAAAAGTTTAGTGGTTTATTGAATATTCACAAAACACTGCCATCGCTCATTTTGCTTAATTCAATATAAATTCATTAGTGTATTTGGCCCTTCTGAAGTACTGAATTATGTTTCTTCACATTAAAGGATTCCGTGTTCCTGCAGCATAACAATATCGCCAAACGTTTTCCTTCTGTCTCCACATCGACCATCTGGCCTTATTTAAAATAATTCCAAAACAGATCACAAACAATTTTATTTACACCTTGACAGACTGGTGGAAACTGCTGGGAGCTCAGTGTCCACGTTGTCTGGGAGTGAATTACAGGCCTACACTCAAGAGTGCGACTCTAACGTGACCCCGGGGTTGCATCCTGTACAAGAGAGCGACTCTAACGTGAGCTCAGGGGTCGTGAGTGAACACGACAGGTGCTAAAAGGAGCACAGGAAGTGACTGGAAACACCTTGCTGGCACACTCTGGTTAGGGGTCAGAACACTCGTCTCTAATCTGGCCTCGCTGATCCTAAATCCTACCAGGCAATTATCTTGTCGCTGTCATTTCAGAGCCCTGGGATGGTGAGACCAGGCTGACGGCTACATTTAGAACCTGCCGCTCTAAGTCAGTGACAAAGTCGACTGTACTCCCCAGAGCACCTCATCTACACCCTCCCCCCCTCCTGAAACACACACACACACACACACACAACCCATTTCTTCATTTTACTAATCGTGACACATAATGAAGACAACAGTGTGGCCCCTGTTTGACAGAATGCTTACTCTGTTATAATGAGTGCAGCTGAGATGCTTACAGAGTCACAGCAAGTGGAGAGAGAAATAAAGGGTAAACATGCTTTGGAAGGTAAAAGCCGGACTGCTCTCTTTACAGGAACTCTGCAAAGTTGTATGATGACAATCAGCAATCACCCTAGTTTGGGAAGGTCGTCAAATTCGCAAAAAATTCCCAAATTCACACTAAGCTGCTAAACAGAGTGGGAGTGGTCTTTAAAAACACACAAAGCACTCAAATCAGTTTGGATTTTGCCAGTGAAATGGCTCCGTAATGCTAGCATTACAATGTTAACTCTGAAATTTAACATGAAACTGGAAGGTATACCTTTTTACCTTTGTGTTTAGGCTACATCTGCAAAAGGCTTTGACTACTATTTCATGATAAGTAGGCTACACTTAAGAGTCATTGATCTTTCCAAATTATATGGAAATGCAGGAAAACACTGCTGAGGAATGGACACCCGAGGTCACATAAAGGGTTTTGTGGAAGATGTAGACGGGAACAAACGACTTCTCAGAATGTCTTGAGAACAAGAGTGGTGACTCACATTAACCTCTCACCATCCGTCACCCTCACAAAGGTCAACGCTATTTTCATCTAATCTAATTATATAGTTTTATTATTTCATTAATTGCACCATAATTTTACAACATTTCTCTTTGGGGCACTTCTCATTTTGGCCTGCCTTGGTAAAAATCTGTACAAATTAGGAAAATAATCAGACACAAATTAATAGTCTCTGAGGGTGCCCGCTCTTGATGTGTGATTGGGTTTTCCATTTTAAGCAGACCTCCCCACCTAAACTCGGGTGAGTGTTCACATCATCCACTTTGGAGGTACCACATTTCAACACGCAATCAGTGTTTGGCACCTTTGCAAATGGTCTCGGTGCAAAGCGGCTCACGTCTGTTTTTTCCTGTTAATTTATTCAGCAGTGACATTTTGTGCTCACAACAGCAGCTGTGATCAATAACCTCCAGGCACTAGAGAACAACAGTGGAGTTTCAGGCCAGGCTGGTGGAGGCAGGAGAGCCAGGAGACCTCCTGCTGTATGTACTGGAGCTCCTCCACCTCTTGGCACCCATTGAACAGCTCCTACGCCTCTTGCCACTCATTAAAAAGCTCCTCCACTCTCGCCACCCATTAAACAGCTCCTCCACCTCTCGTCACCCATTAAACAGTTCCTCTACCTCTCGCCACCCATTAAACAGTTCCTCCACCTCTCGCCACCCATTAAACAGCTCCTCTACCTCTCGTCACCCATTAAACAGCTCCTCCACCTCTCGCCACCCATTAAACAGCTCCTCCACCTCTCGCCACCCATTAAACAGCTCCTCCACCTCTCGCCACCCATTAAAAAGGCTCCACCACCTTTCGCGACCCATTAAACAGCTCTTCCACCTCTCGCCACCCATTAAAAAGGCTCCACCACCTTTCGCCACCCATTACACAGCTCCTCCACCTCTCGCCACCCATTACACAGCTCCTCCACCTCTCGCCACCCATTAAAAAGGCTCCTCCACCTCTTGCCACACATGAACAATCTCCTCTGTCTTCCTCCATGAGGCACTTACTCAAACCTGTTTTTAATCTCTACTAAAAACCGGGAGCAGATTAAAAAATAAATCCAATTTAAACAGCAACCGTGGTGACACAGTGGAAAATCAAGTATTCTGGGATGTAAGCATCTTCCAGGTGCATGTTAATTAGTTTCAATGATAGTGAACTCTCCTTGCAGTGCAAAGTGCACCTCGGCTGATGAGTTGAATGCGAGAGAGCAGGTCTATTATTATGTCTGCAAATTATTGCACACACAAAACAGAGCCCCCTGTGCCTGGATTGTCACATACTATCGTGGCAAACCACCAAAAGCACATCACTCCAACCAGGCAACTGATGTTTTTTTAATAATCCTGTAACATGACACTCTAATGAATCTCTACCCCAGATATGAGCTGATAAAAGTGAAATCTTAATGCAGAAAACAAAATAGGAAAGAAATTGCTAATGCCTTGGCAGTTCAAAAAAAAAATCCAACAATAACAAGCTTCCAGCTAAATCTGTTAATTTTTGGGAATGGTTACAGTTTGATTTGCTAACACAGCACAATCCAAAATTATTTTAGTCCAATATAATTAGATGTTAAAATTCATACTAATGAGCAGATGTAATAAATCAAAAATTCATTATGTCCGGCATTTCCCGTGTGGTCCATTTGTTTAGTTATGTATGGTTACATACCGTACATGCTGGAAAAACTATATTCCTGACCTAACCACTGGCTGCTTAACTGAACTGCGATGACCAATGGCAAAAAGAACGAAGGAGAGAGACAGAGACGGGGTGAGGCAGTGTGTGTTCAGAAAGCATCAGGAAAGCCATGCCTGTTAGAAGAGAACCTAACGCCTTGGAAACTGCTCTCCTCAGCTGGACAGAAGAAAACAGCCGTAACCTCTGCTGGTTAAAGCAGTAGCGGCTGTATAATCAGCGCTCCTTGCGCAGACGGCCCGCAGTGCAGTCTACAACGAAAGGTGGAGTTCATGCCGCTCGCTCACGAAACGTGCAGAAGCAAAGGCACATTTTCTGCCTCCTTGTAGCTCAGATTGTTTTCCATGTCTTGACACAGGGAGTGGTGGCAATCTGTCACCCAGATCCTGGGGTAATGTTTGGGGAGAAGATGAAAAATCTGCCACGTGCATAATTAATAAGCCTCTTCACTTTTTAATTAAGAAACTTAATTAGCTTAGCTAAGAGCAGAGAGATAAGCAACACACTGGCTTTCCCTGCTAGTGCAAACTAAGTCTTCTCCCATCTTTTGATCCACAATGAAATCATTGAAAAAGAATCCTATAAAACAGTAAAAGGAACTAAAAAAAGAACATGTGTTTTTATGGCATATTATGAATGCAGCTTTGTGTATCGGGTGGGATGAGTTTGAGCAACACACTCTTATCAGTCAACACAGAATCCACAAACACAGCTGATGGCCACAGTTAACATCACAATGGAAAAACATCTCAAGGACAGCCAAATCAAGTGTATGGTGTGTGTCTGTCATTCCTTGTGCTGTGCACGTCTGTGAAAGAAGGTCTGTGCATTTCTGGAATTTAACAGTAAACTGTTCAGTAACCACTCAAACACATGGCTGTACCTTCCTCAATGACTACTCCCTACTGCTGCTTTGAGCTTCACTGTGAGTTTGGGGTTTAGGTGTTAAGTGGAGGCAGAAGCTGACCATAGTCCAAAATTGACACGTTCGCCCACTGTGCAGATCCCTTCACTGTTTACACCTGTAAGCATACTATCGCCCCCTACAGGTAAACAGGCTACAAATCGACCAATTACATAACCTGTGTTTTGCTGTTCCAGATCATTTTGGTTTTATGTTTAGGTCCAGCTCATGTCTAGTAACATGAGCTGGACCTAAACACTGTTAAATGCTCATCACACCTGTCTTCTGTGTTTCCCAACACTGACACCTCTTATACAACCTCAACACAGGTATAGTAGCACTATAGATTGACCTATAGTCACTTTATCCAAGATCATAAAGAGCGTGAAAGGCCATGTCCCACTGACACGGGCATTGTGGCCTGGTAACCTTCGCTGACTAAATCTGTTGATAGTGCAACATCCTTTTAAAAAAGAGTGGGAAAACAAGTAACTGTCCAGAGCTTCAAGAGCACAAGGAGCAAAGGAGCCGCCGCTGAGACGTGTCCTATCACCAGGTGCCACAGAGCTCCGCCTCACGGCACACACGTCAGTGTGAGCGTCTGCCCTCTTTGCGTATTGGCGGTGAACACGCAGCACTGACACTGTCTGCCGGGCAGCGGGTCGCTGAAAAAAACTCAGACCCAAAAATGATCTGTCTCCCTGTGGTCAGCGGCAGGGTCCGTCACACGAGAGCGGAGCCTGTGCAGAAAGGACACCACACTGCATTTCACCCATGCTGCACTGTGCATGACAGGTAACATTATAGGTCTGGTCAGGTGACCACAGAGCGAGTGGCCCAAGATGTACTCAACAAATCGTGGCACAGGCAGCGATGTCTGCCCCTCCCCTACAGAGAAAAGCTCAGCTGCTTCTTAGCATTCATAAAGGAGGTGTTCCCAAAACCGCTGCACTTAATAAATCTGCAATACTGAGGAACCCCCTCACTTGTCCATCAGTACATCATACCCATACCCCAGCAAAGAGAAACAGAGCTGCACAGAGATGGAAAGGATAAGGGTAACTGCCACAGTGCAACATGGCATAATGGCATGGAGATCAGTCCTGGTTCATGTATAGCCTAATTACATTTCCTGGATTGGTCATACTCCGTCTGTCAGAGCCATCTTTACCTGAACTGCACTCGCAGCACGTCTCCTGGCGTGTGCATGTGTGCATGTGTGTGCATGTGTATGCATGTGTGAGAGGTGTTAGAGATCGGGGGGGGGGGGGTGATGCACACCTGTCTTAGCTGTTAATGAGTCACGGAGAGGCATCTGGCTACCCATAGGCTGCACTGCATCAACTCACCAATCTCTGCCTCTGCCATTATTACCTGCCTGTTTAAAGCTCTTCTTTGCTCCATGTGTGCGCCCAGCCCGGCACATAAACACACAGCACATGGGCCTACAGTCTCTGCAAACACCGCAGCAAGCAGCACTGTTACAGAACCACAAATAAGCATCCTGCTACTCCCCTAAATTACCGAAACACATCAGGCAACAGCTGGATTGGGCAATCCAATTAACACTTAACTACCCATAATTTTATCACCAAGGATATAAACTGGCCATTATAAAAAAAAGTCTTAGCAACCCTTCCATTTTACACCATCCCTGTACGTTACAAATGATCTGCAGTCCAGATGCCAGTGGGCCAAAACTGTTAAATTTGATAGAGACGTGACAAGCAGTGAGTTTAACACGCACACGCCAGCGTGACAGAAAACAGCAAAGTCACCATCAAACCCCCATCTTCGTGAAAGGCGAGCAAACAGTCACGATGCGCTCTATAAGAAATACGGCTGTAGTGCTGGGAAAGTGGTCAGCCCTGGCGGTAACATGAGCGTGTGAAACGGCGACCCCCGAGCTGTGCCGCCGGTGCCAGGACCCGGCGTGGCTGTGCGTGTTGGACAGAGCCAGCGTGCCCCTACCTGTTCGGCTCAATCACCTCACAGCTCCGCGCAGCTAGGCTGGCACGAGACCCACAGCGCACTGGCACAAGACCCACAGCGCACTGGCACGGCTCCTTCCTCCACCCACTGAGGATGCAAGCCATACACTCTGCTGGGATGTTTTCATATTTTAAAATTATTATAGAAATTCTGAGGACCACTATCAAGTGTGCGTCTGGAGTTTATCTTCCCACGTTGTTTGTTGGTGTGAAAAACACTTCTTGTTTTTTAAAGACTCATTCAGCTAACGAAGTAATATACTTAAATGACCGAACAGAGCACGGATGCAGAGTCATCAAAGTGACCCGAATATAATCAAGAATGTGTGCAGAATTAAGGAAAGTAATTTATATATAAATTACAATATATTTAAAATTAAGAAACTGGCACAATACTAAGTTTTTGAAAAAGAAACAAAGAGTATGCGGGGAAGTTCTTGTTTATGAAACACGCAACCCACACGTGGATCACAGTGTGGCAGTGCTAACCTGTTTCCACATCTGTCAGGTGGGCCGTGTCATCAAAAGAGCCCGACAGGAAGTGTCTTCCACAGGGGGTCCAGCAGGCGTCTCGAACTGCCCCGCTGTGGGAGGAGCTTGTAAACAGGCACCGCCCACTTCCTGCAGCATCCCAGATCTGCCAAACACAAACACAATCACATTCACAGGTAGTTAATACATCCGAATCTCACTGTTATGCCTGTTGGTTATATCATCCAGTTCAGCTGCAACATATTTTAATAAAATACATAAAACACCGTACAATTCGTATTCAATGGCAATTTTAACCTTTGTACATTAACAGTGTTAACATCAGTCTTTTGTTGACTACAACGTCACTGATGACTTGTATAAATAAGCTTTGAGTTTGGAGCCTACTGTGTTTTACACACACGCACACACACACGCACGCACGCACACACGCATGCACACGCACGCACACACACACGCACGCACAGAGCTGATGACACTGGAGTGTAACATGGCTGTGCTGGCAGACCTCCTTGTCATTTGGAGCACACGCCATAGAATGGACTCTTGCCAACCCTCAGCCACCTGGACGTGCCTGTGTCAGAATGCCGCCCCCCCCCCCCAACACTCACACAGGCATCCCTCGTAGCTAAACTCCTTTTAAACCCAACTTTATTGAAGTTTTCATAACATTTTTGTCATGTCTTCAAGTACCAATTATCTGAATTATATGTAAAAGATTTTCATGTGACTGAATGAGAAATGGATGGATGGATTATAGTAGGACCCTGATGAAAAATCATAATAATTATAATGTTAAATATCTTAAGCTTGACTATTCAGGGTTTCTTGGTAGTTCAAACTGACCTTAAACATTTTTAACGGTCCCCTTGCTCATGGTCTTCAACAGACAGAAAACCACCATGATATAGCAACATCCTAACCAGTCTAATTAATATTCAGTCAGTAAATATGACCTGAAAGGCAGAATCACATAGGGGTGCTTCCTGCACTGGGAAACCCCCTCTGTAAAGGACCTTTCTCCCACTGCACACCCGAGCCACGGGTACGTGGATCCATGCCATTCAGGGCAGTAAAGGTCACGACCGAGAACAGCGCTGTACATCAGCAAGCCCTCTGCCCTTCTACAACCAGCATCTCTAACTGACCACATGAGAACAGGTAGACGAAGTAATCAAATCTGTCAGTTACACAGACAATATATTTATTATTAGCTTAGTCAATTGGTTTGTGTTCCAAATAGATCATTCTCCGAATGTTTAAACCAAGAAGCACATGCTGGAGCCGAACTACAAAAATTTCACAAGGGAAGGTGGTTTAACTGTGTCGTCTGTTAAATTTAACAGTCAGCGGTAAAGCTGCAAAATAAGGAATTACACTGCAGGTAGGGATGTAATGACACATCGGGCCTCAATACATCGCGATGCAAACGTGTGACAATCCGCACCGTGGAGACAGACCACGTCCACTGCGTTCTGGTCATTATACCACACCCACCAACACTCCTGTTGTTACACTGCAGAACGCCGTGAAATAGAAGTCTGGAAACATTTAAATTGTCCTGTTTCCCAAAATTAAAGTGGCAACAAGGTAAATGATTTCTAAATGCTTTAAGATGCATTACTGCTTGTTTATGCCTTAGAAGTAAATAATTTTTAGGTTTTACATTTTGTTTCCAACACTGTGTGAAAACCTAATTGTGAACACAGTTTCGCAAATCACACGTGATCTGAGTGTGTCCTCACATCCCTAACCACAGCAATTTCATTCATTCATTCATCTTCCATGCCGCATCATCCTGTTAAGGGTCGCAGGAAGCCTGGAGCCCATCCCAGGACACACAAGGCGCAGGGCAGGGGACATGCACACGCACAGGCCAATTTGGAGACACCAATCAACCTAACGATTGTGGGAGGAAACCAGAGAACACTGAGAAAATCCACCAAGCACAGGGAGAACATGCAAACTCCACACACATGCACGCACGCACACGCACAGACCCAAGGCGGGAATCGAACCCCAGGCCTGGAGATATGAAGCGACAGTGCTAACCACCCCACCACTGTGCCACCCATAAGACTTTTTTCCACTTCTTAACTGACACGCCACATTCAGGCACACATAAATAACTTAGTGTCATACCTCCACAGCAGTGAATTATTACCAACAAAAACAAACATATTTCTCTTGGACACATGTCACTTGTGTACAGTTTCTGGTTGAAGTTACAGTAATTATACGTACAGGGATCACAGCTGGGCAGTGCGTGTGCAGAGGGGGCGGAGCCTTGTCCTTGCAACTTACAGATGCACATCACAGCCACGTGTGGGTCGTGCCGTGCCGTGCCGTGCCGTGCCGTAGCCCTGCCCCGTTGCTCCGCTGCACTCACCGCACTCCCCCCGCCCCCCTCCCCATTGGGTCTCAGCGGCGACGCGGCGTAGGCGTGTGACTCATCGCTGCGCTCGCAGGCGACACACTGCAGCAAAGCGTTCATCTCACAACCGAGCACAGCCGGGCCTTGGCGGGATTCATTATTCCCGGATTTATACGTCTCAGGATGTTTACTCCTCATGCTGACTTTCACGTTCACACGCTGAACAAAACGGAGACGCCGCTCTCCCGTGCATCTTGAGGGGCTTTGCATTTCACTTACAAACGCTTCCCGATATGCAGTGAGATGCGGGAGGAATTTAACTAGTCGCTTATCATTTTTAGTGCGGGATTTTCGATTTCCAGTTCCACAAACACACAGCTCTCGGTACCAGAGAGCTGACCGTGACGTAGGAAACATACACGAGCTGCATTTCATTTGAAGCGTTATCTGCTCTGTATCCAGGTCAGCGTCTGCACTGACGCCATGGAAACATATGCCAGGGAGAGACGAGCTGCGTAGTCTGTGCATAATTTATTCCTGGGGTTTCCCCTCAGGTGAGCCAGGTCTGCCCAGGCTTCCCCCGAGTGAAAACCAGGTACAATCTCATCATTTCGGGTAATGTGATCACCTCGTGCCAGCCGGGTGTTATTTGTCCATTTTGCAAATGATTGCGTTAACTCTGCATTGCACTGTAGCATCTGAGCACTCCCATTGCCTTCTACGAAGGTCTGTAGAGAACAGCAGTCGGTCTGTTTTATAAGCTAATGTGGAGGTAATTGATAAATGCATTCCTATAGTTAAAAATTTACTCAGAAAATCCTGGCTCCTCAGTAGAGCAGTTCTATTTGAATTTCTGTGCTGTGCTCGCAGAGATAATAAAGGGTTTAACTATGAGGATTGGTATTTGAACACTTACAGGAAACAGAAGTTGGTTGTTATGGTGACAGTTGAAGGAAATTTCACCAACTGTCCTTTTCACAAAAACAGCCTGAGTCAGGCACCAGGATGCAAAGTACCAGTGTCCAGAGAAGCGTTGAAGCTTAACACTGTGTACCTGGTCAGGCACGAACACACAGGCCGGCATATCCATACAGGCGCACACACACACACACACACACACACAATATACTTCTTAAATATATTATAAATTTCACACCACATTGAACCGCTTGTGTTAGGTAGGGAAGAAACAGGTGTGTCAACTGTTGAGACGTGTAGCTGATGGAGCAGGACACGTGCGACACGGTAGCAGTACAGCATGCATTTCTGCACAACGATGCACTTCTGAGGTGTCAGGTGACCCGTGCCTGCGCCAGAGGTCAGGCGAATATCTACAGCAGGACCGATGTGTGGCGGAGGGGCTCAGAGGTGCGGCCAACATCATGAGTCAGAGCGACAGTGCAACAAGGATCCACTTAATGAAGCAGTGAATGAGGAGAACGAAGCAGTGCACCTCCTCTAAGCCACACACACACACACCTTACTCAGTTCACCCTTTGGACAGAAACTCAATTAAATATGATCTATGGTTACCGTGGCAGTGAGAAGAGCTGCAAGGAAAAGCAGGTTCAAGGTCTGTGTCCAATGTGTGAATGATTCATAAGTGCCCATGTGCTAGTGTAGGGCTACAGCTGTTTAACTGTCAGCTGCCACCCTGAGTCTAAATTCATCTGCTGTGGAATCATCATCTTCATCGTCTGCATTTAACAGCTCGCAGGGCAGCTCGGTCCAGCACTGCTACACCTGAGGTAGTGTTACACCAAAGTTCTGAGAAGCTTTAAACTCCCCTCACCAATCTGTCTCCTGATCTCCTAAGCATGCCCATGGGACTTCCCGGTCACAGTCAGGGCAGGACTTGGACCAAACACCATCCACCAGTTCTTTTTGTATTTATGGTGCAATTTGTTGGTTTAAAGGAAAAGAGCTTACTTGTGTACAGTCCAGGCACAATGTGCTGCACAGCGTTAGCCTAGATTGTTCTCATCATTTCTAAGTGTTTTGTTAATATACTAAACATAGCACTGTGGCTTAAGTTAATCAGTTGTACAGTTAACACCATCCCTGCTCCTTACAGCTGACCCATACGGCAACAGCTGGGACATTTAAGCTATCAGTATCCATCTACTTGCTATGCATGTATAGCTGAAAGTAACCCAGAAACAATAAAAGAAATGCTGTCTATAGCACATGGTTTCCTTCGAAAACTGCACGTCCAGTCAAAGGGCTGCTCAGTTTCCCATGTGCAAGAGGAAGCCAAATCACCAGGGACTGGACAGAAAGAGACTGGCCTCCCACTTGCTGCCCAATCGATTCAAAACTAGTCTGAGACCATAACACACACACACGCGCACACACACACACACACACACAGTCCTAGTTCCAGCCTCCTGCTACACAAGCCCTGGGCAGTGCTCCTCCTGTGCACTGAATGAATTATCAGCAAACAGGCAGCATTCCAACAGGCCCCAACAGATTTCAGCCCAATATGGGGAAGATCCTCTATTAGGGCGCATCTGTCCAAGCATAAATGCATCAAATTAACATGATCCCGGAAGCTCTCTGCACATCCACTCATACCTGTGTATTTCTGTCATGCTGGCATAAGGTTTATCAATCAGGAAAAAACAAGAATACAGAGTATGTCCTGTTCTTTACTAATATGGTCACAGAATTTTAAAGGTGAAGTTAAACTTGGCACATGCACAAGGAGGCAGATATACGGTGGGCTGCATTAGCCGTCTCTAGATAACGGCTCTGGTCCAGCAGTGCAGAATGCATGCACATACACCCGTCATTCTGTGCAGATGCTGCAACCAGCGGCATGCCCGCGGAAAGATGCTGCCAACGGCATTACAAAAGTGACGCGTTCTCACCCCTGGTTCTGCGTACTTGTTTTAATTTGCCACAAATTCATTAACGCAACTAAGCAGCCCAAGAAATCAGAATTATTTCCTATAGAACAACATCACTAGACTTCTTTAAGGGAGCTGGTAAAATGACGTTTAAAAAGCAAAGAGAACATTTTGTTATACACATCCCAAATTAGTCCCCGTTCAGCCCAAACATATAAATGATTTTCAGACTAATGGTCATCTCATTACCACTTTTTTAAGCATGAGCACACTCTCTAAGGACATTAGCACACTAAAGTTGTTTTAGATGCTGCACTTTGTCATTACTACACAATTCTCTTTTTGTCATAATGTGCAGATTTTAAATTATTTTTCCCCATTATAAAAAATTATTATAATTACAAATGGACGTGGATAGGTGAACGGTGTTCTCATGAGTGAACAGTGGTCTCACACAAAAACATAAATGGGTGGCTAAATCTCTGAGTCTGAATAAGTTGTTGCTATGTCAGTTGCTAGGCAAGTGACAAAAACACTACAGCACAGTACTGAGCCATTAAATGCTTGATGTTTCAGATATCAAGTTGTTAGGGAAACCAGCCTTGAATTTTTCACCAAAATATTATTGTAAAAGATGGGGTAAGGCAGATGTAGCGGCCATATTGACGTGATGTTTGTTCCTAAAAAAAAAAAAAAAATTTGATCAAAGCTTGATAATGAAAAATAACTTTAAAAAATTTGGAGGGCACGTCCTAACGGCACTCTTTTTCTCCAAAACAAAAATGAGCTATTTGTTCACAAGTGTCTCTTGGCCCTTTAAACAGTTGGGACACAAACATTTCCCTGACCTCTACAGCTTTTATTCTCCTCTCAAGTGGATGTCAAACTATCCCAAGAAAATTCATTGAAAAAGTAAAATAATTATATATAAACTGCAAATGAGGACAAACTAGTAAAAATGAAAATAGAGTAAGCCTTAATACATGCAGACATGGCCTAGGAGATCAAGCCAGGTGCCCTGCTGTTCTAACAGGGCTGTGTGAACATCAGTCTGCAACAGTCACTTTGACCCAGTGAAATCACACCTACTCCCTGCATCACCAAGACCTTTAACTGACACATGAGTAGATGAGTCACAACAGTGGCCTGACACTGGACTCATTTTAACTCACTGCAAGCTAGAGCTGCTTTAACACAAGCACTTCCAGTCCAACAACCTATTATACACATTTGAAGAACCTAATGGAGAACAGGAAAAGTGAGCAGCACTGCACACACTGTGAACATGCAGGTGCACTGCAACAGCTGCTAGCATTAGGTATGAACATGCAGGTGCACTGCAACAGCTGCTAGCATTAGGTATGAACATGCAGGTGCACTGCAACAGCTGCTAGCATTAGGTATGAACATGCAGGTGCACTGCAACAGCTGCTAGCATTAGGTATGAACATGCAGGTGCACTGCAACAGCTGCTAGCATT
>JABJVR010000021.1:1606976-1635988 GCA_025773905.1 Chitala chitala | reverse complement strand
CACCACAGGGCACACACACACTATGGGCAATTTGGACACACCAATCAACCTAACCTGCATGTCTTTGGACTGTGGGACCCTCACATGGAATTACCATAAAACATAATACCAGCCATCTTTAGACATTCCTATAATGATGTAGTCTTCATCGCCAAAAAATGGAGCTTACCTTGACTGTCCGGTCCATAGAAGCAGAGAGAAGAAGATGGCTGAAACAATGCACTGGGCACCATTGAACGTTGTTGACCGCGCCTTGGTGAGCGTGCACGCGCAGTCGCACACGGCTTGGCAGCTCCGTCCCACTGCATTTTTGCCCCAGATATGGGCGAATGACTTCGGACACTTCGGAGAACGGCCCAGAGCCGGTGCCAGAGGCTAGGGTTCCGCACCCTTGAGGACCTCTCTCTGACCCCCACTCAGCTCCTTTCTCAGCCAGCCTCTGTCTCTTGGGAACATAAGGCCTGACTCCAACAACAGGGGGGTCTCTATCAGGCCTTTTTGCAGCACTCACACCCACAGGGCTCCCAGCTGTCTGAGGCAGGCGCTGCACCAGCCCTGTGCCACACTGAAGACCTACAGGATGAATCCAGGAACTGGAGCTAACTTGCACACAAGGCCCTGGTGCTGGCGTGTCAAGTCCTTTATCTTGAGACAAAGAAAAAGGCCCGTAAGGAGTCTTGAAGTGTTGGTCATTCTTCTCCTGTTGTCCATGACAACGCCCTGCTTCCAAATCACTCTTGGTGTTACGGTGAACTGTCTCCTCCTCAGGGTCAGAATCGTCATAAGACACCAAAGAGGTCATTGGGCCGACGCCTATTCAAATTAGAATACATGCAACATAATATTTAGTTTTGGTCAGAGATGATCATCTGTTATTCAACTGATCTGAAAACATGGTGATTTTGTAAATAATGCATTATAATCAGTGGCAACAGAAACATCAGATGAGGAGATCTGCTATATAAAAAAGGCATTTGAAGGCTGGAAATGTGTACTCATGATTTATGACATGAGATTTTACAGAAGTTGTCTTAATAGATCAAAGACGTTGATTTTCTCAACAGCTAGTTCAGCCTCATAGGTCTAAATCAGGTGTTAAATAAATGTAACCCACATCTGACTGGACTCAAAATTGCCTTTCCCCAGCCTGAGATACACTACCAGATCACATCCAAAGCACTGAGAGACTTTACCTCCAGCCATCGCTCGACTTCTGACGTGTATACTCATAATATAACTGCATGTTATATCAGTTCTATTTCCATATTGACTTTACAGTATTCAAGAATTACAGTAATCATTTCGGTAAGGTCGCATTGCATCTGTAACACAACTGCCACCTACAGACAACTGACAGTATTACGGTAATACAATATAGTGAAAACAGGGTAATTCAGAGTACACGAAGCACATTTATCATTTTAATTAATACTTTTTAAAAGTTTGGACTAACGGTTTCTATACCATTCATGTCAGGTTTCACGTGCATCTAGTTGTCTTTGAGTTTCGGACAAGTACATACTTGAAATACTAAGGATGGCATTGTGTACTATTTTCTTATTTTGCGAAACTTGACAAAATTAAAAGCACAAGCTGGGGATATAAAATGACAGCTAATAATACAGTTACCTCAACCACAACATTTTGACATGTTCAAACACGAGTAGCAATGCATTTCGTCAACTATATACTACAGCATGGGCTAAAGAAATACTATACTTACGAAAAACACTTACAAAGACAAAAATATATAGTAAAAATTAATAAACAAGTTACTGATTTACATTTTATTGGGTAATATAAACAAATCTGTTGGGTTTATAAAATTCTTCTGCAGCGTGTTCTCAACCTAATAAGACCCAAGGCAACTTCCTGGTCCTCAAAAAAACGTGCCGTACTGGAAACTTAGTTCTAGCTTACAAGATCCGTTGTACTCGTATTCCAAAAGCGCTTATAATTATAAATATATTTATATTTACATTCAACCAATTCATTTAGCAACATATTCCTAATCCAATTTGCTCGAATAATATAAATAAATAAAGTACCTTTTACGTCCTGACAAACAAAACAGATTCCTTAGGTCTTCAGAATAAAAACTGCTGTCTGTCCCCGGGGCTAGATGTAAGAGTTGGGGTGACTGCTCGTTTTCAGTTGCGGCACCTAAACTGAGAAACTCTGTACCTCCTGAAATTTGGGCCATCTCAGACCTTGCATTGTTTAAAGCAAATCTTTCAATGCCCAGTAGAGGACTGTGACACCTATCTTTAGCATGTTGCCTTTAGAATTGTTATGACAAAGCGCTTCGTTTTCTGTATTTTCATACAATGATGGCATGGTGATTATTTTTTTTTCAACGCCAGGAAAAATTACGTATTGAGGCATGCACACTGTGTTTAGGACGAAACAATTAGGAGTTTGTTTCAAATTGCTGAGCAGTTCAAACTGCAGTTTGCACCAGCTGAGTTTATTTTAGTTTTATTAGATTTTTTTATTACGTGGATTTTATCTCTTTATTAATATATTTTATTTTTCTTAAAGATTGATCTAATTTCTTCAATTGTGAAGTAACTGGTAGCTTTGACAATTATGCGTGTGCAATAAATACATCTTAATCTCATTTTACTTGACATTTGCATGGAAATTACCAACCAAAAGTCTCATGTTGAGCGAGAAATAGATAACCAAAAATTGTAGGAGGTACGCGTGAAATGTCTATCATCTTGTAGATACCGTGCTTGAAAAAATGTTCCAGAGGAAAGTCTGAGTTCAATTCTTTCATTAAAAAAAAAAAAAAAAAAAAAAACTTTTTCTTGAACATTTGGTGTAAGGGGTCGAAACAAGCAAAAATCATATAAAGACCTATGAACAACAAAGACGCATAAGACAAAAATTACTGGATAAACATAAATCCCTTTTCATGTGTATGAAGTTCACGGCCATTGCCAGTATATAATACTTTGTGTACAAACGCTCGACAATTCTGCAACAGTGTTGGAAATCCGTATAACAACACACAAGGTGCCCATCGAAGTTATGCTGCCGGAGAAAACGTATTACTGAAAACTTTTATATATGAAAATCATTGTATTAATTTTGGGAAGTAGTTGGCGAGTTTTGAGGCTTCATTAATATAAATGTACAAGCTCATTTGGCTTTGTAAAAACCTTACAACGACTTTGTATCCGGCGCGGAGTGTTTTGAGTACTCAAAAAAGCATCCTGATGGAAACTTTGTCGAAATTACATTAGACATTAAATTAAATTACATTATATTAAATTACATTTGCCTTTTTGGACGAACACTTTTTCCATATATTTGACAATATGCTCGACAAAATAATAAATAGTCTTACATTTACAATGCACGTTTATAAATTAATTCTTAGCTAATGTGGCTATACACCAAATAAGGAGCGGTTAATGTTTCTCGGCGGATCATGTTATTCGACGCACAGCTCAGCTGATGCAAGCTGAATGGGAGAGGGGTACCGGTGTTTCATCCTTGTAGGTTGGATAACTTGAAATTCATGTAACTGTTTACTTAACGAATGTACAGCGTTAGATATATAGATGTTTGTTAACGTGGTTAATATTTTTGGCTGTTTTCTGGATTTGCCTACTAGTGCGTAGCCATCGTCAGCAATATGGCCATATGGTACACGCGTCAGCCAGGGTTTACTGATAGTCATAAAATGATGAAAGTGATCACTGCGCACTTTATCTGAAATACTTTAATATATAAAATCTTGTGATCTGAAGTAAAAATGAGAAATTAATACAGAGGAGTGATTCCGAGTATGTTCTTGTTAGTTTGTTTTCAGCCTGGTTTCGTTTAGTTTTGACGTCGGCCAGTGGATCCGTGTTGTAATATATAGTACAGTAAATGCATCTGTAAATTTGCACTGCTGACTAAACGGATTTTTGTTATAATGGTCAGCTATGCAGTACTGATTTTTTTATTTATTTATTTTAAATATTGTCAGTGCCATGTTACTAATTACTAACATCAGGATCCACGATTCTAGACCTGTGCGGTTGACATAGACGGTGCTCGTATATATCCATAGTGGAGACATAGTCCTTTATTGTCATTTCAGTTATATATACAGTACACAGTGAAACGAAACAACGTTACCCGATGACACCAGGTGCCACACAAATAACGCACTTTATTATATTTTTAAGGAACTGTTTGCTCTACGTCGTTCTTCGTTTGAACTTCCACGCGCTCCAGAACAGCGTTGAACATGACGGACTGTCAGGAAGATGGATTAGAAAATCGGACCCCTCTGGAACTTTATGAAAAGCTGTCAGCACAGGGAGACACAGTCAGAGCCCTGAAAACAGAAAAGGCCCCAAAGGTAAAGTGTCTCCTACATACCATACTCATACTAATTTTTACATTGATACAAGTACGGCACTCATAAGACTTAACATTTGTGTTGTTCATCATAACTCAATGCCCTGTACTAAAATGAGACGTGTGTGCTTGTAGGCAGAAGTGGATGCTGCTGTCCAGATGTTGCTGAAACTGAAGATGGAGTATAAAACTTTGACAGGTCAGGATTACAAGGCCGGATGCCCACCCAGCAACTGCTGTGTTGCACAGAACAGCGAAACCCTGGAGGCTGAAGGCGAGGATCTGGTGGATCCCTGGACTGTGTCCACAACCAGTGCCAAAGGCGTGGATTATGACAAGCTGATTGGTGAGGGAATAGTGTGAATAATGAGAAGCATGCATGAACAGTGTGCTCGTGTGTTGTACATCAGTGTACCTGAGAGCAGACCTTTTGCTATGTTTTCTGTAGCAGTTACGCTGTTTCGTGGTTGGATAACTGCATATGTACTCGTGGAGAAGTGCCTCTTTTGCTTTCACCACATATTTGGAGCCTGGTGTGTCTGGCCTGTTCCTTACTGATCAAGCATAGGTTTTGTGGTTTTGTATGACCCTAAAAGAGTTCCTTTTTTTTTTTTTTCCTCCATCCTGTGCTCAGTGCGTTTTGGCAGCAGTAAAGTTGACCAGGAGCTGGTGGAGAGAATAGAGAGAGTCACTGGACAGCAGCCTCACCGCTTCCTGCGTAGGGGAATCTTCTTCTCACACAGGTCTGCTTGGAGGCGTTAGGCCGCTTCTTCACCTCCCTACCGTACAGGGGATCAGTAGTTTATTCAGTGTGCTACCTGTGTTGATTTAATTCTCAAAAATTTGACAAGGCAGGAAAAATGTTTGTGAGATTTGTACATCTAAAAATATGTATAAAGCAACCGTGTTAATGGATGTGCAAGAATAGGAGAAATAAGATTATTTATTTCTGACCCCCGCTCACCCCCCCCGACAAATTTATGAGTCATGATGGAATTTTTTAATTCATGTAGTTGTGAGTCCGGGACTCTAAATTCTTCTTAATCATGTTTGTTAAATGTACATAGTATTAACATTTAATAGTAGCTGAATATCTGAAGCTACTGTCTGTGGCTGGTTTCTTGTGTTCAGCTTTAACTTATGAATTCTTGCTGGCACTAGGAAAAACAATGTTCTCTGTCATTGCCTTAAAACATTTGTGTTTATTTAATGTGTTTTCCCTTTGTTTACCTCCTTCCTCCATTACAGAGATATGCACCAGATCTTAGATGCCTACGAAAATAAGAAGTCCTTCTACCTGTACACAGGACGAGGTCCATCATCAGAAGCAATGCATGTGGGCCACCTCATTCCCTTCATCTTCACAAAGTGAGGATCTGCTGAGATATTCGTTAAGCTGTATCTGTACCACAAACAGGACATTCCATTTACACAGTACATGTACAGAAGATGTCTGACTTATTGCTTTTGCCCTTCCCATCACAACCTTCCCTGTGTATCCGAGCTTGGGACCGGCACTGTGTGTGCACTAACCTGTGCAGCCCCACTGTCTGGGCTACATAATTCCCAGGTTCAGCACGCGTGTGTATGAAAACTGCAGAGCACCGCACCTGTTCAGACACCCCGGCTTTCGCCACACTCTCTCCCACTCTCCCAGGTGGCTGCAGGACGTGTTTGACATCCCTCTCGTCATCCAGCTCACGGATGACGAGAAGTACCTGTGGAAGGACCTGTCGGTGGAGGAGTGCCATCGCTACGCTGTAGAAAACGCCAAAGACATCATCGCTTGTGGCTTTGACGTCAACAAGACCTTCATCTTCTCTGACCTGGACTATATGGGGTGCGTGACATTGCTTTGTTCATGGCCCATAGGGGTGTATTGTTGAGGGAATTTGTCAATGTACCGCTGTGTTAAAATAATGTTGAAATCATATCCATAAATTAAGCTCCACTGATACTCTTTGGTTGCATCAACATTACAATGCATTACAATGCAATTACAACATTGCTATTTGTATTAAACTCTGAACCTTTTCATGAATACTAGTACTCAGGGAATGTGTTGCTTGTATACAGCATTGGCTGGTGCCTTCAACAGTGTTCACTTTGCATTTAATTTTTATGTATGCATTATTAATACAGGCATTAATAAATGAAAGCACCCAGCTTGCTTAAAGAAATGTCAGCTACTAGGTTCAGTTAATGAATTCACATAATGGCAGTTAGTTTTCTGTCAGCGAGCTTATGTTGAAAATGCTGGTGTTGACACACTGTTCCAATTTCAGTTGGTTCATTTAAGCCTTGCTGCTAAATACAAAAAATTTGGTTTTTAAGGTCTTTTTGCCTTACAGCTGTCATATTGTACAGTAGAGGGAGCTCTGAGGCATCAAGCGTTTAGTTGAAATAGCTAAAACATTTTAATTTGCTTCAACCTCTGTTCATTAACAGTATTCTGGATATACGTGGTGGCATTGCATTTTTATTATTCATTCATTTAGCAGATTCTTTTATCCAAAGCCACTTACAACATTTCACATGCACATTACAATGAGCTAGCACTGAGTGTCTTGCCCAAGGACACACCTGGGTTGGGATTTAAACCAGGAGACTTCTGCATCCCAGCCTGATGTCCTACTCATTGAGCCACCAGGTCACGTTAGAGATTGGGATTGCTGCCAGCTGTGTGATACTGACCTTGACTTACTGATAGATCACTCCCTATGTGAGACACAGACTTGTTCTCATTCACAGAACAAGCCCTGAGTTTTACAGGAATGTGGTGAAAATCCAGAAGCACGTGACTTTTAACCAGGTCAAAGGCATCTTTGGATTTACGGACAGTGACAGCATTGGTAAGACAAACTGTCGAGGCAGCCTGTGGTTTACAAAATGTCTTCAATCTGAATTGTGTTAGGTGAACACACACTCCCATTATGTGATTACAAGAATATTAAATATAAACCTGCAGTGTACTATAAAGCAGTCAGGGTGAACTAGGGTTTTCTTTAGTGCTATCACTTGATGTTCTATTAGTGAGTATATTACTTAAGTTGATAACACGTGATGCTGGTATAAAGGTTTCTGTCTAGTACAAAAGTTTAAACTCTTGTTGAAGATGTGCAATTCTAGGGCGATGGATTGATGTTGAGTACACTATTCTGACTTCAGTTCTTTTGTTTCAACCAAGTTACTAAATACACTTAGTTAATAAGTACACTTATAAGGTCTTGTTTTGTATTTAATTGATTGTGGGTACAGACACATTCCACACCTCCAACACCTCCAGACTGCACATTGAGAGGATGTTGTAAACTAGGTTCATGCGTCAGACTTTGTAGCTGCATGTTTGTGTGTGGCTTGTGGGCCCAGCGTCGCTCTCCTTCTAACATGTATAACATGCAACAGTGTTGGAGAACAGAAGTTATCTCAGTCATGCAAAGTATACTCCAAGTACATTAGTCAATGTGTAGGCAAGCCATTTCAGTGTGGATCTGCTTACATTGTTAACTTATTAACATACGGGCCTCAGTTCTGTGCCTGACTCAGCATAGATCAATCTCCTTCCATGCCTGTTTCTCATTCTCTCTCTCCCCCACAGGAAAAATCAGTTTCCCAGCCATTCAGGCAGCCCCCTCCTTTAGCACATCTTTCCCCCACATCTTCAAAGGCAGGAAGGACGTTCAGTGTCTCATCCCATGTGCAATCGACCAGGTTAGAAGTCGCACTCATGGCAATGGCACACCACTTCCAAGTGGTTTATCGGTATTTGAGTTTGTTACAGCATCTTTGTTTGTCTCGGGCCTCTGTTTCCACCATAGGATCCGTACTTCAGAATGACCCGCGATGTGGCCCCTCGCATTGGATACCCCAAACCTGCCCTGCTGCACTCAACGTTCTTCCCCGCTCTCCAGGGAGCCCAGAGCAAGATGAGTGCCAGTGACCCCAACTCCTCCATCTTCCTCACTGACACCGCTAAGCAGATCAAGAACAAGGTACAGGCTCCAGCACGGATCCCAGTATTTACAGATCTTGGTCCCAGATCTGATGTCTACCTTCTAGCTCCAATCCTGGTAACGGTAGAATGCCTTAAGCAATGTGCTGCATGTCTCCTCTACATCCAGATAAACAAACATGCCTTCTCCGGAGGCAAAGACACCATTGAGGAGCACAGGAAGTACGGTGGCATCCCTGACGTCGACGTGTCCTTCATGTACCTGACCTTCTTTTTGGAGAACGATGAAGAGCTGGAGAAGATCCGACAGGTGTGAATGGACCGATCATCCACCCCAGGAGGTGGACTCTAGTTTGCTCAGATAGTACAAAGAAATATGCGTTGTTCTAGAGTCACTATAAGCTGCTACTGTCTGAAACTGGCCTAACAGATGCTGCATGGGAAACTAAAATCGTAGTGACTAAATACGTTAGTTACTGTAGTGTGTAATTGTGTTAGTGTCTAGTGGGTGCTTTGTTGCTAGTGTTCTTGAGATGTATCAGAAGGCATCTCAAAATGAACAGATGACATTCCAGGCAAGCTTTCTTCCACGGATTTCTTTCATGACTTCTCGTGTGATTCCTGAGGTGATGTTCCAGGTTTAACGTTGCCTTGTCCTTCTCCTTCAGGACTACACCAGTGGTGCCCTTTTGACAGGAGAGCTGAAGAAGCGTCTGATTGAAACCCTGCAGCCCATGATCATGGCCCACCAGGAGAGGCGCAAGCAGGTCACGGATGAAATCGTCCATCAGTTCATGACCCCCCGACCCCTGGACTTTAAATACTAAACGGAAGGCATGCTTTAGAAGTGAGTAGTAACACATGACCATCAGAAAATCGACACAAGACAATGGCACTCTGTTTCATAAAGCATGGCCGGAATGTCTAAATCGTGCCTGGTGGCATGGTGTCTGCATCGAATAAAACATTCTGTGAAATGACCTTTGCGCTTCAGACTTCTGTCACCATTTTGTACTGCCTTCTGTTTTGTTGAGGTACAGTGACGTGGTTCTGTCCCAATGCAGGTTTTTCAGGAATCTTTGAAAAATGCAAGTAAAAGTTGAAGGAAACTAAACTGTTGTGATTAAGAATGTGTATCTAATGCTGTGTACATAACAGAGCTAATTATGATGTTGGGTTATAATCATGAGCATTTAAGCAAGAACATCCTAAGAACAGACAGCTGATGTTCAGCATGAAAAGCAGAACATAAGTGTGATGTCTTCAAATGAAAGACAAAAACAAGTATAGTATTCAAATATACAGATTGCATTGAATATGGTGACATAATTATTAAAACATAGAATTTTATTAATACTTTTTCACAAAAAATGATAGATGAACACACACAAGATTTTTTTTCCCCTCTAAAATTACACGATACGTTACATAATTTTTTTTTGTTATCATTATCCTTAGTTTTCAGTTAAGTCAGTTTGTTTCTATAAAGTCTATATCCCAAAACAGTTGCCACAAAGATCTTAATAAAGATGTAACAGAAGAAAGGTATACACAGAGCTGTATGCAAGTGGTATATGTACACAAGTGCAGCATAAACATGAAAATGTAGAGCAGTTTTATATACCAGCACAACCCAATTAATGAGGTCCAATTGGTTATAAAAAACTGAAATGGAAAAAAAAAAAAATTTTACAGAACTGTGTGGGACTTGTGTACCATTTATGTCAACTTCTATATATAGATTGACATAAAACCAGAAATGTTATTCAGTTAAGACAGGAAAAATTGACTTGAATGTGATGTTTTAGACATGTAGTGCAATTACTGCTTATCATTTCTAAATTTTGTCAGATTTAAGACAATGAAATTTTATGTTTATTTTAGGAATAGCTTAGAATAATATTTACTGAGGAAAACGGCATTAATCCAAATTGTAAAATTAAATGGTGAATAATAATAATAATGCATAAATCGAATATTACAGTATAATAAATCATTTTTATTAACTATTATGTCTAACGTCTAATGGTCTAAGTAATGAAATGTGATATGAAAAAAAGAATTTTTAAAAATGATATATATATTTTTTAAAGAAACTGAATCCACTCTAAAGCTTGTACCAGTAATCTCAATACACTTTGATAATTACAGACATTAGTAATCAAGCACCATGAATGTGATTTATCACCACATCAGATTGTACCTGACAGTGCAGTCATGATCTTACAGCTAGAACATTCACAACAACTGCAATATGGTCACTTACTGTGCAAACATGAAAGATAAGAGTCTGTCTCATTAACAGACTGTAAACCCATTTGGGTGGCATTCCTCTGTAATCAGTGAGAAATTAGGTGATCACAGAAGCTGTTTATAAATTACTAGAAATATTGTTGTCCTTGAATACTAAATTTGGACCCATATTATCACTATATTAGCATCAGATGTGATCTAGAAGCTCTGCAAATTGATTAATGGTAAAATTTTGTTTTAAAAGCTAGTGAGACTTTGAAATGACATATTGTAACTGTTAAATCTGAGACTCACTGGGGATTGTCATTAGGATATAACTGACAGTTTTCCGACAGTTATGCCTATGTTAAACTGTCCCAAATATCCTCATATTTTAGGCCAGTTTGTATTATACTTGATGAATTCTAATATAATACACAAAATAAAGTAAGCTATTAACAAGGCTAATCCTCATATCCAAGATATTTTTAGCAAAACGTCTAACCTGTCATGAACTGCCAATGGACCGAATTAGAAGATATGTTTTTGAACACTCCGATATAGATGATGTTGTGATCATAGCCGTTGGCAGGAAGTCTAAGGCGATCTGTGAAGAAAGCTCATTGTTAGCTCATAGGCGGAGAATACTGCCATGCTGACAGGGAAAGCCCGCAGGCAGTTGAGCCCCATGCCCTTAAAAAGGACGCCGACACCCTCCTGCCGCACACTCTCAAAGAGGCAGTGGGTGAAACCGTTGTACCGGCAGGTCCCTGGGCACTCCATCTGCAGTCGGGTCTTAATCACATCCATAGGCGTGGCCACGAACCAGCTGCACGTTCCTGAAACCCCACCCGCCAGCATGATTGCAGCCCAGCCTAGTAGGAAAAGTACCCATAAAGCATTAGCCTCTGGAGGGCGTTAAAGGGAACGCTCTTAAATTAGCTCACCTTAGGGGCGTCTGGCAAGGGATTCACCTGGTTGCTTCTGTCCAGATGGTGTTAGACAGTCACAGATGGTGCGGTAGGTCAGGAAGTAAGTTCCAAAGCTGAAACCGTCACGCAGGGCAAGGGCAGTGCCACCCTTGTATAGACCCCGCATGCCTTCTTCACGCAGAATCTTCAGCAGGCAGTGCATCGACCCTCGATATTTGGGCTTGGAGTCCATGGTAGAGCCCAAGTAAGGCTCTTCCTGACACTGAAGGCGCACTTTCACAACATCAGCTGGGGACATCACTGATACCTTCACACAGTATAGGGAAATACAAACTAGAAGTGCTGCATGTATAGAACTTCAGAGCTCATTTTGGTAAATATCTTATGATTCGTGTGGTGTAATCTGACATTGCATGCTATCTTGCCTGACAAAACGGTCCTCTTGAAGTAATAATGTGTTGAGCAGAAATAAGGAAGACATATTTACGTTGGCTGCTGTTGTTTGTGCACCTCAAGAGAAGTACGAGAAAGGTTTTTCACCTCTCGTATGTTTACATTTTTAGTATTACTTGGCATTAGCAGAATCATAAAATACAATCTTGGTTAAGTACCTGGACCAGTCCGCCAGCTAACCCTGACAGGAAGACATCCAGTTTGCAGGGTGTAGAATTGTGGCCCACCCCACGCAGTCTGCTCAGACCATGCAGGCAGTTCTTGTACGTGCCAAAGAGAATGGAGGATCTGATGGAGACTGTGCTAACAGGCAGGGCCATGCCTTTGTACAATCCATTCAGCTGCAGTAAGACAGTCGATTAGGACAACGTCCTACTGTGAGCCACATGTGAAATACCCAGTGGTGGCCAACACACGGCGCTCACCCCCTCTGTTCTACAGGTGTGTCGGATGCAATGCCAGACACTCGTATATTTCATGTCCGTCTGCATCCTCACCTGCAAAATGTACAGGTGTCACGTTACTGGACAGGTGCATCACCTTCTTTATCAGGAATAAAACTGGACTGAAATCATTACCTTGATGGTGTCCAAAGGGTGTCCCACCGCCACGCCAACAGCCCCTGTATGCAACAGATTACAATTATAAAATTTAAGATCATAAATTCCTTTCTGAAAGATTTTTTTCTGTATATCCTATTCCGTTTTAATAAAATTTCATTTAATCTTACAGTGTTTTAGTATTTTCAACGTAGCGCACACATGAGGCCCCGACCATAGCAGACGGTACTTGTGCACTGAACTCTGTTTTTACAGTCATAAATATTCGCAACATGTTTAAAGTACAGGTAAACAGCCTGTAGTATGATTTCTATAGTTGCATAAATGACTCGTTGACATAATCTCGAATAAAGATGAGAAACCAGCCTAACATTCAATGGATAAATGTAAAATTTCCATAAATTGTAATGTATTGTGGCTGCACAATTTTAAATTATTATCGACCAATGCTACACTCATTCTACAGTTCTGTGCGCAGTAAACCTTATATTTCGATATAATTACTCTCGATCGTTATTGCTACAGTTTTGAAGAAGTCGTTCACGACGGTGCGATTTTATGACTATATACAATTTATTCATATAAATCTGAAATATCTGACTTCTTCAAAATATAACATTTGTTCACGAAATGTCGGTGAATATTAAATCGGCCGAAACGGGTCCCACGACGAATCTGATTGGCCGAGCTGTATGCATCGGCAAACCGGACCAAACTGATTTTATCCTTTTTTTAAATAGAATAGCTGTAAATTGAGCGTAGTTGAAACACTGACACTGTTTCACGTCTCATTGTGAAAATATATGGCAATATTGATTATAAGCATTTCACAATTACTCCGTTAAAATTGTCACGCATATCTCAAAACGGAATAACCAAATTTTCGCCAAACGTTTGAGAGAGTAAAATTACTAAAACCGCCTATAATGAAATTACAAATCACTCGGTCATTTATCGAGTCATCTCTTTACCTCCAACGGACCCGGCTATGAGATCTGCAAAATGCATATATTCTTTGGCACGAGTACGGCCAATATAATACGGAACGAGAAATGCAGAAATGTCGACCTCGGGCTTAACGGAGGGTCGATATGATACTTATTTTGATAATTCGTTTAAATATCTGTAGAGGTATTTCCCGTTTAGTATCTTGTAAGAAAAGACAGAGCTGCAACAGGAGCCGCATTTAAATTCCACCCTTTGACATCACAAAATGTGAATCGGAGCTGCATGGCGACAGTCGCGCTTCTCGGCATCACGAAGCGGAACACCGAGTGCTTTTCTCTTTTTTGCGTCAATGATTTCTAGCCAGCCGTTTTATTCAAGCGCATATCAGTGCTATAATAGTATACTTTCAATGTAAACAATTGTTTCATTCATTTACAAGACTCAGCGTGGCGATCTTGAATTAAATGTGAATAGTCTAAAATACTATATATTGTAAATACACTTTTTATTGGGAATACGTGCCACTAAATAATACTAACTAGCGTTAGAGTCTAGCGTTATAACCCACAACGTTGTCGTGTCCTGTCCACGTGACACTAAACAAAGCCCGGTATATCCACTGTGGCTGCATTCCGATTTCATCTGTATGTTACATATATTTTTTAATTCGTAAATTTGAATGTTGTGGCAAGACACGCGTTTAGAACGGGGAGGAGGGGGCGGTATTCCATAAAGCCGGCGCTGGCATCAGCAAAACACGGACTGCCATCTGTTCCAGATGCTTGTTCCAAACTGGGTAAGCATTTTCAGACTTGATGTATTTTTAAAAATGAATGTAAAGACTGTCCAGACATTACCTATTTATATCCTTTAGATCTCTGAATGTTGTGTGTCATAAGAATTTCAGATTTTATTTCCTGGTATTTACATTTAGATCTATTAAAAATCATAGCACAATTGTGTCAGACCATCCAAATTTTAAGTGAGTAAAAGTACTGGAGCACGTGTGATTGTAAAACAGTAAATACCATAGATTTTTTAAGCAGTGTGCTTAGAGCATGTTTGATTGCATCAAAATATTTTAGGTTGTCATTCCCCCTAAAAAAATCATGCTGATGGACCCACTTGGAAATGAAACCTCCTATGAAAGGAGAATTTTGCGGAACCGGAGGTACCACAGTTTAAGTATGTTTTATTATTTATGTTATACTGTTTGGCAAAACAATATGCCTCTAGTTTGTTGTATCTAAGTGTAATGACCCTTATGTTTTAGGAATTTTCTGTAAATAAGAGGACATGATGATCATAGAGCTACATGGTCAACAGAAACAAGCAAGTAGATCGCAGCACTTGTGGAGTTTTAGTCAGTCAGTCATCTTTTATACTGCTTCATCCTGTTAAGGGTCGTGGGAAGCCTGGAGTCCATCCCAGGAGACATAGGGCGCAGGGCAGGGGACACCCAGAGCAGGGTGCCAACCTACCGCAGGGCACACACCACAGGCAATTTGGAGACACCAGTCAACCTAATCCACATGTTTTTGGATGGTGGGAGAAAACTGGAGAACCCAGAGAAAACCCACTAAGCACAGGTAGAACATGCAAACTCCACGCACACAGACCCAAGGCGGGAATCAAACCAGGAATCGGAGGTGCGAGGCGACAGTGCTAACCACCACGCCACCGTGCTGCCTTCAGTTTTAGTTTTGAAGGTAAATGTTTTAAATACTTTCCATTGATGCTTTTAAACCTATTCTACTGTTTTAAATCAATGTATTGTGTCCAGGTGTTGGTTGTGCAGAAGGAATCATAATGAAACAACTATCACTGCTGTGTATTATTTATTGTTTGTTGTTGTGTACAGTGACCTTGATTGACCCGAAAGGCACTTTTAAATAAAATTGTAGTTGTTGTTCTTGCACTGAGTGCTTCAGCTTTAGTTCTTTACCACACACATTACATGTCATGGTGGATTGCATGCACATGCTGAACTATACACATTCATGCTGAACTTCAGTTCAGAATTGAAGTACTCATATGGTGACAAATTGAAAATATTATAAACTGATTTATTCTTATTTGCAGTTTGCTGAACATCTCCTTTCAGTGGGAGATATCAGTGGAGTACAGATGACTGCAGATTTTGTGACATGTGCCCAAATGGAAATAGCCTGTGCACTACTGGAGTATCAGGGTGGGTTCTAGAGCAATGCAATAGCCACAATAATCATTTAACACTGTTGACTCAGTCAGGCATATTTCATGATGTATGTGGCAGGATTTTTTGATAGTGCAGTTCAATTCAAAACTACCATTTAGTTTATATGGGTAGGATTTTCTGATAAGGTTGGAAAAATTGATGGCTATAACGATCATTCTGCGCTATGGTTGAAAATTTTGATTAGGCAGGACAATTGTTTATAACACAAATTTAGCGAGTTACGATGATAAATCAAACCCAAACTCGGGCTTTTACATTCTAAAAAACTAAGTTTGAAGGAACACAAACTCGGTCACTACAGCAGCTTACACTAAGCCTACTCCACAAAGGTTTAGTTCACCAAAGCCGCGGGTTCATAGGGTGCTAGGCTGTAGTACAGAAGCCAGCATTCAGCTGGCGTGCACAAAGTGGTCGACCTATAAACCCTAATTTTTAGCAGGGTGTTATTTCACGAGACGGTCGTTAAATCGCGATTCTTGCACGTCCAGATGAATATCTGCATGAACATTATCGGTTCTGTATCTGTAGTCTGTATTTGAACAACCTGTGAAACCGTGCATTTCGAACATGACCCAACGTGGATTTGCAGCGATATAAGAACATCACTGCAAAACCTAGACAGCCGTACACGAACCTGTTTTTTATTGGTTATTTAGGACATTAATTTAACCCTTTACAACTTTTCATCAACAACAGATCTCCAGTTCTTGTTACACGTATATATCAGTACTATCGTTAGTTTATATTATAAACTTTATTGTAATACTGTATATAACAATAGGCCAGAACAGTAGGTTAAGCCTTAAATAATTCATAGATTGTCTCGTTCTACATGTGCACACATCGGTTCTTATGTTAACTTTGCTATAAAACATACCTGCTACAAGAATTAGCTTCCCAGAAAGCAAACGTAACGCCACGGTTGTTAAAGACGCGTTAATAAAATGTTTACAACGTGAAGTGAGAATGTTGGACGAGCATTTGACTTGCCTGCGCAACTACTCAAATTACGTTTGTGTTATTTTTATCTTAAGACAAACTCGTCAACAAATAGACTGCTGACTACTTGAAATCACGTGTATCTGACGGTTTCCGTACGATTATATATATAAAATGATCCGCATTTTACGCCGGATGCCCTTCCTGACGCAACCCTCAGCATTCTTCCGGGCTTGGGACCGACACCTTGGTGGCTGAATTCAACCTCAGTGGCTGGGTTACTTTATATATATAAAGCGGATAAAGTAAATAAACACACGTGTGTGTATGTTTATTTACTTTATCCACTTTACACAAAATAATAATGTGTTAGTATATTTGAGGCAATGCGTGAGACATTAAAATGTTAATATGTACATAGGTGCTTTGGCATCATACTCGCCCGCTGCAACCTGTCTTAAACCCATTTTCTCAATGGCCTACAAACCATCCCACGAACACGTTTGCGCACACGTCTGCAAACTAGCCAATGAACATCAGGGGTGGAATATTTTTGGGGGAGTTGTCGTCCTTCCTATGATTCTATTGGTCAGATTCCTCGACCAAAAAAGGACATATACGCCTCCCTTTGAAATCGCCACTGGCAGACAGAAATAGAAAGCGCTAGAAAAGATAGAGGTGCTGAGGGGAAAAAAAAAAAAAAAAGAAAAAACGGGGAAAATCAACGACTGGCCGCTGGAAGTGTTCAGTTATATGAATAAATCATATTTATTCAGATATTCATGTCCAGTCCTGCTTAAGGCATTCACTAAACTGATCAAAGATCGTAGGTTTAACACAGTAAGAAAAATATTAGGAAATCTGAAAGACGGAGGTCTTACTTAGCTACCTAGCTGGCTAAACGTAGCTGGGAAGGGAAAGGCGCAATTTAAGAGAGAGGTTGTGCTTCATCGAGAAACCTCGACGGATAGCTATTGTTTTGGTGAAAAAATACGATTTGGTAGCTAGCTACCTTTACAGGGGAATGGCATTGGATTTTGTTGCAGGATGCATCGGGGGTAAGTTTATATGGTGCATTATATAAAAGACAGCTAGCTGGGCTCAGATTGCTTTGTACTGTATTATTTGTGAAATAATGATGTGTATTTGCGTTAACATATACGTTAGTGTGCTTTCCTCTTTTCTCTTAGTCTTACATCGAATACGTATATCCATAAGCTTTATGGTTTATCTGTCTAGTATAAATGAAAAGTAACTGACTGCTATTGTCACTGACTGCTACAGGTGTATAATTGTTGTGTATTGTGAATATGTATGCTTATATGAAATATCTGAGCATTTTAATGTCCACGATATCTGTTGTAACTGTGTTTTCTACCCACAGTACAGAAGCTTTTTTGGTGGCAGTAAATAATCGTCAGTCTCGCTTAATTTGCGGAAACTGATGTAGGGTACACTAATAACTCTTGTCTCTAGCTACGTAACTGCGAACCAAGTCTTGGTGTGTCCATATCCGCACGTGGCTGTCCCCTATAATGGACCGTATCGGGTTGAATAGTCAGTAAATTATATATGTTAGGTTTAAATAGCAGACTGGAAAATGTAGGGCGTGGTGAATTGCTGCCAGAATATATTGTATGTTTTTTTTTTTTTAACAATAAACAAGTTGCATCCAGGGTGTTGTTTATCGTATTAAAAGGTGTAATTATGTTTAATATTGTTTGTATAAAATAATTCAGTAGTTCTGAACATTGCCCTTGGGAGGACATGTCATTTGAAAGTACGACATTTTAGTAATTCGTAATCTGTAAAGTATTCGTTCAGTTTTAAGGTTTGCTCGCATAGCGCAACGTTTGGGAAATTTGTATTTTCTGTTTTTACCCGGCAAGATCTGGAATTGTTTTGCATTCCAAGTAAACATGTAACGTGTGTGTGTGTGATGGATTTTTCTGCATGAGCTCAATTGTTGTGATCACAACATATCAGTACCGGGACACAATCAGTTGTGTGACGATTAGATTGCAGTGGAAGAATTGACGCGTCGCTGTGTATTTCCAGATTGTAAAATCAGAGAGGACGATTTCAGCGCCGTCAAATATCTTACTGTCGAGCTTTGAAATTAGTCTTGAAAGTGCAACCTATCCTTGTCAGAACGCTTTGCGATAAAACGTTACTACAACATTAAATTAACATTGCTACATTAAGTACACAGAATTAGGTGGCATGGTTATGGGGACAAGGTATTGCTCTGATAAACCTCTCTTGAAAAGTTGAGTTTCTAAAGTACGTGTATATTTGTGCGGTATCTGGTTGTGCAAGCATGGAAGTGTTTAAACTGCCATGTAGCGTTGCTGATTTTCCTGTAGTTAGGCTACATGACGCCACCTGACCTCTACCTCTTACAGCACAACTGACGTTGCTGTCATACCTTATACAGAAGTGTAAATAAAAGGCATTTACTGTGCTGGTGGGTAATATTTTAACTGTCTTCAGTTGTACAACTGGCAACAGATTGTTTATGAGTCCTGTGTTATCTTTTGCGCAGGAAAATTCTGCAATCCGATTAGTGAAGATTACAGTATGGTCACGTGCTTTGTAATGGTAATCCTGTCTGATGGAGTGCAGGAGATCAGTCATTTAGAGGATGCTCAGGTTTGATAGCTTTAGAAACAGCCAATGTAGTAAGAGAAACGCACAGTCAGAAGAGAACAAGTCAAGGTGTCAGTTAGCTTTTGTCTGAGATAATACTGAATAGAATAGAAGAATAGAACTTTGTCATTGTTTTAGAAAAATAACAAATTGTGGTTTTAGCAGCTCTCAAGCATTGGCAATATACACATAATAGTAATAGTCATATATATATATATATATATATAACACAAATGACAGTAAACACAGTGATAACACTGAACACACTAATATATAGTAGTCTAGTGATTTTTTGTGGAGTAATTTTAGTTGTCATTTTCCAGGTAGAAATGAGCACCTGGAACCTCTCGCTATTCCGTGACATTGAGTGAATCTCAGCTGTTAACTGTGAGGAATGAGGAAAGTTTGTCGTCTCATATGTTTATTGAAGCTACTGTTTTATGTTTCTGAGAATGTCTGAAATATCGATCTCTTGTTGTTTACTTAGGAGTAATTGTATTAACAGTTGTGAAGGCCATTGCTCTCTGTCACGCATTACGGCCCAGACCTTCATGAGGAACCTGATGAACTTGTGACCAATTGAGCAATGCGGTTGAGGGGTTTGGTGGAGGCACGGCCTGCGGAGAAGGCACAGTGGGTGCACTGTGCCCTTCAGCGTTGTTTGATCCACTTTCATGGTGAACAAAAGTGCTCTTAGATTACCCCCCACCTACAGGCAGCATGTGTCAAGGACAGCACAGCTCTCGCTGCGGCTTGTTGAGTTAGTGACTGGCTGATTCGTCTGGCTCAAAGGAGGTGCTGACTTTGGGAGGGGCTGCCCTGTGATTGGTCGGAATGAGCAAGCCCCTCTGGACTGCACAGGATTACTCACATAATTGTTCACAGCAGAGGAACTGGTTTGAGTGCAGGGCCAACAGAAATAACAGTTTGCTTCAGTGTGCTGCAGAGCTTTGTGCTGCGGCTGTATTATTGTTTTCTTGCCTGTACTGACAATGTTCTGTTACTGCCCCTTATGCAAAACGTGGCTCATGCAGATGCGTTCTTTAAGTTGTGACATGTTTCATTGTTAATGAAACAGTGTTTATGGTTATGCATGCATGTTTTCCTGTCACAACCACTAAGGACCTAAAGTCTGGTCACTTTAAGGGTGCCCCAAAAACTCGACTTAAAAAAGAGGGATGACTTATGACTTTCAGTTACTGTAAGTGCACTTAAGAGATAAGCTACACCCTGGCCAGTGAGTGTAAAAGTTTTTTTGCTTTATTTGCTGAGTCACTGCTGTCAGTGAACATCCCGATAGTCATGTGGTGCTTCTCCAAATAGGTTTAATTTATGAAATATTCCTGTGAATCTGAATGTTTGGGTTCCGTGCATTCCTGTTCAGTCATGTGACCTTCACATTTGAAACTGCTGTTGGAAGTGCTTTGGATTCGTGTAATCATCATAAGGACCAGTGTGATCGCTGTGCAGACAAACAGCCATATCTGAACTTCTGCTGATGTCAAGCTTGTTGATCGGTGTGCAGCTGCGATGGAAGAGCACTCGAACCGCCGCTTCTCTCGATTTGTGAAGCGTTGTATGAACTTAAACTTAGATTTGTTGTGTTTCGTCCGCAGGTGCTGCAGGCGTGTTGGTAGGACATCCTTTTGACACTGTTAAGGTGGGTGTTCCTGTTAAATCTTTTGCGTGCTTGCTTGAATGTTTGCTGCATGAACACCAAAGCATGGGCTTCTGCTCTTTGCAATGATTGTCGAATTATATTTGCTGTTTGTCTGGGTGGTTTTGCAGCCCCAAGAGTCGAAGTAGCACAACTAGTGAGATCTTTCACTTGTATTCCATCAGAGACAAAAATAAGAAGGGGGAAAAAAAAAAAAACTTGTTGACAAAGGCTCATTTGAAAGTGAGGATACAGAATAGGGTAGAAAGCTAGTTGTAATTGTGCGATAGATAAACGCCCCCTTTGTGGCCTTTGTACTACATGTATTCTTTTCCTAGTCAAGGTAAGCACTAGTAAATAGTGTCTTGCAAATACGGTGGCTCAGCGGGAAGGAGATCAGCAGCTCAAGGTGCATGCTTTTTTCTGCTCCTTCACAGAATTAAGATAGAATGGCTGCCTGCTGATCCCCATTTAGGTGTTGGACAAGCGTCCATATATAATGTGACAATCATTCCTCAACACTGACAAGTGAAAGTGCATGATGGGATTTACTTTGTGCCCTCCAGCTGCTCTGGAGAGGACGGGGTGGGGAGGGGGAGCAGCTAAAATTTCTGCAGGCTTAAGATCCCCACCCACACACCCACCTTCCCCAAATAATTTGCCAACTAACCTTTTTGTCCCAAGATGTGTGTTCAGCATACCGTAGACACACTTGTTTCCAATGAAAGATAAATTTCAGGTGTCCTGTTTTGCCTTCTCTATCTCTGTTAACATTTTAGGGGTCTGTATTTTTGAATGCTATGTTTTGTTAACTCCAGGATCCCCCTGTATACAAGATGCCACACCCAACGTGCCGGTAAAATTGACTTTTGAAGTGATTTCTGTATTTCTCTTGTTTATAGAGTAAGGCATTTAATAGGTGGCATAAGGAAGTCTGCCTGCCTGAACCATATGACTGATGTGGAACCCAGACACTATTTGCCTAAGTACATTACACAGGTGTGCTGGGTAGAAGTTTAAATACAAATCTCTAGTGCCCATTATAAATAATTACTGTCATGAGCCTCTATATACAGTATGTGTAGGCAAAGGCACTCTGATTTAAAAGGTTCAAACAGAAATCTAAGTTTGAAATGGGTAGAATAAAGGAAAGAGTGTTCCTATAGTTACCCACCTGTCAGTTGTAGTAATACAGGTGGTCCCCGAGTTACGATGGTTCGACTTAAAATTTTTCAATCTTACGATGACGTTAGAGATACGACAAAATTGTAAAAGTATTAAAATTTTAACGCTGCAGGCAAACGTGGCAGTGTATGAGGTACGATATGTTGAGATGCTGCCGGGATGTGCGCATCTCCCGCCTGGTGAGATGTCTCGCTCTCGCCAGCGATCGACAGAGTTCAGCTGTCTCTGTGTTAAAGCGCATTTTTACTTTGTCTCGACTTACAATATTCTCAAGTTACCCTGGGGTCATCGGAACGCATCTCCATCGTAAGTCGAGGACTACCTGTATGTGCCTGTCATGTGATGCCATGACTTGGCAGAAAAGCTACAAGTTTACCATGCAGTACAACTGTGTGGCTATCCAGAGAGCTGATGTGTAGCATTGAGTCTGAGCTGGGTAATTATCTTTGGGCAGCACGTAGTCAGTACTTGTGAACGCCCTCGTTGCCCTTTATGAAAACGCACCAAAACGATTAATGAAGGTCACCATCCGTGTTAAAACAGGGTGATGCGCGTATCTGAACGCAACATTGCCCGTCAGTGGCTGGTCAGCTCTTGTGTGTTGTTCTGTTGTGTTTGTCTCTGGCAGTGCGCCAGCACTGCTCTCTCCTGCTCTGACAGAGAGTTGAGTTGAAATGTGTTTGTCTTTTCACACCGCGCCACAATGTCAGCTTTTTCCTTCTCGTCTACATTTCTTTTGCCTTGTTGCCTTTAACTAATTTTATCTCTGAGCCAGGGGTCGTCTTTTAACAGCAAAAGTGTTACTTTGTTGTAGATGAAAGTGAGGCATACACTACCTCTTCACGGAAGTGTAACCTTGTAAGTACAGTCAAGGTCAATCCTTACGTTTCTCTCAGTCTTTGTTTTGTGACCAGAAAAAAAAGAAGAGAAAAAGACTAGTAGACCTTTTAATCGCTCAGTTAACATAACCTCCTCTCTTTCCAAAAGTAACACACACGAGACGCCATCTTCACCCAGTTCATTGTAAAACAGATTTGGATTAATTTCTTTTTTTTTGTTATGTTGGTAGAAGTAGACGTGTCGTTCTTGTGGCAAAAAAAAAAAAAAAAAAAAAAAAAAATTTAAATGTGGAGGAGAAAGTGGAATACCAAAGGGCTGTACTAATACGGGTGTTTATTTTTTCAAGGTGCGACTAAAAGTTAAAAGTGTGGACAAGCCTCTGTATCGTGGCACTTATCACTGTTTCCAGTCCATTATACGGCAAGAGTCTGTGAGTAGAGTCATTTATTAAACCTTGCTAAGCATTGCAGGCGGGGCTAGAGGTTCAAATCCTGCCACCACTCTGTGTGTGTGTGTGTGTGTGTGTGCACGCGGAGTTTGCATGTTCTCTGTGTTTCGTGGGGACGTCGGAGCCAACCCACGGGTTTGCAGACCTCCGCTTTTCTGGATGCCCTCGTTATAGTAAGGGATGCTGACGGATGGGGGCTGTTGGTCCTCTTCAGTTCACTATGGTTACACCACGACAAGCAGCTGTAGCAAATGGATATTTATAGTTGCCTAGATCTTTTTTTAAGGTCCCATTTAGCAAGTGTACAAAATTATACAAAAATTTGTTTTTAAGACAAACACTAAAAGCTGACAATGCAAATCAGTCGACAGTACTGGCCGTGTGTTGTGTCTAAGTAGTGCTGCAGTGAAGGCCTTGCTGTTGCAAATTTGCAAGGGGGGGGGGGATCCAAAGTCCTCTGAATTTCGAAACGGTGAGATATTGCCGAGGTTGAGAGCACCTTTCCAAGTACGGATTGCAGCAGTGAAGTTCAGTGCTCGGAGATAATATGTCAAATTGCTCTACAGCTGGTGCCATCAGCCAGCAGACCGAACGAATAAGTAGAGTTCCAGCTGAAAGGTTAAGTGCTGACGTCATTGGATGGGGTCTGCTCTTTGTAGCTCTGGGAATGGCGGGTCCAAGGGCATCACTAACATTTTTATCTTCAAATTGTAACTATTGCAAACCATCCAACTTACTTTAAATTATTTTACTATTAATAAGCACACCAGTCAGTGTGTTGACTGCATTCCTTTGCATGACGAAAGAATAACTATTGTTTGTATAGTCTGGTGGAGGAATTCTGTATAAAATTCTATAAGAATACTGCAGAAGGACTAGTAACAGTATACATTATATTTTGGGTGTGGTAATGCATTTACTAAAATATGCATGTACAATTTCCTCTTATTTTGCCAGTTTTATTATTGATTCAAAGGCTTTCTTTGTTAGTAGGTATTAAGATGAGAGAAAGGTCAGGTGCCTTCAGTTTTAAAATGCAGGCAATATTAAATTGTAGTACCACAAATTATATGAAATCACAGCATGGATAAAATACAGTGACCAGACTGCACCTAAAGTCTTTACATTTATTTTGATTTGAACTGTGTTCCCTTTGTCCAGTTTTCCGACGCACAGACTGGTAGCCATCAGGTTAGGGTTTTACTGCATGGGTCCAAGCTGCAGAGTGAGATGGACACAAGGTGTTGGTGCCTGACATCACACAGTGTCAAAAAGCTAGCCTTCAAAATCCACAGTGCACAAAGGGCGAGAATGTCGCGCACGGTCAAATCCTACATTAGAATAACGACGCACACGCGTACGTTGATGCGGATTGGCTGATTATACCATCCTGACATCACATCCGTTTTCAGTTCCACTTTGAAGTGGGTTTGAAAGAATCATTCCTGCTAACAGCAGTCTTCACACTCTGCATAATACTGTTAATTTGTTTATGTCTCTGTAAACCAATAAAAATAATTCAAAGAAAGTCTTTTTTGAAACTAGCCACAGTACCTTTCTTAGGCCAATACTATGTGTATGTGAATTCACAAATTAAAAGGATTATCTTTAGAGCCAGTTACATTTCCCCAGTGTTTAATGGTCTTTGTAAGGCACAGGACAGCTGTATAACCTGCCAGAAGTTGGTGTCTGGCTTTAACTTTAACTATACCTTTAACCTCACCCATGAACTATGTTTCCATGCAGTAACTTTAAAAATCCTTGGGACAACTCTTATGAAAGGTGCTATATAAAAATTAATACTAATGTCAGATAATGGGCAGACTGAGAACTGTCTCTGTGGGAGAAGAGTTGCAAACCCAAAGAAATGTGTTCCCTTACATCTGTAATTCACTCTGCCTGACGTAGGTGTCTGTCTGTTCCTGTGTGTTTGGCAGATTCTGGGTCTGTACAAGGGCATCGGGTCGCCCATGATGGGCCTGACCTTCATCAACGCCATTGTGTTCGGCGTCCAGGGGAACACCATGCGGCTCCTGGGCCGCGATACGCCCGTCAACCAGTTCCTGGCGGGCGCTGCGGCCGGAGCCATCCAGTGTGTCATCTGCTGCCCAATGGAGTTGGCCAAGACGCGCATGCAGATGCAGGGCACAGGTGAGAAGAAGTCTAAGAAGAAGCTCTACAAGAACTCTCTGGACTGCCTGGTGCGCATCTACAAGAAGGAGGGCATGTGGGGCATCAACCGGGGCATGGTGTCCACCCTCGTCCGAGAGACGCCTGGCTTTGGCGTCTACTTCCTGACCTATGATGTGCTGACGCGCTCGTTGGGCTGTGAGCCTGAAGACCCCTACATGATCCCAAAGCTCCTGTTTGCTGGAGGCATGTCCGGGATTGCCTCCTGGATCTCCACCTACCCGGTGGACGTCATAAAGTCACGGCTGCAGGCCGACGGCGTAGGTGGAGTCCACCAATATGATGGGATCGCAGACTGCGTGCGCAAGAGCTGGAGGAGGGAGGGCTGGAGGGTGTTCACGCGCGGCCTCACCTCCACCCTGCTGCGGGCCTTCCCCGTCAACGCCACCACTTTTGCCACCGTGACTCTCTTCCTCATATACATGCGGGGAGATGACGGGGGGCTGAAGGACTGTGAACCTGCCCCCCCACACGCTCTGCAGCAGCAGGCACAGCCCTCCAGCTTCTGACTTGAGTCCATGAGTCCAGTGCTGACCCCCCTTCCTCACTCTTCCCTCCCCAGCTAAGAGCACCACCTTCTGTCCAGCTGCTACCAGGCCTGGACAACGGAACCAAGCATGGCTTATGGACAGAAGCATATTTTTATAACCTGTATATGCAGAAACTGTGTGTGTAAATAGTGGCGTGACCCCTTTTGGTTTTTATTTTCTGCATTTCTGTGCAAATCTGCCTTTTTTTTTTTTTTTTTTTTTTTTTTTTTAAATTAAGGTTTGGTTTTTGCCTTACTTGTATACGGTTACAATAGGGATTAGAGATATCATTGATTTCATGTTCCCCCCATAAAAAAAAGTTAACGTGATGATAGTCAACATTTACGATGTCAAAAAAGAGAGTGTAAATCATTCTGTACAGAGCATTTAATTCCTTAGGAAAGCCCTCGCTGTATCCTGGCTGTCTGTGGCCAGAGCAGGCTCAGTTGGCTGTTATAACATGTAAAAGCGTGCCTACATACCTGTAAAGATAGATGGAGTCTGTAGCTACACTACCGACACCTGTCAAATCCAGGCAAACGGAGGGTGTTTAGAACACCCTGCTGTCCATGGCATGAAATGCTGCAGAACTCAGTACTGGGCGTAGGCTTTGCCAAACTGGGACAACAAATATTGGATTAATACATGGAGTTATTTTGATGTGACGACGCCCCCTGATTAGTCATGCGGTTTTACTGGAATGCTACGACATTCCAGCGTAGTGTGGCTGTGAGCTTATCTTCTCTCAGTGGGAGTTGGTTAACACACACGGGTTCCGTGGTGTGCCGTTCTGTCTTCGCCATTTTTGGTGAAAGTTTGATGAGAACCCCCCCTCCACCCCACAAACTTCTCGTTGTTGGAGTTGTGAAATTTAGCAGGTTAAAGTACAGGGTAAGAAAGGGAACCGTTTGGTCCAAGATGCTGTAAATGAATATTAATCGAGCTGTTTTTAGACACCTGTCACTTGAATGTGTACAATCATTTAGCAGTTCAAAAATCATTGACTGTTACTTGGTTGTATTTTATCACTGCACAGGAGAACGTGCACAGGTCACGTTGCCTCACCTGAAGCAAACCGTATGGTAAGCTCTTGGCAGTGTGTGTGTAAGTGGACTTGCAGCACCTCCCTTGATTATGTACCACATGATCAAGTCTGTGAATTATTTGCAATCAAACAGTAGCCGTGTTTAGAATGTATATAATATCTGGGTTGCATCTGTTTTATTATAGACTTCATGCCATAAATATTCTCAAGTCACCTTGCAGGTTTCAGTATGTTATATTTTCTTTCTCTATACCCTTAACTGCAGGACTCATGAGGTTCCTCTTAACAGATTAAAGATTATCAAAGCCTTCCACTTTTTTTGCACCATCTGCCTTTTGACGAAGAGGAGTGTTTGTAAACTGTGACAGCAGCGGTAAATAGCGAAGTAGTTCTACTGGTGATTTACTATGGGGTCAAAGTTCAAAAGAATAGGGATGTAACGATGCATCGTGGCATGATACGTTGCGATGCAAAACAAGTGGCGATGTGTACCACGGAGATGGACGGTGGCATCCCGGTGCGTGCTTGCCCTGTACCACTGTAACAGAACAGTACCAGTACAAACTGTAATGAATCCTTCTTTTGTTTTCATATTTTTAAACGAATTTTTTTTTTTTTTTTTTGTGTTGCCTTTGTTCTCTTACTCCACCAGCAGGTTTTCAGCAGCACCCGTTTAAAAAAGAATTTTTTTTTTTTTGTCTGGCAGTACAGCAAATTTGATTTGTTTTTTTTTCTTTGATTCGTTTTAATTTTTTTTCTTTGTTTTTCTGACATAGAAATGTAACAACCACTTTTGCACAATTATAGAAACGTTCAGTGTGAGATGCTATTAAAAAAAAAAATGCATTGCAGAACTTATCCACCCAGTACTTACAGGACTTTCCCAGCCGGTCCGTGGCACAGTATGTGTCAGCCCAGTGTGGGAAATTCTAGCTAACACTAGCAAAATGATGCAGCATTTACAATGTCACCACAATGAAAACCTCTGGCCGCTGTCTGTGAAGAGAAAACTCACTTTGGGTTTGTTTTGCCTCAGCAATGAAAATGTATGTAATTTGAATTTTGTTTTGAACCGTGTGAGCAAACGAACCGTATCATGAGCTGAGTGCATCGGTATGTCGCTACAAAACGTAGTTCTGAGCAGCGGAGCTCGTTGGGGGAATCGTGCAATATTTACGTGGGTCAGAGTTTGCGTGTTGTATTTCTGTTTGTCAGTAACACAAAAAGGGGAAAGAAACATTCTTTGGGTTATTTTCATCCTTAATATCAGCTCAGTCATGTAGTTTAAAATTTGCCATACATATTGCGACTCTGGTTCGTTTCTGTTGCTAAGAAAGGCATCTGGTCAAGGAAAGCAACACATTATTTGAAAAATTTTAAAAGGGCTGAAACTGCTGTGAAGATACGATTACTCTTGGTAAAGATAGGTGTGTCTGGTTAACCAGTGTGGAAGGTGAATTCACCTATATAGTCTTTCTTTAGTGGGGGAAAAAAAACATCATTTAGTGGCTGTTAATTAAAAATTTTCTTCCACACCAGCAATTTGTTAACCTGAGACTGGTCAACCTACCTTTGGCCAAAGATCTGTAAAATAAACCAATCCTCTGTGTATTCTGTTGTTTTGTTTTTATTTTGGGATGATTTATTGTGTCTGAGAGACCAAATCAGAAAAAACAGGTTGCATTTTGATAATGAATGCAATCCTGTGACTACAAGTTGGAGAAAGTGCCAGGAATGCTTAGGAATGTTAAAAAAAAAAAAAAAAAAAAAATTCCTTTCCTCCTTACAGGCAGGTGGATGTACAGTATTGTTCAAAATAATAGCAGTACAATGTGACTAACCAGAATAATCCAGGTTTTTAGTATATTTTTT
>JABJVR010000021.1:1537164-1606876 GCA_025773905.1 Chitala chitala | reverse complement strand
CAAAGTCCCTCTGTTAAAAAAAGGCATGTGCAGAAGAGGTTACAATTTGCCAAAGAACACATCAACTGGCCTAAAGAGAAATGGACTGATGAGAGTAAAATTGTTCTTTTTGGGTCCAAGGGCCACAGACAGTTTGTGAGACGACCCCCAAACTCCGAATTCAAGCCACAGTACACAGTGAAGGTGGTGCAAGCATCATGATATGGGCATGTTTCTCCTACTATGGTGTTGGGCCTATTTATCGCATACTAGGGATCATGGATCAGTTTGCATATGTCAAAATACTTGAAGAGGTCATATTGCCTTATGCTGAAGAGGACATGCCCTTGAAATGGTTGTTGCAACAAGACAATGACCCCAAACACACTAGTAAACGAGCAAAGTCTTGGTTCCAAACCAACAAAATTAATGTTATGGAGTGGCCAGCCCAATCCCCGGACCTTAATCCAATCGAGAACTTGTGGGGTGATATCAAAAATGCTGTTTCTGAAGCAAAACCAAGAAATGTAAATGAATTGTGGAATGTTGTTAAAGAATCATGGAGTGGAATAACAGCTGAAAGGTGCCACAAGTTGGTTGACTCCATGCCACACAGATGTGAAGCAGTTATAGAAAACTGTGGTCATACAACTAAATATTAGTTTAGTAATTCACAGGATTGCTAAATCCTAGAAACAAAAACGTTTGTACAAAATAGTTTTGAGTTTGTACAGTCAACTGCAGACACTGCTATTGTTTTGAACACACCCCTTTCAACTAATTGCCCAATTGCACAGCCTTAAGAGTGTGCATATCATGAATGCTGGATCTTGTTTGTTTTCTGAGAATCTACTGCACCTACTGGTAACTTGTTTGCCATGTAGCAATAAAAAAAATATACAAAAAACCTGGATTATTCTGGTTAGTCACATTGTACTGCTATTATTTTGAACAATACTGTAGGTGGTCCATATGCCCATATTAATATCACCATTAAAACTAAACACTATCTTGTTGTAGTATAGCTGTGTTCATGAATACATAAGATATAACATTCTTTAGACCATGTCATTATACAATTTGCAGATTGTAAAATTACCAAAACATTACCTCAATCCTTCCGCAAGGGGTCGCCACTGAGCTTTGTACAATAACAGGTCCAAATTTCACAATATTGCAATATTCTCCAGAGCACAGGTGTCTACACAAGTTTCTCGGTTAAAGAAAACTGGTAGATTTTAATTTGTTACAATTGTATTGCAATCTGTAGAGTTTATATTAAAGTGGAGAAAGAAAAATAATGTAAAAAAAAAAAGGGGGTGAGGATCTTCCCAACAAACAGAAATCATGAAAACATACTTTTTATTTGTCACTGTCTTCAGTAAAACATCTATAACAAGCGTTTGTTGTTAGAAAAATTAAACATAATTTAGATTAACAAAAAAAAAAAAAAAAAAAAAAAAAAAAAAAAAAAAAAACACTTGTGGACTGTGTCAAGAACATCCATTTACAATCATATATATTCTCTCCATGAGTGTTCAGCTGAAATCAGCCAAAATGAACGGAAGGAGAGTGTCTTTAAAGTGCTGACTGCAAAAAAAATAAAAAATATATTAATAAGCCTATAATCTTTGACCCTGAGGGTCAGAGGATGTCCTTCCTGCCAGGCGTAGCATGTGGCAGCATATCCGGATCACATGGGTAGCGCAGACAGCGGAATATCTCCTCTGCTCTTGGCCGGCTTACACATGCTCGGGTCATCAGGTCTTCAACTGAGCTGCGAGCAAAAGCGAGAGAGAGAGAGAGAAAGTGTGTGAGTGTTTGTGTGTATAAGTGAGTGTATGTGTATGTGTAAGTGTGCATGTATAACTGAGTAAGAGAGAGATACAGAAAGAGCCTTGTGAGAACCTGAGCCACATGTGAGTAGTATAACTCGTGCAGTTATCACATTATGATGCTGTGCCTGTTAATGAAAAGGCCAAAGTCAGATAAGTGGTAAACCTTAAGCATTTTATCAAGCTAGTTCTTATATTGGAACGGTTTATTAATAAATCTCAGTTGACTAATTTGGAACTTGTAGCTTGTTTTAAACCATGTAATCAATAACTGGCAGGGAGGATTTTAGTAACAACAACAAGGTATTTTTTTCCACCAGTTTCAGATGGTATACGAGAAGCAGAAATGTCAGGAGTCTGTAAAAATCCTGGGTCTTAAGATGTGCTGTGGTCCAACAGTGAGGATGCAGAAAGCAGAACCGTCCGTGAGGGGCCCCTGATGGTCATCTTCAGTATTGCAGGGTTAGCTCATCAAAAAGGCAAAGAGTCACTGATAAAATGGTCAGCGTATAATATCCAATTTCTGATCCATTCTCCATGAGTTTTGTTCCTATGTTTGAATAATACTCTTCTACTCCAGCCCATTTCTCCATTTACTGTGGCAGACAGTGAGTCTGTTCAGTGCACACTACTGCTCAGTTTTATTGGCTATAATTTTTAATAGGATTCATATTAGTAAAAAAGGGCTGCACTACTGCTCATCTCATTTGTGTATCATGAATTAAGGGTCCTAGTAAAATTGCAGCCAATAAAACCACAACACCCCCTTCAATCAGAAGCCAAAGTTCCTGTTTTGTATTGGTGCTACTGCTAGGATATTACTGTCCCTACATTTTGCCTGAGTAGTATTGTTATTTGTCCTTTTGGCAATATTTGGGAATTCTGTTTAATTGCTGGTGTGATTTTGACAAAACTGTTGCTGCAATGTTAACAAACAGATGACACCATGTACCTGACTCCAGGTCAGTTTTCAATCAAAACTTGTGCACCAGAGCAGGTGTGGTGGCCTGGCTGAACTCACCTGTCCACCAGGTGGCCCACAGAGCGGAAGCCATGGCACATATTGAGGGCGGTGACGTAGCTCACGCAGGGCAACGTCAGGTAGAACTGCAGGGCGTGCAGCTTGTCCCCTTTGACCTCAAAGGGCACGGTGATGGCCTGACCCTTCCGCTGCTCGACCCGAGCCAGCTCGGCCAGCAGGGCAGCTGTGTCGTCAGACCCACCGCTGAAGAGCAGACGCACCCCCGCCTGTACCAGTGCTACCAGAGTGCTGTCATAGTAACGGGAACGCTGAAAGGGTCGTGAGGTGTCTCCTGGAAATCCACAACAACAGTTAGTCACAGACAGTAGACCAGACACTGCTGCTGAAACACACGCATGCACCTCTTAGACAGATATTTCAAAGTACATTTTCAAGAAAGACAAACTGCTCAACAAGTACTACATTGCATTAACAAGCATTATTAACAGGCAGCACATGTCTGAAGACACACTTAGGAGGAACGGTGCAGTGCTTCCCCGCTGAAGCCATGTGCTGACCTGGTTTGGTGCGGTCCTTCTCCAGGATGAGGCAGACACGGTCGAACAGTCCCAGCATCCCTCGCATGCGCTCCACCAGGCGCTTGCGGTTCAGGCTACTGCCCACCTCCGACTGCGCCAGCCTGTCCACCGCCATGCGGCAGCTCACGGCAAAGTGGCAGACGCCCAGAGAGCAGATGTGTGCGGGGACGCCGTGACGCAGGCGTAGGACAGACACCACCTCTGAGCCGCCTGCGAGACAGCGGCTGTCCACTAGCATGCAGAAGCTCCCGCCGGGGCCGGAACTGGGACCAGGTGCTCCCGCGGGGGCGTCACTGTGAACATGGCTCTGAAACATGACACACAGCAGACAAACACTAAGGCCAGGCAGAGGGAGACTACAGCCTCCTGACAGTCCTGACAAGTCCTTGCAAAAATGACTACATCCATTAATGACACATCACTAATGACACATCACTAATGACACATCACTAATGACACATCCCAAACTCTTGTGACGTTCAGACAGGAGACAATTGTTTTGCAACTCACAGCTCATAACAGCGCCTTGTGAGCTGACACAAATTAAAGCTCTGCTGTTGTTTGCACTCTGCACTACAGTGATGCGTTTCTATGGCAACACTTAATTTAATGGTACAGTTGATTCTTGTCACTTGTGAACAACGTCCACGGACAGACCTGCCTCCTGTTACCTGTGGCTCAGCGGGCCGGGAGGCAGTGGAGGCGGGCGACTGGAAGTCCAGAGCCTCTGACACAGAAATCTGAAGATTCAGTCTGTCGCGGCATCTCTCCAACAGAGACCTCTCTTTCTTTTCCCTCAGTCCTGGCACAGCCTTCTCAGCACCAGCAGGTGGCACACTCTGGGGGCTCTTGAACACAGATGGCTTTGTTTCCATCAGTGGCTTGCAAGGGGAAGCTGTTTTCGTCGTCTTCCTCTCATTATCTTCATCGCTGGAGTCAGGTAATCGGATGATGCGGGAGCCTTTGGGTTTCTTTGAGAGCCCAGCTCTGTGTGCTGCTGCCCAGGCTCGCCTCCGGGTGGGGTACACTCTCCTGTCCCCAATGAAGGATTCCTCTGGGACCAACTCCACCACACCCACCTCTTCCTCCTCACTGCTGTCCAGCTCCTCCTCCTCCTCACTGCCATTCACCACAAAGCTGTCCTCCCCGTACGTCTCGTCTTGCTCTGGCACCTGGGGGGCCACATCAGCAGACTGTAGTACCCTGCTGACGACCCCCCCCCCCACACCACTATTAAGCAACTCACCTCTCCCCACTCACTACTTAAAGTCACACTCTGCTAGTTTGAGTTACACACAACCCTATTACTGATGTACAACAACTGTGGCTTCAAAACATTCAGCCCATTAACCTCACACCCACACACCCAGACAGCCACATAATTTCCCCCGATCCACTGAACGCAGTGAGAGTGACACTTCCTACCTGAGAAAAGACGTCCATTTTGCAGTTGGATTTGTACGACATCTTGAATCTGTTGAGCACAGCCGGGCTCTTCACCGACTTCATGTAGACGCCCTGCATTTCTGAGTCTAAAACAAACGAGCGCAGTTTCAAGCCAAGATGCTCCCATAATTACCCTTTCAGCAGTTTACCATACCTGCAATAATACACCAAAGCAGCTCAAAAGCAGACAGGATGAGAGCACATTAACCTTTTCATTGCAGGTGACTCTGCACTCTTCCTTTTGTTTTGTTCCCTGCACCTCCACATTCTACCTTCCTGCTTTACTTCATTCATTCATGACAATGAGATTTATTTCCCCCAAATGGCAGCATATCATCTCATAACAGGCTGCAGACAATCGGCAAAATTTACTGCATCGATCACGTGTTTCTCATGAGGGGAACATACAATTACTACGTTTCTCTTGCTTCGTCACGCATTCCCTCGAATAGTGCCTGGAAACTCATATTTAAAAATAATAAATAACCTCACACAGTGCAGTTTGTCTGACAGCAGCACTGAGAACTTCTGCATAAACACATGAAGAAATGACTGCCATATTTTTATTTTACATGGTTAATAGCATTGTGCAGGCAACAGAAAAGACGTTATTATAGAAGCCACAGTAAGTTGATGTTACAGGCGTAAGTATAGAAAGAGGTTCCTCTGCTTGGACACAGCAGCTCTAAGGAGGACCCACCATTTAGGCCCTGAGAAAGGTGACTGTTGTCAACCACAAAGCCTTGGAGAGATCTGTCCAGCTCATTGTCATCAGCCTCGTCTGAGGAGACGGCACCACCCTCTTCTGAGAGCTCCGCCTCTTCGTCCAGGAACTGTCGCCCCACCGCTGCCAAGGACTGCTGAGACGAGAAGAATAGGCGGCAAAGGAGCAGAGGAGTGACACTTTTTGCCATAATGATTCCAGGTCAGCAACTCTACCTTAGGCCTTGTGTGCGGCATGGGCCGATCCTGGCATTTGGGCCCTCTGGGACACATAGAGGGCTCCTGGAAGTCTTCATCTGACAGCGGACCTACATCACTCTCCTCTGACTGGTACACAGATGAAGGATGAAGAGCTTGGTCAGTTCAGGACTGTGTACAGCACATTTAATTCTCTTACCAGGACCCGAGTCACTAATTAAGACATTTAAAAAGCGGTCTTAGGACAGTAATAACTGACATCTTGGTCAAGATCCACACAAAGGCTACATTCATTTCTTAAAATAAAGTTAATGAGATGACTCGCCCTTGTCCAGGGTTTCCTTACCGTGGTCAGGACAGCCACACGTCTTCGTCTACCTTTTACAGGAGAGTCCACATCGCTGCAGGTCTCGGCCTAAGACACAACACTTTGCAGCTGAAGCACAGAAGCTGCTAAGAGGGGGAAGCTACGGAAACACTCGCTTGTACCCACAAGTCTGAGCCACTTTGGCAGTAATGTCACAACTGTCACAATGTCAGCCCTGTCATATGCGTGTGGAGAACGGTTACTATGGCCATGCAAAAGTGCAAAGCGTACAGAACACCGCACTCAGGGTGACCCTGAAGGTGTCGCGACCCTTGTCTGTTGCCATGACAACAATCCAAGCAAACAAGCTGGCGGTTTGATGAAGTGTTCACAGAGCACCAACACAGGCTTCATTTGTCATCAAAAAATGCCAAAAATATTGAAAATAAACTTGCAACATAAAAGAAACAGAAAGTAGAGAGTCAGGGCACTCACCTCAGGTGTTGAAAGGGGGTCGATCCTTCCCCTCTTCCTGCACCCTGGGGCCAGAACCTCATCATCACTGTTATCACCATCTGATAATGGATCCAAAACAACATGTGGTCAGACACATAGAACAATGTACATACTTATATCAAGTTTTTATTGGTTAAGTTGTACTACTGATCATTTGAACTCAGCCAATGAAAATCAAGGACCAAATTCAGATGCCACCCACGCATCTAACATTATGCGATTTTAGGGTTAACCGCATCTTCTTGTAGTTAAGCTGATTCGGGGGGGGGGTACCTAGGGACCAAAAAGGGTTTGAAAAGGCAGCCTAACAGGTGCCTGTTCCTGATTGTTACCTGTCACCACTAAATATTTAATTCTTGACAACGATCAACTGAAACAAACTGCACATGCACAACACAAAGTAATGGCAGTTCTTGAAAAAATAATTACCTATAAATGATGGGAAATTAAAAAAAAAAAAAAAAAAAAAAAAGCCCAAACATTATACCAGCCCCGGCCTGTGCAGCCGGGCCCAGAGTCAGTAAAAAGAACTGAAACCAAGGGTGCAATAACTTCTTACATCTTTTTACACATCTAAAACAATAAAAATTCAATTGTATTGTGGTTTTCTGTGTGTGTGTGTGTGTGTGTGTGTGTGTGTATGTGTGTTAGAATCTTAAGTGTCTTCCCTTTACCTGAATGACTACTCTGAATGTCCTCAGCAAGCTGTCTCTGTGACTGCAGCAGAGACGTCCCGATGGAGCTCCGACTCTTCCGTTTTCCAGGCTGTGTAAACTTCCAGGCCTCTGGAGTCACTAGCTTGTTTCTGTCGACATGGTAGTTCATCCTCTTGGGAGGTGTGAAGAGGGGGGAGGAAGTGGACATTGGAGGTACAGAGTACACATCCTGACCGGCTGTGGCTAACGGTGACATCAAAGCTGCCCACCTGGAAACCTTGCCTTGGGGATTGACTTTAGGGCTGCCTGTGTTCTCATCGAGGACATCTGAGGGCAAAGACAACCCTAGGTTCTTCTGCAAACCGATACTAGGAGTTTCGCGGGTATCACGAGATACATCCCCTTTTCCATCTGCCTGTCCTGGGTCCTCCTCGTCAGATTCCTCGATGGAGTAGCCCAGGTCAAAGTTCACAGAAAAAAGCTCCTGGGAGCAGTCAAAGCCTCCATGGACTTTGGCATAGCTGCACGAGGGCTCCTTCAAGACTTTACTCACTCTGCCTTCCCCAACTGCACCAGAAGAATTCCACAATAGGACACTGGCCTCTTTCTCATTGGCCCCAAGACACTCTGTTAGAACATCTGCAGTGGTAGAGGGAGGGTTACACATACTAAGCTGCAGGAAGACATCGTCGTCATCTCCAAACAAGTCTATACAAGTCTCGTCTGGCTCAGTGGTCTCTTTAGATGGATGTGTTTTGGTCCCAAAGTCTTCATCTGCTAAGCCCAGCTGGGACGAAGGAGCTTCACACACCTCATTCTCGTCCACATGATCTTGCATGTCGGCATCATCCTCAAAAACATGTGCCCAGGTAGAGTTGTGAGCTCTGCTTTGTTCAGGATCTGGACAGGAAACGGGTTCACCAGATTTGCAAGGCGGGCTAGTCAGGTGCTTGTCGGAGAACTTGGAATCATTAGACTCCTCATCATCCATCTCTTCCCCGAGGAAGAAATTCACCTGGAAGGGATCTGCGCTCGGCTGTGATTTGACACGGGCTTCTGGCGAGGCAGCCTCAGAACCAGCTTTAGTCTGGCACATAGGAAACTCGACGTCTTGAGGAGGTGACCTCGAGAGAAGCTCAAGAACATTTGCTACAACAGCCTCCAGAGCCTCGGGGTGTTCTTCAAGAGAGTGCATCTTTGGGGTAGGACTCCAACTAGGCAAATAAAACATGCTTTCAATTTCTGACAAGGACTCCTCCTGCAGACTGCTGTAGCCTGTATCAGAGTTCGGTTTGGATAACTGCTGACAGACTCCGGGCTCTTCGTCAGTTAAAACTCTCCATGCTCTTAAAATGTTCATATCTTCGTTATCATCACGGATCACGGTACAGTCAGGAGAATTAGCATCTAAGTCTGCTTTTCGATTTAGATCTATAGATAATAGACCTTGACTGTTGCTCTCATCTTGGGCTTTGTGGTCTGTCTCATGGGTGAGTTTCTTCTTAGTCAAATTTGACTCTGAAGAAGTTCGGTTAAATGTTTGTTTATGATTGGTGCTCTTTCTCCGAATAAGAAAATCAACGTCTGGCTCTTCCATGACGAAGGACTTTGTTACGGTACCAGTGGGTATCGACTGTACCCTGGCACCCTTGTGCCTGTCTGCCTTGGGCACCTTGCCCATCTGTCCATCACTAGTGTAGCACATGACATCCTCTTTGTGAAGATAAGGCCTCAGCATCAACTCATAGCTGCAGCATTCCTCCTGGAAGAGAAGTGAGGGCAATCAATTTTGAAAGCTAAAGACACTTTTCATGTGCATAATCATATCAAACATTGTGCCAAGTATGACAAAAATCAAACAGGCCTCGAGAACAAATGAGAAGCGTCCAACTAAGTGCTCACCTTAAAAATTACAATGAATTCCACACATTGCTTTCTAATGTAAAAAGTTAAATATTTAAAAGGATTTGAGCAAACGGTCAGTACGGTTAGTTAATGTGCAAGTTTATCAAATATATGCGAATGTGAAAAAGGCTTGGAGAAGAAATTGTAGTACTTTATTTAAAGCTCATCATGGAGAAAGCCAATGACAAGTGAGGGACCTTCAGACCAGCCGGTCCAATCACATAGAGGCAGTGTACCTTTCACAAGTGCAGAGCTTAGCATGTGACATTTCCTGCATTCAACACTGAGAGCAAGAAAATAGCAGGGAAAAGCAGAAGAGTGGGACTCCAGTGTAGAGGCTTATGGACGGGGTGTTAAATGGGACACGCGTATATTTCAGGGGATGTGCAAAGGCAAGTGGACACTGATCTCAGATCAGTGCAGATGAACTGGCTGGAATGCAGTGAGAGCCTGTGCCTCAATCTCTATGGGTGTGGTCTACTGAACATAATTTAACCATTTAAGCTATAAATGTGTGACAGTACATTTAGCTGGGCAAAGAAATCTTGTTTACCTTTAAAAAAAAAAAAAAAAACTGTTCTTTTTGACCTTTATTCACTTCCTCTCTTGCGTTACAGGAAAAGTTAATGTTGTTCATCCACAGCTACAATGAGTTACCAATGGCCATTCTTTACATAGTAAAAGTTACTTAGAATAAAGCAAGTCTGACAGATTTGTACAATGCATTCATCAAGCAAGACATAGTGGACTGGTACGTCACACTCCTCTTTACCACTCACCCACCTCAACACACACACATGCAAAATATATAACGGCAGCTGTCTGACACATCCTTTTACTATCAAGTATGATCAAAGGGATATCATAATCTGTATACGCACGCACACACACACACACACACACACACACACACACACACACTTATTTACTGCTTATTTGGGAATCCATGCTCAGATCCCTTGAGATTTAAAATATTAAATAAATTTTACATAGCATATTTACACATTTTTATTTACCAAAGGAGGACTACAAGAGCTGGAAGGTATAAATATAAGATTCATAATTCCTGCAAGAGAACATCATGGAGTCACATCTGTGGAGGACTCCTCCTCATCATCATCATCATCTTCATCATTGTTAAAGATGAGCCTCCACACTTTTTTTTTTTTTTTTTTTTTTTTGCGCATGGGTCTGGCCCAGAAACCTATTTCACAAGGTTGCGTAACCGTTCTGGGAACCGTTATGTAAACCAAGGAAAAAGCCCATCTACCAAGGATCTCTCAAAGGATCTTTGAAAGAAAAAAAATCTATTTAATAAGAGGAAAAAACACGGCTGCTGGATTTAAGATGGACTACTATTTAGAAGACCCTGTTTCACTTGGAGAAATCACCCAACACCTTGAACCTTTTTAAGAAAAACGCAAAGATAGCCCGCCCTCATTTAGGTCATGCACCTAAACCCTTTCTCATGCCACATCTTCTCAGAACAAATCAGTGAGGCCGGCAGGTGGGACTTGTGAACACAACCTAACACACAAATAAACAGGTCACAGGAGCTCGCTTACTGAAAGCCTCTTTGCTGCTCTAAATCAAGTGGTAACCTCAGCAATGTGAGAATGGAGCTCCTTTGATAAAGGCAGATTAATGTAACGAGGGCAGACTGGGAGAGGGGGATTTGTGGACTAATCTTGTAGAAGGTTTTGCCACGTCAGTGAAGACCTCTGCCCTGAAAAGTTTTCAGGCGGCTTAAAAGAACGCCAGCTAATTGCCTGCTGTAAGGGATCCCGGCAGGTCTTAAGAAAACATTATACGCTATGACTCTGTGGGAAACATGGACATGACGATCTCATAACAGCTCATTAATTACTGAAGTCAGTACTAATTACCACGGGATGTATACTTCTCCCCATGACACTATCTATTGTTCTCTGTTCCTCTTTATTTTGACCAAGTGCTATTGCTCTCAATTATGACAGTCTGGCCTTACTAGATGTTCTACTCCATGATGTCCTCAAATCACTCACAGCACAGCTGCCTTTCAGGTTTTCACCTTCCCCATACAAACACGTCACTCCTGATACCTCTCCAGAACAACCACAGATGAAGACCCTGTCCTCTTCTGAAAGGTTAGTGGCTCAGAACCTCGCTGTCAGATGCAACGCCCTTTGCCCTATATCATACCACGCATTTTGAATATTCTCCTACTCTAACAAACACAAAAGTGGTTGCTTGACAGTGGGACTGTGGGTTTAGACCATGCCACTTCCAGAGCCTGGGGTTTAAAGGACTTGGACATTGGCTTTCACCTCGCCAGCCTCCGCTGTCCCAGAACGAGGCGTAGGGGGGACACAGCCTGCACCCCATGGATTAAGAACCAAACCCTCACAATCCCTGAAATACGTTAGCACGTCTGTGCCAATTCTGCCATCCAGGTCAATGGGGCATCCAACAGCAGAAGTAAGCCAAAAACAACTCGTCCTGGTGTTGAGTTGAGTGGTGAAACATGTTCAAGACTATGCATGAACTGCAGTTATTTTTGATTTACTACTACTAGATATATTTCATGTCATCTTTCATCCGCTTGTCCGGCTGAGGATCACGGTGGCAGCAGCCCGAGTGAGACAGCACAGAATCCGCCTTGTGTGTGCAGGAAAACGGTCCAGCTCCACATGAGGAACCCCACACATTCCCAGGCCAGCAGAGAGATACAGTTTCTCCAGGGTGTCCTGGGAATCCCACAGCATGGCAGCAGCACATGTGGAGAACAATTCCAGCAAAAGTTAAACAGGGGGGTGTCCTTACAAAATCCCAGGAACTACTTCAGCTGACTATGCAATATGAAGGAGCAGCAACTTTATTTTGACAGCAAAAACCACTCAAAAAATGTGTTCCCACCAAAATACCATACCAAGCTGTTTTATTCTCAAAACGCGAATCGGTTTGGGAAAAGAAAGTCACCTGAACTCCTCATACTGACTTCAGCACAAAAACTACCTGCAAGAAGCTTTAAAAAAAAAAAAAAAAAAAAAAAAAAAAAGGCTAAAAAATATGAGTTCAGGACACAGAATGAGCAGTACTGAAAGTACACCTGAAATGTCCAGAAAACTTTGCTACCATTTTAAGGTGCCCCAATGCATTTTCGCAGGGTATGAAAAAAGAGAAAAGTGATGATCCCAGCTCATTTGATTAAGATTTGGAAGAAAAAATATATCTTGTCCCATCTGAACCAACCCACTGCAAAGGCCACACTGATTGAACTACCTTAAGAAGTTAAATACATCAGCAGAAACACTGAAATCTCTGTAGATGATAAACAGGACACTTAGACATCTGATGCACGATGACTGCCCATACACTAATCCTTCCATGACCAATGGTTTAGTGCACAAAAGCAAAATTGGTCTGTTGCCATGGCAGCCAGAATGAGTGGTATGCTTTCATATCCAGCATAAGCAAGATAAGAAGAGGCTGATTAAGATGAGGGCACATTATGTGCCCATTAGAGCTTCCATTCACACGTCCTTCAAAAAACGCAAAAGAACAAAAACAGGCAGGAAATTACTACAGGCAGCAGAAATTAGTCAAATCAAACACGACAACAATCGGAGTCAGGTTTTTCCACATGACCAATTCCCAGAAATATACCAAATTACCAGCAAATCATAATAATAATAATAAAAAAGGAACTGAAGACACATCTCTTCAGGGAGCACCTTAGAACTTAAAACCTCACCTTTTTCCATCTATGCTTCCATTCACTTCATTGTTGCAAGGCTGTTTGTTTGTACTTGTTTTCTAGTTTATACAAGACATTTTATACGTTTATGCATGTCCCTTTACTTGTACGACTTGTGTGGCAATTGCTTGACTTAATCGTGTGTACTTTGATGATAGGACAGCACTTACTGTTAGTTAGACTCTCTGATATTGTTTTACCTTGTTCATGTCATGCACATGCACTATTATTCATTGTAAGTTGCTTTGGAGAAAGGCGTCTGCTAAATGAATAAACGTAAATGTTATAACCAAAATTTTAAAACCAGAACTGGTGGAGACAATGAAATGAGACGCAAACAGGCGGAGCCTAAAAGGTCATTCCTGCCTTAAAGGTGGAAAAAATTTGGAGGTCAGGCTCCATAACATAGATCAAATTTTAAATTTTCTGTTAACTTTTTTTTTTTAATTGTTTGCAATGCCATCCAAAGTATACCCTTTCACCAAGCTCTGAACAAACACTTCATTCACCAAAAGGAACAATCTGACTTTTCCAGCTGAGATTCACGAGTGGAACCGCCAGTGCCGAGAACTCCACAGTGTGGTTTATCGCAAGAGCAAGCGGACCCCAGTGAAGTGGACGTTTCAACAGAGCAAATGTTTGCAAAAATTTTGAAAGGCACAGGAGACAGGATGAATGTATACTAGCAAATCACAACAAATCTTAATTAATAGTCTTAATCGTATGTTAAAGACAGCACTGCTAAACGGTAATGAAAAAGAGGCTTGAATATCTCTAAACAGGAAGAGTTTTGGAAATCAGACAGAAGAGACAAAGCTTCTCTTTATGGGTCCAAATAGTGCTATGAAATGTTACAAAGTTTTCATAATGAGTTTGTATCAAATAGGTGAGTGTCTTCACTGTGCCAGGGTACTCATGGTGTGTGTATGAGCGCATGTGCACTTGTGCTGCCCCTACCTCCTCCTGGCGCAGCCCATCCAAGAGCTGCATAATGTCGATAAAGTGAAGACACCGGTCCGAGTGGCCTACCCGGTGGGTGGGGAAAGGACGGTTCTGCCAGTACCTCCACTCCCCCAGGGAGAGTTCCCGACTCAGACCTATAACCGGTGACCCCTAGCAACACAGGCCGTAACGACCACCCCGATGCAAGAAAAACAAGGTAGGGAAGGAGGAGACTTCAGTGCCAATGACAATAATATGTAAGAGACATTGTAAAAAGGAGAAGTGTTACAAAGCATAACTATTGCACTCCCACACAAGTCACACTCTGCTAAATTTAATCCCATTATTGATTTATTATTACATGGCTATTACTGCAGAGCTTTTTACAATGGACAGGGCAATCAGTTTTAACAACATGGTCTAAATCACTGTCTAATTGGTTTGGGACTGAACACTGATTGAATTAAAACCATAAGCAAAAGCAAATGGTGGACAGCTCTGCTGCAACAAAATATTGCAACTGATAAATTTTCCTTAACTAGACACAAGGCAAAAGTAAAATTTACCTGGGGTGGAGAATTACTTTTGATTGACAGGAAGTGCGAGTGTCCCAATGTAGGCTGTGGCTCCGCCTCCCCCAGTTGCATAGTGGCAGCCCAGAGTGACAGCTCTGCCGGGGTCAGAAAGCCATCCTCCCTCACAGTGTCTGATCGACCCCCTGCAGCACAAGCCCTCACAAGTAAATAATTAAATCACCAACTCTGCCAGTCAATCTCATTAAAGCTTACCCAGTAAGACTGCATATGGTTACTAGTTTATTCCAAACATTCATAGCCACAGAGGTTTTAAAAACAGGTTCTCCACTACAGATAAACATATGTTTTGACTACTGGACTAGCTATAAACGCCTATCAACTTTTTCACATTCATACTATAATTGTCAAAAAAAAAAAGAATCCCTGACATTTTGGTACATTGTACAAGACTGCACAGTGGTACACACTATTGTTATATTAGAACAAGGTTTCTTTATCTGGCAGACCTCCTCTTGCCTTCAGGCTGTTATATTTGGCAATATCTTCTTATAATAAATTAATTTTGGTATTGTTTTTGCTCAGTCAAACTCTGTCTATCAAACAAGGTCAGATAGATAATGGCGTGGTGAATATAACCTACAAATCACAAACTACAGCATGCAGAATTCCTATAATTCTTATTGAGAAAACAACAAATTAGGCACCTGTTTTATCTGTTGAGATTACATCGTTACTTTCAAGTATTTCAACAAATGTTCGGTTCTGTGCGATATTATAATTGGCTGATAGCCAAAATTAGCCATTAATATGTACATGTAGTAAACCTGTATACTTTAATACCCAGCATTTCCCAGTTTATGTTTTTAATGAGTCACGACACCACAACTTGAATTTATGACCGATTTCATCAATACAATGTCTTTTGACATCCTCTGTGAAAGCCAAATTTTGGTAGCTACATCAACAAATTCACTATAAAAATATATCCAAAACATGTTCAAAAATTTTTCAAAAATTCCATAAATGCCAATAATGCCATACTTGAACAAAGTAGTTATTTGTGGAACTGGGTTGGAACATAAAATGGGTTTATGGGTCTGTCTCAAGCTCACCTAGGGCTCGGGGGTGCAGGAAGGACCCTGCCACCTGGCCGGCCTGCTTAAGACCCCTGGAGGAGCGCCGGCCCGTGTCCTTGTGCTCAAACTGGCCGCAGGTGATGAACATCTTGTGTAAGGCAGGCCGGAGGCCCTCAGGCAGCATGCGGGGGCTGTGGGGGTACATGTGCAGGTTCTGCTGGTTCCCTGTGATGGACCTGAACACGCTGCGCTTGTTGCTCTGGCTCTGGTTGTACATCTGAAACAAGCAGGCATGTCGCTGAGCACAGGTGTTTTCACTTGGGACAAAGTTGGAGCAAATGTTCAAGGAAAGATGCCTATCAAATGCCACACAACAAGGAAAAGTGCCTGTGGACATTTTTATTGCCCACGTTGTCCAGGTCTCAAGCACAAACACCGAGACTAAACTTAAAGTTTAAAAAGGCAGGCCGTCTGAGTCCAAAAGGAGCACAGAGACAAAGAAGATGTCAAATCAATCAGGAGCAGGGAAGAAGGGATGGAAGCCGAGGCTTATGTACCCTCTCCTCTCGGCCCTTTGCCAAAATAACCACAATCCTGCCTTGGCGGCGCCGGCCCGTACGGCCCATGCGCTGCACCAGCCGGATCGGGCTCTTCTGGGCATCGAAGCACACGATAAGGTCCACCTCCCCGATGTCGAGCCCCTCCTCTCCCACACAGGTGGACACAAGCGTGTTGAAGCCACCTTCCCGAAACCTGCACACCACCTAGTCAGTGAGAGAGTCACAATGGAAAATTTACAGGACACCAGAACACACAAACAGTGAGCGAGCGAGGGAGGGAGCGCACGAACAGAGAGCGAGCGAACAGAGCGAACAGAGAGCGAGCGAGCGCACGAACAGAGAGCGAGCGAGCGCACGAACAGAGAGCGAGCGAGCGCACGAACAGAGAGCGAGCGAGCGAGCGCACGAAGAGAGAGCGAGCGAGCGCACGAAGAGAGAGCGAGCGAGCGCACGAAGAGAGAGCGAGCGAGCGCATGAACAGAGAGCGCACCCATAAACCTTTATTTAAAATTGATGATAAAAAAAAACAAAAATGTAGTTTAAGGTTTCTGTGTTGTCCGTATATACCCTGAAACTCACTTGCTAAATGACTGTTGTTTAAGCATACTGGTATTTTACATCTTTAATTATATCACTGTTCATCTGTAGTTATGTAGTATGATCAGTACAGAAAAAAGAAATTATATCTCCATCTCAAACTGGTGAGGTTTTATCCACATACTGACGATGTATTGTTACCCCTCCACAACGATAAGCAGCTTTGTCAGAATAGGTGTCGTGAAAATAGATCAGTGTACATTTTTTATGTTAATCCAACATCTTTTATTTCAATGAACAGAAAAAGACGAACATTAAAACAAGGAGGGATTCGGCCAAAACCATTATCCGCCCAAAAATAAAATTTTCACTAAAAAAAAAAAAAAAGTTTTTTTTTTTTTTAACTGCAATGACTTCTTGCACTGCCCCCTGGTGGCCACAGCTTTTAATCCTCCACATGACAGTTACATGGAGAAGCATGTATCCAAATGCTGCTCCCATAGCAGGAAGCGTCACATTACATCGCATGGCATCACGACATGTCGAGTATATTCAAACCCTAACTGGCCACACTTCTATCAAACAGGGTGGGCTGTCTGGCCGACCCTGCTCTGAGTGTTGCTAGCACTTCTAATCAAACGAAGAAAAGGTGGTGGGCCACTAATATCCACCACCTGCCATCGCCATGACAATAATTGCCAGATCGACCGGCTACAGGTTCCACTGGCGTGCAGAGCATGGCAGATAGCCCCCACTGTGTCTGTGCGGAATGCTTCCTTTAATCTCTGCTCTATCCCTTTCAATCGTGATGACCTGCAATGAATTTCCTGTTGCTGTAAATGAAGAGATTTGACACAGGAAGAGGATTAAGAACTCCTACAATGGGCAGATAAGACATCCAACCTGATGGGCACTGCAGTCACCAGGAGTCCTGGGTCTTAATCCCCAATTCAGCTAATTGAACTCACGAGTTATCTGACCAGATTGTCTTCAAAATGAAACTGTGATATGTAGCAAGAAACTGGGGAAACAGACACAGGAGTAAGGTGAGTGAGGTCTTCCTCAGTCCATACCTCCAGTTGCTCCTTCTGGGTGAAGCCCCGTACCCCCTTCCCGGCTGAGGCCTGGCCCATAAAGGTCATGACCCGGATGAGTGGCTGGTGGCGATTGAGCATGGTGGCGATCTCCTGCACGCTCTCACGGAATGAGGAGAAGATCATAACCCTCGTGCTCACTGCCTCCACGCTTGGACTCGGGGCTGCACATGAGCCAATCGGGAAGGGAGGAGTGAAAAAGAGTTCAGGGACCCGTCATGCCGGTGACAAACAGACAGGAGGGTATGACAGTATGGCTACCTGTGCTCTCAGAGCAGGTCTGGAAATGCTGCAGCACCACCTCCTCCAGCTTCTGCAGCTTTGGGTGGCTGTAGACAAAGGAGTCCTCCAAGCCTGAGAAACACAGTGCAGGGCAACACTGTGGGTCTCCACCACTCACACTCACATCACACGCCGATTCCCCAACTCAGTGCTACTACAACTCACCATGCCTTTTTTCACTCTTGCTTTTTAAATTTTAATTTGGCTGTAACAGACAGACAAATGTATAGCTAAGAACCCTATGCACCCATAGTACAGTTCAGTACACATTACAAAATATTATAGATACAAAGCTCAAAAGTTAATACCAGAAAGTATCCCTGATGGATCAAACCTATCTGACTGTGCCTATTAAGTTTATAATTATAGTCCTTACTTTGTTTAGTCATTGTGCATATTAGTTAGCAGGTAGATAAGCGCAGCACGTGACACATGCTCCAAATTTTTTAGGATGAGCCCATTCAAAAAGTGTATTTCACAGTTAGAACTCCACAATACCCAGAGCCAAATTGTAGCCTCTTATGTCTAAATCGGATGCTAACAACGAATTTCCCAATTCTCCCTTTCTCTCTCTGCTGAGTGGCACACCGAGACGAGTTCCCAGGGAGATGAACTGGGTGTGTGATGTGCTAATCAAGCTTCAGAGACTAAGGGTTAGCTACTGAGAAAAATTACCTATGAGATAAAGGAGTGTCAGGTAATGCAGTATCTGGAACCCTCCCCTTGCTTGAGGCGGCATTTCTGGCGCATTTCTATATGTAGATACATAACACGTCCACCATAACCAAACGACAAACTACAAGTCATGTTTTGATGGTCGTTGGTAAACCGAGGTTCCACTGTACATTTCGCAAATTTGCAAGCTTTATCTTTACCTTTATATATGCATCTTTTTTTTTTTTTATTTTGCCCAGTCACACTATCTGTTGTAAAGACACACATTAGCAGCTACTACACAAATGGTTGGGACCGCTGCTTCATGAAACCAACAACCCAAGAAGGACATGCTGAGTGCTTATGAGGGCAGTGTGGCCAGAGTAGGCATGGCCAGGGCAGGTGTGGCCACACATCTATGACTCCTATCTACCTCTGTCAGGCTTGCCAAAGGTGGCCTCCAGCTCCTGGTAAAGATCCATAAAGGCCTGGGTGCGCTGGAGCTCGCTTCGGGCTCGGGACATTTCTGTGATAAATGGAGAAAACTGTCACATACCACAAAAAAGACCACCTCCCTCCATCATCTAGTCAGCCCTCTCTGGGAGGGACTGCCATTGTGTAACTATATATGTATGTATATGTATTTTGCAGGCACGCACGCACACAATGTAATAATAATGAAAATCTGCATTTAACACACTTTCCAAACACCATTTATACTTCATATACAACAGCAGAGTTCTCCTGAAACATTCTCCCCTTGCGCAACCACGTTATGTGATCAACAGCTGGACATGCAGCTCCGCCCTGCAGCAGCATGTGGCAGCGGTGAGCCGACTCACCCTTGGTGCCGTCCATGATGCCCTGGGTAAAGATGAAGAAGGAGCGGAGGCCCATCTGCTGCAGCAGCTCGTAGGCATGGTACAGGCTGATACACAGGGCAAAGTGGCCCTCCAGAACTCCGTGCTGCATGCCCTGCATACACGAAGAGGAAGACACGGCAGGCAGTGGTGAGGCGGGCCACGGGCTACACACCACGCAAGAACACACAGTCGACAGTTAGCACCTGTTTTGTGTTTGAGTGTAACGTTTACAGTGCAGAGGAATGCCGGGGCAAACGTTACTTCTCAAAAGACGATCCACGCACAAGGACGTGGAAGTAAAGTTTCAGAAAATTTTATCTCCCGTGCCAATTTTTTTAGAAAGCAGGTCCTACGAAGAACAAAGGGTTCAGTTTGAGGTTTACCGTCTAATCTGTCTCACACAGCGGACGGAGGCGCCGTGCATATCAATAACAATCCAAAACACACATGCTGCTTAATTCAACTGAAAGCAACTACTGATGCATGTAACATGGGAAAGTGAGGAAGATGATTTAACAGCTTGACCTCAGGCGCTGAATATGAAATGCCAGGAATGGGGGGGGAGCTCACCAGTGTAGAAGACGGATTTTACACCATTACTTCAGAAGGCTTTAAGATCCGTAAAGGCCTAATGTTTTTCCCTTTCTCCATACACAGCTCTGTTCACAGTTAGCCTGTTTGTGTGCTCCAGAGTACAATGTGACCGCTTCTACTTTAAGATGTGCAGCCAGATGCAGATGGAGACTTTCCCTTATCAAACTGACCTTGTTGAGAACAGAGCAGAAGACGTGGGGGGTTTGGGGATATAGGAGTGTTTAAATGAGTATTCCTAACATGAGTGGTGATTTAAAGTATCAGGAAATCTTGTGTTTATGTAATCTTTAATGTTTTTCTTTATTATTTCTCCTGCATTTTCCAATATTATGTAATTGATCAAACAGATTCTTAATCAATTTGTTATTCTATATTGATAAATTTACATTTATATTATCATCAATAACTGACACTGATCATTGTAATATTCAATATAAGTTTAATCATTGGGCTATTGCAGTTTTATTATTCATTTATAATTCATTTATACGATTTATTTCACCTTTTTTTTGTGGTGCCGTGTGTGTTAAAGGTTGTTTGTGTCTAGGGAGTACGAGCCTGTGCTTGTGGGGATTTGTAGACATGACACTTGGAGACAGCATTTTATTTTAAGACCAGCAATAAGATGTAGAGGTCAAACTAACCTAAGAGGTTACTGAGGATGGGTATTAACCTACAGTAAATGTGAAAAGCAGGTTACTGACCAGTCATATTTATTCATTTTAACTTGTGTTACATTTGATTATGTCTTGCTATATAATTTCCTTTATTGTCACGACTTTTTTGTTTGGGGAGTTCTGCACAGCAGTGTGTTTTGTCAATACATCTGTTATAGAATGTTCCTCCTGCTTTGTGAATACTTGCATTACTGGATTTGAATTTTACTTCCACACCATGCATCGCACTTTGTGCACGCGTGCTCGTGTTTGGTGCATCGTACCACTATGTGAGGCGGTGGATTGTTGCGGAACTGGTCTCGGGCCAAGATGACCTGGTACTTGGTGACGGAGGACAAGTTCCGGTTCGACAGAACACCCATCTGGATCAAGCGGCTTGCAAACTTCTCTATAACCTACAGAGAAATGCAAGGTGGGAAAAAGGGGGAAGGGGGAGCACAAAAACATTTTTAACTTCCGGTTTCCTGCTTCTCATCCTCTGTAGCCCTGTTCACTCTGCACAGGGAAAGGTCAGATGCAGACCACCCGCTAACGGCTCAAATGGAGCTTCCAGCATTGCTGGCAGCCAGTTGGACCTCACACCGTTTCCCTCTGCTACTTACAGCCCTGCGAAAAGAAAAGGTCAGAGACAGAATCGCCACTGGGAGCTCAGAGCAGTTCTATGCCTTAAAATGTGATCAACACCACTACGGTCTGCTTTCTCTAATTTTCAAGAATGTTTTACCCTATTCTCCCCCAAATGTGAAGATAAATGGACTCAAAAGTTCATATGGAAGGAGAAGGAAAAAACTTAATATCCCAGATATATACTCAGGCTCTTGGTTTCAGTTGGGTTTTAATTACGGCATCCTGTCATATATGCCTTACAAATAGGAGACACATACTTCCTGTACCCTTATTTGAACACAGCGTTCACTGTGTAGTGCACACATGAACGTATGAAATGAAGTTTTCACAGGAGAGACCCTGCATTAGTACCCTTGGGAATGTGCTTAGCCTGAATTTTCCAATTAAATATCCACGCATATAAATAAGTAAAAGCTGCTTTGGATAAAAGCATCAGCTAAGTGATGAAAACACACACACACACACACACACACACACACAAAACTACTGGTTGCACAACGTTGGATGTGACAAACGTCATGCAGACCAGCGGGACTGGAGCCAACTACGCACCCGTCATGTTCACTTCTGTTCCTGGTGCATATGAGTTTATGTCCAGCTCAAATCCACACTGCTGCTTATTTATACTTATTTCTGTGAACATTCAAGGTATAAATGTCTCAACACACACTTGAAAGGGAGAGGGTTAAACACACAGGGTTACCAAGTAACAACCGATACTAAATATGGTGGGGGCGGGGGACTGCAATTAGATACATCAGCGAAAGGACACGTATGACATTCCAGGCTGCAGTGTGGGGAGGGGATGGCTGGGTGATACAGCGATGTGTGCAAACAGCATGTAAAGCTGCTATTTTCAGATGGCGTTCCAGAGAGCCAAGCGTCTAATCCAGCAGCAGGGGTCAGAGGGGAAGCAAAGAAGGCTGAGAGCAGACAGACACAGGCTCTTCTAAAAAATCCTTATGTAAGAGGATTGAGGTGGTGAAATTAAATGGAAGACCCTCTGTCGGTCAGAGGCTGCAGGTTAATGTTGCTAAAAGCCACCAGGCATGAGAGGATGCACTGAACTGTCAGGCTCCTGTGGCAAAGATGTGCAGGGTCTTGGCCAACCGTGATGCCCACGGCATGTTTTATTACCCTCTCAATTTGAGAAACAAGTCCAACGTTTTTGGTGGCACCTGTGCTACCAGCTGTTTTGGTTAAGAGCTCCACCCCCCTCATTTGATTCCAGGTAGTGACACTCAATGTAAATCAGCCTCCGGGCACAGAAGCAGGTATGGCAAAGACATGTGGAGTGTACTAGGACAATCTGTACTCCTCCACCCCAGACTGCAATTACACTCCACCCAGTTCCTTGCTTCTGGTCAGTTACGATTAGAAAGATGAAGGGTGGGGGAAGTGTCATGGTGCATCCTCCCAGGCCATGTTTCCTTGACAACACACTTAACACAAAGTACTGTGGGCGTGAGACGCGCAACACAAAGAGGCAGACTTGTCAGGTACCGTGAGTAGAAATGAGGCCTTTTAGTGAGGCCTTTTCATGTTCGATCCACACGCCACTCAAAGTCCCGAAGTAAAACTTAGTTGGGATCTCAGTGTGAGCCCTGTCTGTGCCACTGAGTCTCTCCTATCCGGTGACACAGACTGCCACTGAGTCTCTCCTATCCAGTGACACAGACTGCCACTGAGTCTCTCCTATCCGGTGACACAGACTGCCACTGAGTCTCTCCTATCCGGTGACACAGACTGCCACTGAGTCTCTCCTATCCGGTGACACACACTGCCATCCAAGAAATGTGTGATGAGCATGTAGTCATCAGATGCAAAGACGTGTAAAATATTAGAATGCATATGATGTACATATTTCCAAAGACTGAATTGAACCAGCACCTCAAGAGGTGTCTGGGGGTCTGTTATACCCTCTGAGCCGTGCTGCCCCGTACCTCATCCTCTGAGTCACTACACAACACCCCTTCTTCCATGTCACACACACTGATGCTGAGTTTTTTTTTTTCCTTTTAACACACATTCCTTCTTTCCAGCTTCCCTGTTTACACTCCAACAGTAGGGATGAAAACCTAGAGCACACTCATGTGAATTCCATAAGGCTTCATTGTTTATTGCCCTTCTCAAAGGCTTGGACTCCACAGTATCCAAGAAAAAAAATGTGCCACGACTGGTTTTGAATGCAAATTAATGATACACTAATACATGAAAAAAGATTAACGTCAGCTGCCATTGACAGTACCACAACATGCTTTTTAAAAAGGCATACTGGCCCTTCTTTGAGACAGCAAACACAGGAGATCTCCAAAGCCAACTTTTAACCACCTAAAGTTCAGCACTTGACATTTGGGAGAAACGGGCAATACAGCCAGCAGACATTGACCTCCCCAAGTCTCAGGAGCACTGGCTCAAGGTCACACCAGGAAGAAATGTGACAGGTCACAGCATGTAACATCAACATTATATCTGAAACATGCTAAACCTCACCCAATACCTGCCTGGAGCATTAACATTATATCCGGGTGACAGCTTCATACTTTATAACAAAACCTGTTTGCAAAACGGACTGTGTCTGTGTGTAGTCCCTGATGATCTCAGACAGGGACGTAGGGACAGGACTGCACCAAACAGCCTCCTGTAAAGGATGTGAACAGCAATAAAAAGATGAGCGAAACAAACCCTGGTAACAGGAGGAGAAGAGGAACTGGACATAGCTGTTCATCCACACCACGGTGGATCTGATGATGTCACACCGAAGGAGGACTGACTGTTCTAACGTGGTTAATTAGTACAGTGGAACCCTTGATTGCGAGCATAATACGTTCTGCGACAGTGCTCATAATCCAAAACGCATGTATATCAAAGCGAATTTTCCTATATGGAAATAATGTAAAGTCCGATGATCCGTTCCACACACTCTAAAATATTCATATAAAAATAATTTTTAATAGTATTTTATGGACAAATTATTGTCCCTAATATCGTAAAGAAATAACAATGATTAATACACAGTATAAAGTAAAAATAAAACAAATTAACCTGCATTTTACATTTGAAAAGAGTCGTGGCTGGCATGAGGGAGACGAGATGGAGGAGAGGAGGAGGAGGAGGAGGAGGAGGGTTATTGCTTGGAAGAAGAATCTCAGGAGTTCTTTCTCTTGAATGACTTTCACTAACACTACCGGTTTCACTTAATTTACGCTTTGATTCATTGTAATCATTTGACTCACTAAAATATCTTTCCTTTCATTCATATTTAACATGAACCTCTCCACTGACACTCGCTTTTGTCTCCGTTTGAGGATTCCGTGGAAATGTGACATTGCATTGTCGTTAAACAGGTTCGTCGTTCGCGCTGCTACAGCCTTATTCGGGTGGTGCTTTTCTACAAAATGTTGTACTGTTTCCCACATTTTGCACACATCCCTAATCTCATTTGAAGTATGATATGACATAAAAAACATATCATACTTGATATGAAAATGCTCGTCTTGCAAGACATCGCTCATTAGCCTAGTTAAACTTTACTTAAAAATTTTGCACGTCTTGCAAAGCTCTCGTAAACCAAGTTACTCACAATCCGAGGTTCCACTGTAGTTCTGACTGGTGATGTCACAAGAAAACAAAGCCACTGTAAAGCAATTTCTGTGCTTTTAAAGGGCAAATTGACTTTTAATTTAATTAGATAAATATGGCATTTCCCCCTCTGTCAAAGGACAGTTATTAAGCTTGTACAGGTACATATGGTCACCTTCACAGTTCTGATGGTCTCAGCAATTTAAAAAGCATCTCCTGGACTACCTAAAATATAAGGTGAGCATTTTCAAATCATCAGTTTACAACACAGCACTAGCCTATTTCGGTTTTTAATTAAACCAAACTGCTGTCTTCAGGATGCAAATGAATTGCATCAAATGACTAAACACAGCAGTGAGGATTTTTTGGTCACTGAGCAAGTAGGGCTTCAAACAGACCCACAGTCAAAAACATCCTGAGAAGATCAAATGTTCCATATAATCATTTCAATGGACTATAAACAATGCAGATCTGTTTTGTTATACTGTATGCAACAAAGACCATGAACTACCATTTTAACAAGGTATCATATGCAATTACGTCACACTGTTTTTATGGGTCTTTATATGTACACGCCCCAAGTCAAGTAACATTTGCTTCTGACCAGAATTTGCTAAGAGTGGAGATGACTGGGGCAGGGCCGGCATTTTTCAACTCCGGCCCGGCCTCACAATTGGTTAGATGTGAATACCGTATTAGGGAACCGTTTTGTTCATTTTGAAACCGGAAAAGTACAACTGACAATTTTATGTCTCAACTACACGTAACCGAGGGTGGGTCCACTTGAACCTACAAGTAATCTAAAAACCAAGTGAACACCTCAGTGTTTTGTCATCATAATTTCACAATGAAATATCATAAGCTTGACAGCTGATAAGGTTACTACAAAGAACTTTCTGTGGCTCGTGTCATTTCCCTACCCACCACTAATCCCTAGAGCGCACATACAGAAGAATACAGCCACAAGAACATAACAGGAGCCTCCCATAACCTACCAACCCTGAGACCCAAAACTGCTCAGTGACAGAACGGCAGGCTCGTGTTACTAATGGATCATGAGGTAAGGTCAGGAGGAGGTCCAAGCAGAGAAGAGGGGAGAACTTTAATGCACCTAAGCTCTTCCAGGACAGCAGACTACCACAGACACAGACTATAGGTTTTTGCTTAAAAAATAATAATAAAAAAAAGATAATGGGGGAAAAAACAGGAACAAGAAAGTTTGTATTTATTCTGTGACACTGAAATGCTGGACACTCGTCCTCTGCTTCCTGCTGACTGCACTGTGTCTATAAATAAATAAATTAATTAATTAAAAACATTCCCTGATGCTCAGCAGAACTTCACCACGCACCTTAGCTTGGATGCAGCTCAAGGTCTCGGTTTTAGCTGGCAGCCTGGCATTAAAAACAAGACGTCTTTAATATCAAACATATTGCAAGCTGCTGTACAGGGCGTACGGTGAACACTGGACCATTAGCACGTCACTGAGAAAACCCGCAGAAGGGCATGAAACAAAATGCCCTGTCATAAACCCCGCCTGAGAAGCTCCTCTTTTCAGCTCCACCTGTGCTTAGCAGAATTTGGCCGCGGAAACACAAAACCCTCTTGCTCCCAGCTGCCTTAATTTTTACTGCAACATGACACCTTAACCACTTCCACATACCGCACAGGGCTTTCTTCTTAATTTTAAGGTACAATGTAATTTTCTTATGACAGCGACAAGTTTTTGACCCACTAACAAGCCAAGAGAATTACAAATATGTACACAGAAGAATATGGCCAGCAGCAGACAGCCACACTGCCTCCTTAACAGCTTTTCCGAAAGCTCTACGAAGCACGTTTTCCGAGAGTGCCATAAAGCCCAAAGAGTTCAGAGACATCGATTTCGAGCGTAATAACACAAATGGGTAAAGCGGCTCTTTCAACACATCTCTCAATGTGCCGCTGCAATCACAAAGGCGTATTGCCTATTTCCAGCCCTAATTTAACGTAAAGATAATAACTTACTATTCAACAGTTCTGTACATGAGGGACAAGGTCAGAAGGGAATGGGGAAAGGTCCACAAACAGGTGAAAAAAAACAGGAAAGGACAAAAACAATTACATCCACAGCCTATTCCGTGTGCCTTTCTACAGGAAGTCATTTGCTGCTCCCAAAAGCTTAACACACACAATCACTGTCGACTGCTACAAAATATCATCCTCTCGCAATTAAACACGTTTCATTGAAAAGGTCCTACCATGTCCTCACAGCGAGCGACATGCCCAGTGCAGGCAGCGGACGACATTAATGAGTCCTTAACGCTTGGTCACAACTGCCAGGAATTAATTAGACAGAATGAATGACCACTTTTTTTTTTGTGACATTCTCAGATCTCAACTGGAGCGGTCTCCACACACTCGTACGAAAGGTCCACAAACACTTCTCTAAGGGTGAAAATACAAAAAATCTAATCAATCAACTGTAACCACATGATAAAAACAAAGTACTTAAAATGCAGTGTTTGGATGTTCATGCAGACTTGTAACTTAACTATAAAATGCACACAAAGCCAACACAGGCAACCCTGAGACTTGTGGCGTTTTTGTGGTTCCAGAAACACCGGAAAAGTGTTTAAATTAACAGTTAATTTCACAATGATGAATTTGATGTGACAGTTCATTTTTGTCTTTCTTAGAAATTGTGATGTATAAAAATCTTTCAGAAAACTCGAAAACATACACATATCTGTCTCCTGCTAATGCTTGTATATTGTAATTTTTTTTTTTTTTTTTTTTATCTAAAACTAGTGTGAAGTCTAAGTAACTGACATCACTCAGAACTTCCAAGGTGCGGTGATGTGCTTCCCCACACAGGTACAGGCGTCACTGGTTAGTATTATATCCTCGCTTGCAGACAGAACCGACTTCGTTAGTCCCGCTCACAGAAAAATGAGTTACTTCAAATCACGAACTGATTTGCAAGATTTGTCCAAACACAGGAACCACTTTTTACACGCTTTATAACAATCTGACAGACTATGAGAGGATGTGTTGGGACAGCAGAATGAGAAATCATGGAAGAGGGCGAAATTCATTCAGCAAAAGTATTCAATCTCAGAAACTGCGTTAATAAACGCAACAAGCTGCCACAAAATTGCAATACAGGTGATGGTACAAGGTCAGTGTGGTGAGGTTCCATCACCATGTGTGCAGTAACGACACAGGTGATACAGGTACAAGGTCAGTGTGATGAGGTTCCATCACCATGTGTGCAGTAACGACAGGTGATACAGGTACAAGGTCAGTGTGGTGAGGTTCCATCACCATGTGTGCAGTAACGACACAGGTGATACAGGTACAAGGTCAGTGTGATGAGGTTCCATCACCATGTGTGCAGTAACGACAGGTGATACAGGTACAAGGTCAGTGTGGTGAGGTTCCATCACCATGCTCCATCGTTATTCTCATTATTATATTATTATAACTCATTAAAATACAGTACAAGGCAACAGGTAATAACACACTTCAAGTCTTAGCACTGCACAGCATCCATGACACAGACATTACCAACGTGTTACAATTTAGTTGCAGCTAATTTGAACATTTTAGACCCTAGTATAATCTCATGACATGTTTTATCCTCACTGCATTATCCTGACTTTATAAAATTTATAGTTCTTTATTAATCCCAGAGGAAAATTACTTCTCCTGAGGGGATCAGTGGGCAGCACTGCAGTGCCTGGGGAGCTAGCACAGTGTTTTCCTCAAGGGCACACCTGACTGTGCTGGGATTTGAACCAGGAGACTTTCAAGAAAAATTAAAAAAAATGCTGATTTACAAAGCAATAAATTCAACATGTGAGATAAGTGTAAGAAATCAAGAAATCAAATTAACCGATATAAACAAATAACTACGTTTTGCCAAAAACCAGTTTTGGATACTACGGGGGTGTGGTTTTATTTCTACCTCGTTTTAAATCTTTAGATCACATAGGAGTTAAACACTTAAGACGTTAAAAGCTGTAACTTTAACTGTTCTTTCTGCTGTTCAGATGGCTCCACGCCAAAAGTGCTCAAATTAACTCTGACAGAGTGTACTGACACTCATGCATTTGCTTTGACTCTTTGCGCACAAAGTGCTGAATTCTCAGCGGGTCGTGCAGGTACCACAATCGTCACTTTTAAATTACAACAGCACTGCTGTGTTGTAGAAATACGTGCCCCGTACACAGCTGTGCTCACAGCAAATTGTGCCAATATTAAACAGTACGTGCGTAAAAGGCTTGCTTGCGTCCAGATCAAGCGTCAGCAACATTACTGTTCTGACACTTATTCAACTGCAAATTAAAATTGCGACAGCAATTTTAATTATTGTTGTCATCTTTAACAATATATGTAAATTTGTTTACATGTGTATATCGGTTGTATCAAACAGACATTATTATGAAAATAAAGAAAATACAAACGGGCACGTAGGAAAAGGTAACTGTGATCATTTTGAAATGTCTGGGGAAAAAAATGCTCGTTTTCCTATCCGCCAGTTTTTACAATGGCATGATTCGTGCGACACGTTACATCCCCCTCTAGCGAAGACTCATTTGTTTTACATCCTTCATATTTTCATTTAAATACGACTCAGAATCAGTCACGTAAAAAAGAGAAAACTGTAGTTTACTCTACGAAAATAATGCGTAAAGAGTCCACAAACAAGTGTTAAAAAGATCACGCACATATTCCAAAACGTTAATGAAAATTTGGCTTACATTTAAAAGTTGCTCATGCATTACTATTTCTTGGACATACTGCGTTAAAATATAACATAATAATAATAATAATAATAATAATAATAATAATAATAATTTGTATTATTATTATTTCCATTTCCAAAAGCGGTACTCCGGCTTTACAATTCTCAAAGTACTTGCATGTCATTGTACCATAAGTTTCAAACAAAGTAGACAGCCTTAAAACATGTAAAACAACCAAACATAATTTGTATGTTGTATACAATGTCCTTGTCTATACACCCTATAATGGGCAGTCCTGTGTTGCAGTTTAATTTATGTGTTCTGCAAATGTGACAAATCCCGTGCGCAATTCGTGCTGTTAGCCAAGGAGAAACATGTTTTCTCGCAGTTTCAGTGTGACATTAGCATCCACTACACACTGTGCTGGCGCCAGGTTTTGTTCTGAGGTTTAACGGGGCGGAGCGTCACACACACGGGCTCTTATAAAGATGAAGAAAGCGGTGCACGAAAAGCATCACGCATAGATCACCGCAAACGGACTCCGTCACTGCTACAGATCATCGTCATCTCACAAATTATACGGTCGTGTAAATAAGACGAAACCGGTCTAATAATAAAAATAAGATAAACAAGCGCGCCATAAGTTCCAGTATAAAGTGCGTAAAGTTTTTTTTTTTTCTTTCATATTGTGGACAGTGACAGATGACTGACAACTGAACACGTGGAAATTAAGTAAAGCCACTAGGGACAGTAATAGCTGTAAACGCAGGGGTGTTTAAAAAAAAACAATTAACGCAAAACTAACGTAACAATGGACAGAGGAGGTTGTCGTTTAAACGGCGGCAGTCAAGGTGGAGAAAGTCATGGCCCGTCTCCAGATGCCCGGGCCGGTGTGATCACTCTGGAAGACCTAGAGTCGTTTTCTGAGGACCACCTGACAGACTCGGGCAACGGGAGTCTGGAAAACGAAGGTGAAACGATGGAAGATGACCAACAGGAGAGTCTTCTGCACTACTGGCAGGACATCGCGAGGGGACATCAGGTGGAAGTGCCCCGAGGTAAGCCACAAGGGTCACTACGGGCAATTTGGAAGATAACCAAATATCGGATGATGTTTGCATACTGATGCATGTATGTCCAAGAACGCAAGCAACAGTGATTGTCAGCATTTACAAGGGATTTTGTTAGATAAAACAGATACAGATTCCGATTTCCCTGAAAACCTTAATAAAGCGGTTTGTGAAGAAGCTAAGTGCATGAGTGCCGGTCGCCCTCAAGTTTACTTCTTAATCCTTTGTGTCACGTGCAGTACAATTTATTACCACTGGTACAAACAGGGACCTATAATCCAGTCAAAGCAAAGAGGTCAAGAAAACAGGCATCAGAAAATCAACAAAACCCACTGTTGGAATAAACAACTAAGACCAACCATTCCTTTAAGTATGCAGTCCGTACATATACAAATATTCGTTATACTTGCCAGGACGGCACAGACTAAGCGATTTGGTAACGTAAAGCAAAGACCATGCTTTAAAACTCGCTCTGTTGGTTGTGGTCCACCTCTACCAGAGCCAGGAAATCAAGATTTTCAACTCAATTTTCTTCAGCACTTACATGCCTAAGCATGCCTCGCCATAAATATTTTACGTCTAATTTTATAAACCGTAATATATCGTTGAAAGCAAGCACTAAAGACTAGTTTGAGTTTCCTTTAAAACAGTCAGACACAAATTCAACATCACTAACTTCAGTGACGCATGTGTCTATTTTAATGAACACGTTCCCAGGGCTTAGTCCAAAGCCAATCCTCTTTGTGAAACCAATCACAGCCTTACTCAGTCTGAAGGCGCAAAGAGCTAACTAATCTCGACGTGGCTCAGTTTTGGGACAAGTGCGACATTCCACCTCTGAGCGCACCGTTTTCCTCCACAACAGGCTTTGGGGAGGGGGCAATGGATGTCATATCCAGAATTAGTTTGAAACTTGCTCAGGTGACTGTATCACACTCACTATCATTAAGATAGAGAGAGGTCATGATGTACTGCAAAAAGACCAGCTACATAAAAGATCACGCACTACATACAAGACCACGTAAAATGTTAGAACTGGAACCCAAACTACAGTGTTTCCCAGACAATTCAGCAAGGGTTCATAAAAGGGCTCATAACCCATTAACAACAGCTCCCCTGTAACACCTCTGTAATCAAGTGCCCCATTAAATATTCCATTACATTTAATAGCCCACCATAAACAGCTAAAATTCTCAAATGACCTATTCAGCAGTGAAGATGGACACCCAGCAACATGCCATAAAAAGCAGGCTTATTAACTGAAATATCTGTTTGACCTACGAAGTAACCAAACCTATTCAACTGACCAATTAAAACACCTGGGTCACAGTATTTTTACCTTGAGGTAACCAAGTGGTAGTTCAGTTGTAAAAGAAACATGAGACATACTGGCTGATTACCATTTCCTTACCATGCCATACCCCAGATTATCAGTAACAATGTAGCAACCTTATATTTAATATTTCACGAACTACATATCTATTACACCGATGTCAAGGCATAATCATATTTACAGCATCTTCCAGCCTTAGTAACAACCCAATAGGCAGGAACACCACTACCAATTTCAAAAATATTCAGGCATATTCTGTGCCAGCAATTGAGTTACATGGCCTTCCACCATTCTGAGAGCAATGATGTTTTACTAGCCAGGATAGAAGGTGTCCAGTCCTCAGGGAGAGCCTGGTGTACACACCACAGCTGGCTGAGTGAGTGACGTGACTGAGTGAGTGAGCACAACTGGCATTTGGCTTTGATCACAACAGCGTACATTCCAATTCTCGGACTGGCATTAGGTGAGCGATCCTAGCCCGACACCAGGAAGTGCACGTTGAAAAAAGAATGTGGTAGAAAGCATCTCTGAATGATTCTTTGGCTGGTTATCTTTGAAGCTAATGACCAAAAAGCAGACAAACATCTCAGCTGTACACCTGAAGCATTTCATCTGTCTGTAGGCATTTTTCAATTTCCTGTTGCTAAAGCTGAGCATTACAGTTACTCAGTACGATACCACAATGAATATGCAGCAACATTTGTAAGCCATTGCAAATATTACCTGTTATAACCTACAGTAAAAACACCTAAGGCAAGTTTGATATAAGGTACACAGAATAGTCAAGGTAATCTACTGTATATTTCAGCAAGGCATTTATAGCATTAGTCACATTTACAGTATTAACCACACTATGACTAATTACACAGCCTTAAGAGCATGAATATCATGAATGCTGGATCTTGTTTGTTTTCTGAGAATCTACTGCACCTACTGGTAACTTGTTTGCCATGTAGCAATAAAAAAATATACAAAAAACCTGGATTATTCTGGTTAGTCACATTGTACTGCTATTATTTTGAACAATACTGTACATACAAGTTAGTGCCTGGGTTTTTGGCAACACTCTCCTATTGCACACATCGAGAACAAAGTCTACAAACTGCTCTAAAACCACATACACTTACATATATTTGTCCCTTCTAACTGCAACCCTTCAACATGTACAGGATCCATGAGGGCTTTAGTAAGAGTGAAAGTTGTGAATGAGCAATCTGTCAGATGTGACTCTACTTCACCCTGGACAGGCTGCTCACAGGCTACCTGTCTGCCTCTCAAAACACCTGGGTTTTGCAGGCAAGTATCTTTATAAGAGCCAGAGAAGGCAGCTGGATGTGGCTGTGTAGATCAACGTGCATGTCACAGAGTGTGATGAGGAGATGAAAAACATGGGGCTTTGTGTCTTTATGGCATTTAGCTGGCCTTCTTAGAGCTCAGTTAGGATGTCAAACCCAATCCCAAAATGCACAGGGCCCAGTATTGTAAACCCATCTGTTCCTGATGGCGTACAAGATGTGTGAGGTAGAGGGTAGGGGCTTCTTATGCCCAAGCATCCAAAGTACAAGACAGGACAGAGCACTAGAATCCAGTGGAGTGGCTGGTTCAGAACGGTTTCATTATGTAGCCAAAAGTGTTAACTTTGAATAACCACAATAGATGCCTTATAGTGTAAACTGTTTTTAATCGTTTTCTACCGAACAAGCACAAACAAAACTATTTAACTTTATGCCCTGCAACGTTCTGTTCATCCCCTTCATAAAACATTCCAGACACTTACTTAACCAATAAAACAACACTGTATATAGAGACAAACACACATAACTCATATATAAACACAGGACATGCAACTTAAAAAGAACTTGTTCAAGTTCATCTTGCACTGAGGGACTTAATGGACTGATTATTTGGGTGGACGGTCACACCAAAAACAAACAATAAAGGTGAATGAGTGCTTTGGTGAGTCAGGTTTTTTTGCTAGAGATACACCATGCTACATCTCCCTGCTCTAGTAAAAACTGCAGGGTGAAGAGTTCTTTGTAACTTCCACGTGACAAAATTTCATGTATGAAACTGTATCAGACACTACGACCCATCTAACTTGTACTATTCCTGTTAGCACTGGTGTGGTCCAACCTTCAGGAGTTTCTACAGCAACGCCTTCTTAGTACTAACAATGTTATTGGCAAGTGACAGTGCAACTGTGCACAGTCCTTTAGCGTTTACTGTACATATGTGCAGTATATACAGTATGTAAAACAGCAAAAAGCCTTTCTGAAAAACAGCCCATTAATAGATGTAACCCTCTGGTGTGCTGGAGAATCCAGTCACATGTCTGTTCTCAACCAAAGACACTTAGTGTTGTTTCAAAGAAAGACATCTGACCTCCAAATCTACACAGATAATCTAATGTTCACAAAAGGGGTCACTGATTTTGCTGCATCTGTCCACACAACCACTTCTGTTCTTAAAGAGACGGAGTCATTCAGTGCTGCCTGCTGGCACGCAGACTTTGACAAGGACTTCGTGACTTAAAAAGGAATGTGTTAAATTGGACACAATGAGAGCCAAAAAAACTCAGTGTATAGTTTTAAAAAAAAAAAAAAAAAAAAAAAAAAAGTCATGGTCCCAGAGCAAACATGTGTTTGTTACTCCATGTGACAACAGCACACACAACTTTAGGGTAGGGGTTATATGAGGTAAAGGCCCCCTTACCCATTGCCCCCCACTGTGTCACAAAACAGGTAGGGGTAATAACATCAGCTCTTGCCTAAGATGAGTTTAGTAAGTTTTTGTTTAGTGGGAGAGCATTGTGGGATTGTAGGTCACCTCTGTCAAGCCCCTGACCAGCCCCCGTGTACCTCTCTCCACAGACCTGGCAGCACCAATCCAACAGCTGACCACCAACAACGCGGGCACAGGCAACAGGCAGGCTGTGCCCTTCGCACTCATCGCCCGCAGAGAAAAGGTAAACTGGCTCTCACATCCACACACACGCTCTCACATAGAGCTCTGAACAATTCGGAGGATGGTTCGTATATGATTCACAATCTCGCCAGGCAGGGTTTGTGTGTGTGAGAACCCAGTACACAACCACATGGGAGATCGCCAAAGGTGGGGGGTTGTGTGAGGTAAGAACACTGCCGGAGCTATAAAAACTGCCCACAGCACAGAAACTAAACACATGGGCAGCAGGGAAGTATCCAAGCACAGCAGGGTTTTACATATTTGCCACTGCCACAACAACAGCACTGTTTGTTGTTAGGTTAAAAATAAACAAACCCCATGTGTTGTTTTGTTGCCAAAAGAGATGCTTGGGATGACTGACACCCATTAAGCCAGTTAGCGTATATAACTGTGGTAGTCCAAAGAGCCAGTGCAGTGCCATGCAGTACAACACAAGCACTGTGCAGCAGAACAAACAGGGATCACCCGGCAAACCCAGGCTTGTGGTTTATTACTTACAAGCCACATAACATCCAAAGTACTCGTTTTCACCCCCTACGTTACATTTAAAAATGACTTAGTAGTCCGTTACTACTAAACACGCAAAATAATTAGATTCATTGGGCAGACATACTGCTGTAGATGCCACAGACATAGACACAGCAACATTAAAGGGTGTGACACTATGACTAAGATTTGCTCATACTGAATGTAACCGGTTCAAAGCCCAAAGCTGTAAATCACCTAGGAAAGGAAGAGCTTTAATCAATCAGCTAATCAAAAGCCTAAGGCCTTGTACTAAAAGAGTTAGCTAGAAATGAAAGGTGGGACCCTGATGTACCTGTTGAACCAGGTAACTTGCCTCACAATTCAGGATTCCATAACAGTTAATATCCTTCTTACAATAATTGTTGTCAAAAATATTTCGGAAAGCCCCATTTGTTATTCACTTCCTTTAAAAAATGTACTGTGCAGCCCTGGGTTTGAAAGACTCAAAATGCAGTCAATGTATTTTTGCCCACCCTCATGTCTGCTGGAGTGAACGTACGCACACACTCATCAGTACAGTATGTATTCACCCCACCCCGTGCGTTTCTGCAGTGTGGGGACGTGCGCTACGAGAAGCGGCACTACGAGAAGGCCTACTGGGCCTGCGTCACCGTCCACGAGGACACGTATGAGCAGAGCATCTGCCACGGCTTCATGAAGATCATGAGATACATCTGCCAGCAGAACTCCTCAGGTAACTCCATGGAGGTCCCTTTGAGCTACACCAAACTCCTGACCAGCTCTGTTATGGTCGTCTCTGCAGTTCATGACACAGCAATTCCTTCTACCCAGAAGCAAATGGGCTGAGGACACTAATGTGTTTTCCTTGCAAATGACAGTCTAACACAAATCCAACCCTGAGCAGGTCACAAGGCTCTCTCTATCGCTCAAGATCTCAGCATGATCTACAGAGCGTCCCAGAGGGGCACTCTGATGTTCCATCTCTCCTCTGTAGGCAGCTACCTGGGCATGACCATTCCTATTGTGACGGTAGTGTGTACAGACCAGGCGCGCTCCGTCCTGTCCCGGGGGGTCACTGTGGCCTACTATGTGCCCATGGAGTACCAGGCACAGCCGCCTGTGCCCTACGACACAGACATCATCATCGAGGAGTGGCCCGCCACCATTGTATACACCAGGTTTGTCTGGGGCAGGGCACGGGATAAGGACACCAGAGAACCCAGGATCCTGAAATCCTTCTCATTTAAACAGTTGAATTTCAGGTGTCTCAGCATAACAAGGAAACACTCTGGAAACCAGCAGATCATTGATTTTTAACGACTGGGTCGGGATGTTGAGGGACGCCAAACCCTAGCACATAAACACTCGTCTTAATTGCTTCACTTCTGCTCTTTCACCAGGGAGTTCAGCGGCCCCACAAACGAGCAGATCATCATCAGCGAGATCGGCAGGTTGGCAGAGATACTGGAGAGCCCCGAGGTCCGCCTGAGCAACACCTTCATCGTGGCCAGCTACAGCAACCCCGCTGCTCCCGACCGCCGCAACGAGATCTGGTTCCTGGAGAGGCTCTGAGCCAGCTCTGCACCCCCCCTCACCTCTAACAGCTTTTCAAAGTGTTACGCAGCCTTTTGCCCTAACACCCCCACCCAAGACTCACCTTTTCATGCTCTTGAAAAACACACGGCCTACTTCAAAGTTTGAAGAACAAACAAGCTGCATCAGGCTTCAGGGCACAGAGTGACGCAAACAAGTTTTGGCAGGATTTTAACTCCTTGTACACTGCTGACATCCTTACCCCCCCCGCCGCCCGCACCCCGACCCCAGTTACTAACGCTGGTCAGCCAACGCTCCAAGGGCCATTTCTGACAAGCCTGCAAGCATGCATCTTTAAGTGCTAGAGTCCTGGCCTTCAACTTTAACAATAACTCGAAATCATACTCAGGGACAAGTTCGTGTTGAAGCACCACTTCAGTGGATGGCAGCCTACTAAGTCATATCTAGAGTACACACACATGCACTCCCTGATCGAAAGCCAGAATGAATGTACTAGTACAAAAACAAAAACATCACAAGCCAACACTATGAGGTATCCCACTATTCCATGCACCCTAAGCAAAGAAAACAAATGCATTCCTGTTTTTCTAAGCTCTGCTCTGCACAGACTGCAATACCTCTTCAGCTGCTCACTGTTCCAAATGTTCTTCTCTGTCAGAGACTCATGTTTTAATTTCAATCTACACGGAAGCACCGTGCAGTCAACATGTGGCCTGTGTATGTGTGCATCACAATCAAACATCAGACTTCGACATAATTGCGTTTGTGTTAATGTTGCCATTTTTGTGAAACGTTGTGCTTTAAAAAGTGGCGTAGGCTATAGTACCAAAAACGTGAGCAAATTAAAGCTTATGTGCTCTGATGACAGTTTGGAGTTTATGTAACAACTTTGTAATGTTACCAAACACAACAGCGACAAGGTCATTCAGGTTCCCAAAGAGTCTCTTTCCTAAATCTTTATACATCTGAACACAATTAATACACCACACAGTAGAGTAAGGCAGCTCAAACCTAGCCCAAATATTCTTTTATTATTAATGGCAAGCCAGAGTGAATGACACAGTCCCACATAAAAAGACTACTTTTAAAAAGAATGTTAAAATTCTTAATGATGTACTCACTTCAGCATAAGGGCTACTGATATGATCCGGTTGGTTTTGGTTGCCATCTCAGAAAGAGCGGCATGAATAAGAAAGCACAAGAGCGTGTTATTTGTCTGTTAAGTGATCAGGAGTGTTACCTACCTGTGGAAGTCTTGACTCAGCTGTGCCTGTTACTCTTAAGTCCCTCTCAACATGGCCATTAAGAGCATCTGTCTACTTGCTGTTTCGTAAATCTGTTGTTGTACAATCTGTGTTGATAAGGCAATCAAAGCGATTGTGGATCTTTTGCTTTCTTAAGTGTTCACTTCTTTTCTTAAAATACACATATACATACATTAAAATATCTCTTCCTTGTAAGATAATCTTTGGCACAAATCATTACTATTGCACGAGATGGTGGGCAGTGGTAATTTTTCAGACAACCAGGTTTTTGTTCAGGCATTTCCTCAAGCCATTTGCACACACAACCCTTGCTCTCACAACCACTGGAAGATTTCCAATTACACCATGAGACTGGATTTAGGGGGAAAGACACTGTCGCTTCGCATGTCCAGGCTTACAGGTTCAAATGCGGCTCTTGACGCTGTGTGTGACATTTGCATGCGTTTACTCTAAGTGGTCCAGCTTCTTCTCACAGTCCAAAGGCATGAAGGGGTTAGGTGGACAGGGAACTGCAAACTGCCCTTTAGTGTACACACGAGCCATGCAAGGTGGACACCATTAAAGGCATCCGGCCATAAAACTGGCTGCCCAATGGACCCCACACAAAAGTGGGACACACTAGACAAAGAGAAGGAGTGGAGTGTGGACTTCAATGCACACGCACACGGCCTCACAATATACAAGAAGGCTGCCACGGAAACAATGTCAAGGCTGTGTAACCCTATGGAGGGCAACCCGAACATGACAGTGTAGCTAATATGTATTTCCCATATTTAGGCTCCAAGAGAAAAACTGTTCAAGGGTTTTCATGTTCGACATGAAAACATCCCCGTTTCTCTTTCTTTGGTCCTTTTTTTCTCTCACACAAAGAAGCAGGACATCTATCCATTTAAACAAATAACACAATTCATTATACAAATATAGACGTGTATCTGACATCTTCAAATATTACACAGTGTCAAAGGCATTTCTCACTCCCAGTCAACAAGAACGCCATATACCAGTACACAGGACCATAAGAAAAGGGCTGTAAAAATATCCTGCACCCCAGGCCACAATCATCCCTTCCTCATGACACGCACACAACATGTCAGCAGCAGAACTGTCACGCCACACGCACAACGGCACAAAGAACAAAAATAGCTACTAAACCATCACTGACTGTATATGTCACATTTTGCACTAAACATGATACTTAGACACAAAGAACGGCTGTGAACTCAGGAGCATGACAAAAGCAGAACTCTCATTTTGGTCGTCATGTTTCATCCAGTGCAGAAGAGGTACCATAGGATTTACAAAACTGTACATGCCTTTGGTCGATGTATATAGATTTTGCCAAAATGGGCTTTGGATATGATCTGGGCTCTGGGTATGTGAAGGTCCTCCACTCCAGTAACTCTTTTTGCATCCATAAACCTGCGCAATCCTGACCTGCATGTTTAATTCCTGCCTACCTGAGGTGACTCCACACAGGAGCTTGAGTAATAAATCTGGAGCTGCTAAGCAGTTCTTCAAGACCAACCAGGTTCTATCCTTAAGCTGGTATTTCAGCACCAGAGAGAGGGAATGACACATGACCTGCCGCCCATCTTTCAGAGTCATTACGCACCATGTGACGTTCACCATCAGACACACGCACCGTGTGACGTTCACCATCAGGCACACGCACCGTGTGACGTTCACCATCAGGCACACGCACCGTGTGACGTTCACCATCAGGCACACGCACCGTGTGACGTTCACCATCAGACACACGCACCGTGTGACGTTCACCATCAGACACACGCACCGTGTGACGTTCACCATCAGGCACAAGAAGTGGAGCCTTTTCACAGGAAGAAATTAAGACGACCGGCACAAACAAAATGGCAGTGATCAAGTGTCACTGAGAACCTCGCCTGAGAGGTCAACTCGCCTCCATAACACCAAAACACTGTATCCAATAATGCAGAGTCAGCCAACACACACAAGAAGGAAAACCCTCCAGGTTATTTTTGAATGAGACAACACATTCATTTGACATAAGGCAGGGCAGAGTTTTTCCAACTTCAGCCACAAGGTGGCAGGACAGCACATTTGTTTCAAATGGTTTTGTCAGGAATCAGTTCTGCTAACAACCAGCTGCCCTTGGATGATAGTACTTTGATACACAGTACTTAATTACTTTTGGGGAGTATTTGTACTTCACTTTTCAAATTTATGTTGGTTTATACTTTTACTCCACTATTTTTCTTAAATAAAATGCATATATTTTTGACATGGCGTTTTTGTTACAACAAAAAATAAGATAAATTAAGATAAAATAGTCATTTAGCAGACGCTTTTATCCAAAGAGACTTACAACATTTCGTATCTATTACAATGAGCTAGTGCAGGGTGTCTTGCTCAAGGACACATCAGGTGGCTGGGCTGGGATTCGAACCGGGAGACTTCTGCATCCCAGCCTGATGTTCTACCCATTGAGCCACCAAAAAATAAATAAAAAAAACACCAGCTCCCAAAGTTTCAGTTTGTAGTCTATGAGTTCAGTGTAACAACTTAGGCAGGTCAAAAGAGCAGCAGAAAAAAAGCTACCATGGAAGCAGCAGCATCCTCCATGTTCAGTTCATTTCAGTTCATTTCACTTCTGTTATAGTTCATTAAGTTTTAAGTAGCCTGTTTTTACAGTGATGTGAAGGCTACATAATGGTGTGTGTACATATACATTTTTCTGACAGCTTTTACTTTCAATACTTAAGTACATTTATTCAGAAACTACTTTTGATACTTAAGTGCAGTTTAATAACAGATACTTTCAAACTTTCACTTACGTAATATTACAATGGGTGACTGACTTTTACTGAAGTATTTTTACAGCAAAATATCAGAACTTTGTATGGCTTTCGGGTACTGCCCTTGGGCTCTGCAAAAATCCACTGTGTCAGTAACATGATACACAAGGTTCCTTGGTCATTGTTCGCATTACTAAAGAAGCACGTCAAGGTCTCCCAACAGCCTACCTGGAGAAAGCGAGCCTGAACACCCACGATCGAGTCTCCCAGAGGAACGACGATCTTCTCTAGGCTGCGGTGGTGGGAGTGGGCCTGGATGTCAGGGCTGTCCTCACAACGCAGCTCAATGTGGGAGATGAGAAGATTGGACACGACATGCTGGACCGCCTGCACAAGTCACACATGGGTTAGTGTCTTTGCCACAGACGTCAAGAGCTGCTCCTCGCTACGGCAATGGTGCTCACCTTGACATCTCCGCCTGGGGTGGCACTGAGGGCCAAAACCCGAAACTGCCGAGTGTGACTCCCCAGCTCTCTGATCACCTAGAGAGATCGCCCCATGATTCAAGTGCAAGATAAACAACAGTAGGCTCCTCAAAGACACACCTGAGTGGGCCATGTTCTGCTGTCACAGTACTCCAAAACTCAGTACTAAATATAACCACCCTGCCATGTCTTGGGGAAGGGGTGGGGGTCCGTTTTCCTTACCTGGCAGTAGGCGTGGTTTCCCAGGGCTTTGTGGGCTTCATCAATCACCACACACTTCACCTGAGAGGCGGGACAGGCCTCTCGTGACAGGTCGTTCACCATCACCTGAGGGGTGAGGAAGAACACACGCCGTGACCGCCACAGGTCCCTCCTGCTGTGTGCTGGCGTGCTGCCTGTGGAGAAAGCAGGTCGGTATCATCATATGCCTTTCAAGAATGAAGAGGAGACAAACTAATCAGGTGTACGAATTCATACACAGGACACCTGCAAACACGAAAATATGCAGACTTGCTACACAAAGAAATCACATTATCACATTAGGAGTCTACTTTTATGTTGCATGCGTCTATCTGTATGTTCTTTTTTTTTTTAACTGAAACTACTTAACGTGACTGTAAAATGAGAAACCAAGACAAGATCCAAAGGGCCATTTTATGGTGACCAACAGGTTACAATTGGCCTGTGGTCCAGAGGTTACTCAGGCTTGATTTAATAACATGCACATAATTTGCATCGACAGCGTCAAATCATGATATAACGGAGCATAACATATACGGAAGGAAAAAAAGACAGCATAACCCAGCAAGTGTCTTGACAAAGTCTTGTCTGTAAGACCTATTCATTCTACCTCCTTTGCTGAACTATACACTTCGAGTATTGTATATACTGTTAGTAAGATAAGTGAAGCACAAATGACAGATGTTTTTTTATTATTTTCTACCTGTTAACTCTGCCATGTGGCTCTGTGGAATCCCCATCACCTTGTAGCATGCCTCGATCTGTTGCGCGACCAGTGGCTTTGTTGGAGCCATAAATACAATCTTCCCAGACGGGTACCAGCGGTAGAAGTTGTACATTACCACAGACGCAATGAATGTCTTTCCCAGGCCGGTGGGTAAGCAGACAAGTGTGTTCTTAAACAAAGCCGCCTCAGATATCTTCAACTGGTAGTCTCTGATAGGGTAGTTGGTAGGATATATCCATACCTTAGCTGACGAGCTGTCAAATCCTGGGAGGTCTTCGGGGGATGTACTACTTGGCACAGCTTCGGGGGACAATTTAAAATTATCACCTTCTTTAGTCACAACTTCACTTTGTAAACATTTTTCCGCTTCATAAACTGCCACCAACATCAGATCGTCATCATCGTCTTCCTCTGTCTGGCCATCTCTCACATCGCGGCTCAAGGAAGACTCTTGTCTAATTTCCCCCCAAAGTGAAGACCGAGAAACACTCGGGGGAGGATTTACTGGTCTGCTTTTGGTACTTGCTTTCCGTTGTGCTGAAATTTTTTTGTTGGCATTACTTATTACAGCTTTTTTTGGAGGTGGGGCTCCCCACGTCTGAAATAAGGTTTTCTGGTTTCCACTGCTCATCCTAGATTAGTCGCAGAGCCTCGCTCCGTTTTCTTCTTTGTTGACATGAATTCAGTGAATCCGGCGTAAACGTAGTTCACATTTTGAAAAAAGACAGCTAGCTTCTAAGTAGCTACTTAGACAATAATTATAGCTATCAGTTATTACCATTATTTGTAAGGATGCATAATATCCTAAGTTAAATGCACCTTTAAACGTTAATAATGTGAAGCTACTCTGAAATAAACAGATAAAACAGCATTTAATTTATACCCAACTGCGCCATTCTTTCTACGTATCCAATCTTTAAAACATACCTGTTGGTATGTTATCAAACTGGCGCGTAAGCTGACGTTGACAAAGGTCAAAGTTGATAATATCTTCTTAACCAATGACATTGGAAGGGTTTTTATCCAATCAAATCACAAGCTTGTTTTAGCGCTTCTCATCCAAAAGGGGGCAACTTGACGCCACCTCGGTGAAGCATACATTTTTAAATAAATGTACAGAAAACGTGAATACGTGTCTGCGACACACTGTAAATTAAACCGCTAAAACACTTGTTCCAGTCTGAGGGGTTCATACATACCTTTAATTTTTAATACAGAGAAGCTTTTCATTTAAAACCGTTTATCCGTATTCTTGAGTTATAAATTGCGCGTTTCCAACAGTTCTATTAACAAAGTAGTTTTCGCAGTTCATTAAATGTCCTTCCTCACTAGAAATTCGTTACATGAAAATTCCAATAGCCGATCTCCACATCAGTCTTCAAATTGAGGAGAGCCTTACATGATTTTTTTTGTACCAGTCAGAAACTCTTCCAGTGCACGCCAAAACTAGTTACTGGTCCATTACCATTCTAGCTTATATTAAATACATAAGTTTTGAAATTTTGATAAAAACACACAAGGCAAGAATTAAACATACAACAAATGGATTTGAAAAGAAACAATGACAATAGAAAAATAATTAGAAACACCCCTTCGATGCTCCAAATGGATAAAACACGGCTTTTAAAAGATTTACCTAAAACCCAGTGCAGCACCAAAAGATACATCCCAAGAAAACACCCAACAGTCATCGGATGTTTATTTATTGCCCCATTTGCCTGTATATATGAAACAGTGTGGAAGTGTCACCTTCCAAGGCCAGCAGGGCTCACAGCTAGGAGCTTTTCTACCTCTTTCACACCAAGATGGAACATGTCACAAAGTTGGGCTATCTTAAAACTTGGTAATAAGAGGTGCTTTAATACAAACCCCCAGGTCCTCAAGTCTGGCCCTCTCTGAATGAATGCCAACCTTCCTGTACAGAGTGCACGTTTTGTGACACTAATCAGTAGTCCAACTGGGGACAGGAAGTCTTGCACATCCCTCCCCTGATACATCACTTCCCTACACATACTCACATCTAGTTTGCCCCAGACAAGACTAAAGACAAGAGCCTTTAGATAATCTTTGGGTTGGCCATTCCTCCTAACCACTTTCTCAAATTTAGGGTAGTGCAGATTAGATGAGCAAAGGAAAAGAATGCATTTTCCCATAAGGACATTGTTTCTACTTAGACACCAGCATTTCCTTTAAATGTACTTTAGATGTTCACAACACAGAAAATAAAAGTTTAATACGAAATGGGAAATTCAAATTGAATTTATCCTCAGATTCAAATGCAGCAATTGTGAATAATGCACAGTCAACCGATTCAACTGATTTATTTAATTTCTTACAACAGTAAGAGAATTAAGACCCAAGTGTGCATCCAAATGGCTCCCTGCACATAACAGAAGTTTCCAGAACACTATTACCCCTAAGTGAATGGTATCCCAGCAAGACATCACTGGAACTTACATTTTAATGGACTGGTGAAAGTAAGAAAGGGAAGTTTTAGAATTAGCACTGGGCTCTTGTGTTTGCCAAACCCAAGCGCTACTTTGACGATGCAGAAAGGCAGGACCTTAGGAATTAGCATTTGGACCCTTCTTCTTGCCAAATGTGGGCACTACGTTAACAAAGCGGCGGTTATATTGGATGCGACGCTTGGCACGACCAGTTTTCTTTTTCTTCTTCTCTTGTTTGTCAACCTAGGTAGACAGAAACATCAAGATTAATATCATGCAAATCACCAAGAGCGTAAAACCAAGCCCAAAGCCAAATGTAACTGCATTCAAATTATGCTATAATTAATTCAAGATTGTCCAAAGAGGTTGCATACTATCAAAAAACAAAGTACACATGTATACCAAAAAGGGTATCGAGAGCACCTTGACCTATAGCAAAAAGGATATAAAGCTTGTCACCGAGACTGTACCCTACCAAAATACACGTCAATACATTTCAGTGGGAGTCCTGGGTAACTTTGTACGTCAACTAGTCAAAGGTGCATTTTGGTCTCATTAAGCCTAACAATTTCCTTGAGGGACGGAGTACAGAAAGTAAGCAAGTACAGAACTGTATTTGTACTGTACCTGTGAAGTCTGAAGGTACATGCAACATGTAATCTCTTAAAACATTTGACTTTAGTTAATTTAAATCAGAGTTCTACAAACGTACTAGAGTTTACGGTCTAAAAAAAAAAAAATCACACTCAACAAAAGGTAAAGATTTCAAAACTTATTTTTATCTTCACCATTAAAACAGTAAACTTTGAAACGTGCTTTATCAAAAGATCACTAAGGTAACTGAGTTATGTGGATCTAGCATGCATTGCAGAAAAATATGCACTTTGAGATTGTAGTGCTCCTGATATTTATAATTTCTCTATAAAATGCTTAGCATGCAGGTAACCACTTTTACAGACCTTCCCTCTACTACCGTCCTAAACCTTGTGAATTATGCACTACTAATTACAAACTGTATCACTAAGGTACAAAATCTGCATACGTAAGCACTCCAAAATATTTATGTTATTTGGCAACTAGTATTGTACATAACATTGTTTGTACATTCTCAAGTGTGACCTTAAACTGAATAAGCATCAGGCGCTGCAGATGCCTGGACAGATAAAGTACAAAAATACAGCTAATTACTGGAAACCAGTCTTGGTGCTTCTGAGGAGATTCAAATGATTAAATTGCACTATGCACTCTACTGAAAACCACAAGGGCAAAAAATATACACAAATTAAAACAGCTATAATTCACAGACACGAACCTTTGGAGTCTGTCCTCGAACTTTACCAGCACGGGCAAGGGAACCATGAACTTTACCTGATGAGGAATAACATTACAAAAGTGTTAAAGCAGCCACACAAGCATGTCAGTGAAGTCATAGCTCTGCAACTGAGGTGAGACTGACCTCCCAGTGTCCTGCTAACCACATCCAAGGTGCAGAACTCCGAGACCCCACAGAATTCCAGAGACGCACCATCTTCAAGAGGTGTGCCAGCCATCAGCAGCACCTGGTCTTCCACACACAGGCCCTCCAAAGCCTGAATGCAAGCCTGCATGGGCAGACCACAAATTCCATTTTCTTTGTTACCCACCAGCAATTCATATTCAAGATGAATGTGAAGATGCTAGACATACAAGGTACTTTATTTAACAAGGTACAAGTCCACTGGGTAAAACGTTATGAAAGGAAAAAACGTGTGCGCAAGTACACATACACGGCATGTGCATACAACATAGCCTGATCTAAGAAATATGCACGTTACTAACCTTGACATGCTGGACGGTCTCCTTTCCCGTCACCTCAAGAGTGTGTGTGTTCTGCGCGCGTACAAACAGCTGCATCTTTACTATGGAAGATAAGATGCATATCGTTTTCAAACCAACGTTGCCACGCCATCAATACATCAAAGCATAATTTTCCCGACTCAGTAAACATGTTCCAGCCTATATAAAACGGGTGTAATTCACATAAAGCATTTTCAAATTTAAAGATAAATTTCAGTTATTTACATAATTATCAGTTAGATGTCTAGTTCAATACAGAACTACACTCTCGCGACACGTACAAAAAGGCCAAGTTAAAAGGAGTAACACCTAAATTAGTTGACTATATACTTAAAACATGGCTAAAAATATACTTATACTGTAGCAATTTAACGCCAAAGTAGTACAGTTCCAATTTTAAAGCAAACCTTCGCTCTGTCAGTTTTTCATCGATAATTACAAAATGAGAATCCGGACCTGAGTGCGACGCAAGTAATGACTACAGAGCAACAGAGGCCTAACTCAGATAACAGCTTGCTGTTAATACAGAAATATTGTATAAACTGTGGCAATGGCTCATAGTAAATAAAACTCTTTAAAATAACATACAGTCACCAAAAACACGATTTAAAAAAGCAACATACCACAATTCTGCCGATTTACACGCAGAGGTTTAACCCAACACGGCCAAGCCACACGCGGTCAGAAAACGAAAAGGCCAGAACTCGATCTTTTGCGCCGGAAGCTCCACACTGTGCGCATTCTGATGACGTATATATATATAAAAAAAAAAAAAAACGGCGTTGCAGCATCTAAAACATGGCTTTATTTTCCATAAACTGAAGAAATTACGATTTGAAAATTATCTCCAGAACACACAGCCTTTATAAAAATCGCATTGGCTCTATGGATATCGACAGAAGATAAAATGCGTAATTGACTTGTCGAAGTGCTCTACCACTCTATGATTACAGAACATATTAAAATAGCGTTACTAAACGTGTTACACTACTGACTGGTTTAATCTCCATCTTTGTGAGTTTCAACCACACAAATTTTTATTGTTCTGTCAAGCACACGACAATACGATTGAAATTTTTCCCTTGACCGCTCCTTTTCAGAAGCAGCACCTAAACTCCTGAAGTACGCAATTCACTATTTTATACTAACTTCGGGCCATCCGTGAATCTGCTCAAGACCCATCTATTCACGCTGGCTTTACACACAACGTAGTGGGCCATCACAAGCGATATCAACTGATGTCACTTCTAAATTTTACAATGTGCTATTTACTTGTTAAAATAACCAAGGTTGACCAATGTGCTTCACAAGGAGTTGTGTTATATAAATTGACTTGACTAATGAGATACTTGCAATGCACTAAGATTACCGTGCCAAGTAAAAAAAAAAAAAAAAAAAGCCCATACTACTAATTTATATTCAATTTTTATTATGAATTTAATGTATGAAGTCACCATAAAAAACCAATTTAGTCACTGCAGGGTTTCAAACTACAGACCTTCAACTCTTATCTTCACATCACCAAAAGCAATTCATGAAAGGTTTATTAAATGAAACATCTCAAAACCATTTTGCCAAAAATTAAACAATTAGCATATATGGAAGGAGGGGAATATCCCTCACCTTAACTGAGCTGACCACACCTACATAGTGGACTCCACACTGCTACATCAGTAGAGAAGCCATTGATTTTTGCATTTAACAAAAAAAAACAAAAAAAAAAAAAAAAAAGTCAATTTGCCAATAGAATAGAGGAAGGTGCTGGTTGTAGGACAGGGTAGTATTGCTTCCACCATCTTCATGTTGGAGGTGGAGGATAGTACTGTCCATAACCCCATGGGTTCTGATAGTTGTATTGCTAAAAACAGGGGAGAGGAGAAGAGCATTAAGTCATAAAAGCCACAAATCAGCCATAAGCACATTTCATTATTGATGAGTATTGTGTATTAAATTTCGTTACACAACAGCAACAATCCCAACTGACCTGGTACCAGTTATAATTGTACGCCGAGTGATTGGCCTGCATGTCGGGCATCATGTGACCTGTGTTCATGGCATGCTCATCTGTGCGCTGCTTCTTGAACTCAGGTTCCTGTGAGCTGAAGGTAAAACATACCATTTCAACATTACAGAAAGCCAAGGAAGTCCCACACAAAGTCCATATGCCTTCAGTGACCAACATGCTTTTCAAAACAATATGACAGAAATTCATACCCATTCTCAGCCTTTCTTTTGGTTGACTCCTGTTCCTTCAGCAATTTTTGATGTTCTTCATATGCACAAACAAGTCTTGAATGCAGAAAAAGTCATGGCATTATTTCAAGGCGGGAGAGGGGGGGAAAAAAAAAAAATTTAAAAGAAAAAAAAAAAAACCATGCACCACACAAGACAAGACATCATGGAATACATACGTATTGATGTCACTCCCAAAGTCCTCCAGAAACTCAACTTTGCGCTGAGAGAAAGTGAGCCGTGACTCCAGAGGCAGAGGACTGGCAAGTGCTCTATCGAAGCAGGCTAGGATGTCCTCCTCGTTCTGCCGTACATCACCACTGTATTCCAGCTCAAGCAGGTTCAGGTACAGCCTTGGACTCACCTGAAGCATCACAGCCACGTTACAATCACAACCCAATTTCCCCAACAGTATGAAGAGAGGACATATGTTGAAAGCCACAATCAAATTTGTAATACTAGAGGTATAAGGCAGCAGTAATTAATCCCTCATGTCTAAGCACAGCATAATTCATATCCTAACTCCAGCCCACCCATTTAAGTGCATTCACCTTATCCTTCTCAATGGCCTCAAGCAGGACTTTCCTGGCCTTCTGCAAACTCTTTTGAACCTTGAAGAGATGCCGCGCAAGCTTGATGGAGTAGAATGACGACTCGCTGGTGTTCTTCGCGTTCTCGATCGCATCCCGCAGCAGTGCTTCTGCTCCCTCCAGGTTGCCATGGCGACGCTCCAAGCTGACTCGCCGCAGCCTCACCATGGCCAGTCCAGGCACTGCCTCCTCCAGGGTTTTCAGGATACCACGTGCTTCCTCAATGTTTCCTGAAGGCCACAGAACCACATTTGAGAATTCTGCACAAGGAAGTTAGTGATTGACAGAATGCCAATGTGTACAATGCAAAATACTGCCAGCCAGTTTAGGTGTAGCTATAGTATAGGGAAGCATATGAAATTAATGATTCTGGGAGGGTGTTTTAAAAAAAGAAAACCCCCCCCCCCATTACATTTAAAGGAAAACATGCTAAAAGTGAAAATAGTCTAGCATCCAAGGAGAATAACAAAATGTTGGCAGGTTCTGCACAACAATCCATACCCTGTTGTTCTTCAAACGCAGCCCAAAGCAGGTGGACCGTGGGCTTCTTTGGCAGATGTATCATACAGGCCCTCTTAAAAACATGCCGCACTCCTTCGATGCTGTGGTTCTCCATGTACTTTGCATACTTTAGACAGGGATGGGGGAGAGGGGAGATTAGAAAGATAAGAGGCAAAATGTAACACAGGAATTCACCTTCGTTTCCACTCGTCGCACAATTACATTGACAGAACGTTTAGAATTCTTTTAAACCCATCAGCACCTTCATCGAACCATAAAGATTAGTTTCTGTAAGGTAGGACGAAGTGATGCAACGTAGTTGGCAAATGCAGCAGTCAAATCTGGTGGCAAGCAGGCCATCCCCTAATACAACAAATACAGTCATATATCAACATTACAGATAATGTTATGAGGAGCTGCTGAAATTCGTCATGGCACCGGCAGGAGGGAAAATGGCCCCAATTACCTTGATCCACAAGTCCTCGTAGAGGGCGCAGGCCACCAGACATCGCTCAAACAGCACCACCACGCGTTCAAGGGTCCCGTTCTCAATTTCAAAGTCCAGGTACTCCTTCCAGTTGTTCAGCTGAGTCTTCTCCAAAGGTTTCACGTGGAAATATGGCCGTTTAATCTACATTTAAAATAAAGGAATCATGACTTCTTACACAATTTCACCAACTGACTAATAACATAAGTATTTCTGAGGAAACCAAGCATCTAAATGTCATGAGGTGCAAGAACCTTTAAATGTAACCCTTGGAACCTGCTCCCACTTACCCCTTCTTCAAAGGTCCAGCGCTTGCTGACTTCGTGCTCATTGTGATTGAACACCTCCTGGCGAGACTCCATCACCCTATGCCGCATGTTCTCTATCTCTGTGACCAACTGAGGGGAAAAGTAAACAGGACGCATTTAAAATTATGTGGACAATTCTAGTACAATGAAAAGTAACCCCTAATCCCTCAGGACAAGTCATTCTAATACAAATCTGTTTAGTCACTACCTTGGCAGGATCGGCCAGGTCCTCTGTGCCAGGTGGGAGCTCAGCGTCTTCGACCGGCGTGTCCTCCTCGCTCTGCACACTGGCTGCAGCTAGCTCCTTCCGCAGGCGCACGAACTCCTCAAGCGGCAGGAAGTGCTTGGGAAGGTTGTTCTGGACATGTTCGCGGAACCTGCAGCAGAGTAACACGCAAAAACGTCACACGGCTGCGACCAGGCGCGACGTCTCCGAGAACCCATCAGAAGAACTGTAAGGCAGATTTCCCGAAACCTGAGGTGGAGATCAATGAGCGACGGTCTTATTCAGAAACAAGGTGGGCTGGTGCTCTCCAGTCCAGGCTTAGGTCTTCGTCGCCAAGCAGCCCTTTACTTGCGCTTGGACCCACTGTAGGGCATGTACGTCAGGGACGCTGAAGGGATTAAAGGTAGCTTTGCACACTCCTTCCAAGAGGCAAGTAAAGCAAAGGCTCGAGAAGTCTGAGCGGCCCCGCCAATCGCCGGCTACCTCACCTCTGAAAGTGGTGGCTGTAGAGCTGCGTTGGGATGCCCAGGACCCGGTCGTAGATTGCGGTGACGTTCGCCAGGTTCCCCAGCTCCGTCTCCCAGTTGATGAAGGCCTCCCAAAGTCGGTCAGATCGGAAGTCGGTTCCCGCTGCCAAGACCGCATGCTCGTACGCCCTGTCAACACAAACAAATCAAATATAGTGGCTCACAGCTGAATATGCAGTGTCACAAAACTGAAGTAGAGCTACAGTAGTCCCTCTCCTCAAGGTCCAGAGCTCAACTATATTGTTGTCTGACCATTAGTACTGAAGATTCCCAACTGACCATTTGACCATAAAGCACCCAGTAGTAATCCCATTTTCTTTTTAAGTTCTAGAAAATTTAAAGAGTAAATGCTTCACTTACGATCGTATTGTGGCCTCTGCCTCAGTGTTGCTGGGCTCAGCAGTCTCCCTGAGGAAGTTGATGTAATGCAGCCACAGGTCCACACTCAGGGGAATGGCCTGCAGACCTTGGCGGTATACCTGGGGCCAAAGAGCATATGTAAGACACCGCACATGTCAAAGCCTCCAGTGGACATCCATCACTGGAATTGTGTTTACCGCGCAACCTTAATTGACAGAGGAATTGCTACGCGAATGCAACTTTGGAAGTTCGGGTGAAAGCTGCCATTACCATTTACGTGGAAGGTGGGAAAAGTACATAGGGTTCAGTTCTCCAAGGGGAGCACAGGGGTGTCCTGGTTTCTTCTGAGATTGGAGGGTCCTGCTTTCTGACCAGGCTGAGGATAAGGCTTTGGGGGGGTGGTACAGACCATGCGGTACAGACCCATTAGAGCATCAATTTCAGTCTGGCCAAATACGCATAAAATGTGCAAGCTGGTATATCCAAGGCAAAACGTAATGATCGCATGTGCCGATGTGGGGGTTTACGTGGCAGTGTGGAATAGTGCAAAAGAAGAGGAGTAAACACTTACCTGATGACAGAAAAGGAAAGTCAGCCAGTAGGCCATTTTAAAGATCAAAGGGAAAACTAAATTCCACCAAAACTGGATGAATAAGCCCGTGACTGACTTATTTTAAATGTCCACATACCAAAATGACCAGCAAAAATAAGTGTAATCAAGTTTAAAAATATAGGAAGGCCACCCTAAACCAGGTGTTCTCCATAGATTATCACAACTTGGCTAGGGTTCCACATAACTGCCTTTTCAAAGGTGGTTGGGGAAGGTATTTCTATGCATAACTGAAATTAAGAACTGAATACCACTGCATTGGCAGACAAAGCAGGAATGGCTGATTCATCAAGTTCTGTATGTGGACCATTTGAAAGAGGTATACCCCTGCCCAAAAGACCCAAGTTTACCTCCTCTGCAGTTTTCATGTTGCCAGCTTTCTTCTCAAGGTCAGCATACTTCTTCCAGTATCCATAGCAGTACGGATATCGAGCAAAAAAGGAGTCAAACGCCATGCGAGCAGCTCCAATGTGGTTCTGGCCAAGAAGAAATATGCATTAGCAACTTCTAGTGTCTCACGTGTAAAGTGCCTACAGCGCACAGACTAATACTCACCTCTTGCTCCACATATTGTAACAGGTATGTCCAGCCTGTGAAGTCTTCAGGGTTTTCCTCCACCACTTTGGAGTACCTCTCAAACTCTGGGGGAAACGGCACTTCGGCCACAGCCATCTCTGGCTCCGCCTCCACACCATCCTTTGATGTGTCCTCCAGGTCCATGTTGGCCGGACTGCCCTGTTCAGATGACTCGGGCTGCTGAGCAGGGCCCTGAATCGGAGACTCAGACTGCTCCGATGGGGGAGCTATGGCTGCATCTGACTGGCCCTCATCCATTAGGACCTGTCCTAAGTCTGACGCACTGGACTCAGGGGCAATGTCTGATGGAGCTGCAACAGCCTGATTGGGTCCCTGATCTTGGATTGAAGTGGGGGACCCAGGCTGACAGCCACTGTCCATGTTTTGTGTTCCTGTAGGGCTGCAGGCCCCAACAGGGTCACTGTTAAACATGCCAGTCATGGAGTCTCCCGTATTGGAATGATCTGGTTAGAGGAGGGAAAAGACAAGGGTTTCATAATATAATGTGTATATTTTTTTTCCTTCCATATCTTTAAACAGAAAGATGCCCACCTAGATAGCACACAGAGTGGAGGCAAAACCATGTAGTCAACATCCATTTAACGACGGGTTTCCATTTAAAAAGTGAACAAGTTACTGCGTCTGACACTGAATGACTCAGTTTTCGAAATATAAACTACAAAGTACTCTCACCCAAAAAACATAAAACATATGGTACAAGGACGCAAATACACTTTTCCCTAGTTACAGCGGATTGTAAAAGCACAAAAAACGACAAATTAACGAATTTAAGTACTAAACAGGAAGTGCGACTTACTGTAAACTCGTAGGGTATAAAAATAAATTCTGCTGCAGTAACTTCACATACCTGAACCTCTACACGAAAATAATTCCGTTACAAGACAGTTAACTTGCCTGGCAAGGACAATTTTAAGCACTTGCAAGATGTACCAATACGTAGCTAGGGGTTATCACAATGTTAAATTTTGATCAATTGTTACAAAACTATCCACAAAATTAAAACTACAAATGGAAGTATAATTTGACTTTTTTTTTTTTATTAGTTCACAGAAATGGTGCAACACACAAGGAAGCACGGTAATTACCCAACATGTCGGCTCAGCTGGCCTGGTCCTACTACTTACAAAAACACTAAAATATCCATAAAACGTACGCTTTGTTTAAATTAGTTCACTTTAAGAATATCTTAGCGTTATCAATGTTAAAAGAACGCTTAGTTTGCAATTTACTTTTATCGAATGAAAATTGCGTCGGAGGCTCTGGGCCTACTCATAGCGTGCTCGTTGCAGGTTAGCGACCATGAGCTAATAGAGTAACACGCAAATATTGAAGGAACACTTCGTAAGTACGAACAACTTGAACACTCTGTACACTCCTCGTTATATAACTTACCAAATTCGTCCATTAAAATTTGTCTGAACTAATTATTTTTCGCCTTTATATGTCTGACTGTCTGCAAAGTGCCAAACCGCGTTTTACGCTGCTCATTCTTCAAGCACAAGTATGTCGACGTGACTGGCACTATCGCCACGCATGCGCAGTATAAGATCACTTTCCTTCTCTTTGGGGGGCGGGAAAGACTATTTTCAACTGTGTGTGGGAGGTGTCGCGATAGATATCTTCTATGGTGAGCTTTACTACGTAGCTCTGAAAATACATATAACTGGAAAAATACAGTATAAAACTTTATTTGATAACGCATTGCATATGGTAATTTAAATAACTACTGACGAAAAAACTAAGATACCAGGGGCGGAAATCTTATTTCACTCTAGTGGGGGAGAATAAATACAAATATTTCCCAAGAGCAATTCATGACGGGGACAGAAACGAAATAGCCCGGTTTACAGTGACATAAGGTGGACGTGTTACATAAGATAGAACTTCATTGATCCGAGAGAAACGCTTGTGCTATCAGCATGCTTTAAATACAACATAGAAATGCGGTATTCTTAACACTAACCCACTCGAAAGGTGATTTGTTTGATTTAATTAAAGATGTGGAAACTCCCCAGTTGATAACAATCGTAACAGCTAATATATAAAAATATGAGATCCCACCCCACTTAAACAACACAACAACGAATTTACATGCAGTCCCAAGCCCAGGTAAATGGGGAGGGTTGGGGAAAGACCTGACGACTTATCCTATATTGTTTTTTTAAATTGCCTCTCGCGGATGTCAGGAAAGACTCAGGGATGGACTGGGACTTGAAAACAGCCCCTAAATTTACAAGTCCAAGATCTTTAGGGGGGCTGGACAAACCCTTTACAAACCAAATGTCTTGTGATTATTGTTGTCCAGGGATTGCTGTACAAACTATTTATGTTGAACATAACGGGCACATGCTCGCTTTAAACCTATTTAAACCCATTTATTTAACCTACAGTACAAATTTAGATAGGTTTTGGTTACATGTTGTGAAATAATATTATAGTCTTCAGTGAGAGTGCCACTGATCATCAATGTGCTTATAGTTGTAAATTCCACATTTTGTTTCTCTAAACCAAAAATACTTAGTATTTTTCTTACCTTGTTTGAACCATGTACGCCTTGATCTGACAAAAGCCCCTCTAGCTTTTCCCCCACGGATGTTGTGTAATTGGTTTTGGAGTTCATTAATATTTAACTTGTCTTGAGGTAGGTTGTTCTGTCATGACTCTAATAATACCTTAATAATTTGCAATTCCTTTTTTCTCTTGAGTTCTGAGATGGATTTACCTGTTTTAATAGCAATTTTATGGACTTAATATTTCATTAGCTCCCAAAAATGTCCATAAGATTTTGTGGCACAAGCTTGCTTCCAGTATTTATCAAATATGTTCAATTTCTGATTGAAAGTTTTCATTTACCAACAAAGAGTTATTCGGTTTACAGTAGCCTTTGTTACTTGTCTGCAAGTGTCCATCAGTTGGGGTTTAATAAAAATTCCCTTATGATCTGTTAAAATAGCTGATTTTATTGATACATCTATAATTTTGTTTGCTAAATCATCTGAAGTTAACCAAAAGGTAATGCATGATTGCAGGCATCGGCTGCTGTTATACCAAGTATACACTTTTAGTTGAGGTTTTGCCTTCATATATCTACCAAGTCCATTCTTAAAGATTTTAAGATTACTGTCAGTAAAGAGAGGTTTTGATGGCCAACAATCTAAGTTTTTTTCTGAAAGAGGGTGTTAAAGTCTTATTATCTTATTAAATTATTCTAGCTGAAGCATAAATTGTGAAAAGATGACAAATGTTGTGTTCAAAGTCTTGGAATATGGTTGCATTACTAATTTTATTGTTGGTGGCATAAACATTGACCAGAATATACTGAATTAGATTTATATTTAAAAGAATTAGATTTATATTTAAAAGATAAATTTTAGTATTACCCAGCGGCCACAGGTGTCTTTCTCGTTATTTAGTATTTTCCCTCTAAATTTATCTTTTAAAATGGCAACTCCTACTGAGAAATTACTGCCGTTAGAAAAACATATCTACCTCACTGATTTTTTTTTTTTCCAAAAGTGTTCATCAGTTACACATACATGCATTTATTGGATAAAGACAAAGTTTGCTCCTTTACTGTTACAATATAAGAACATGGCTTTCCTTTCCTTTTTCATTTCTCTTATGCCCCTAGTGTTTATGGAAAAGTGTTAAAGACATAGTAAACAAGTATTAAGAGGAAAGCATGTAAGGTAAGTTTGTGGTAGATTGGCCTCCTGCCCTTCCCTGTGCTTCCTGGGATGGGCTCCCGCGACCCTGAATTGGATGAGGTGCTATAGTGAGCGAATGAGTGAGTACATAAGGTTTTTTTTTTTTTCCCCCCTTACCAAGGCAAAATATGTAATCCTCTGAGTAGAGAGGTAATTTATCTGGGCAAGGACAAAAGGAAGAGGGATGTTCCCTCCCGCCACCTTTTTATTTTTCTCAGCTCTGTGCATGTCTGGCACCTCCCCTGGAGCACCCCCATTAGTACTTTCTGCGGTTGTGGCTGTCGTGGCCCATGCGCTGGCTAGTTAGCAGCTGGTTCAACTCCTGCCCCAAAGTCGAGTCGCTGCCGGACCACCACGACCACGTGGTGATGTGGAGTAAGTCTCTTCCAGCAGGCTGTCAATCAGAGGCCTTTTCCAAGCATCGCGTCCTGTACAAGGCCATACTAGAGTGGAGAGGTTCTCATGCTGGTGTGGGCATGGATGACGACCAGTGGACCACGGTTCAGCCTAAGGGCTTGGATCATCAAACTGGCATTGTGTTCATTGCAAGTTGCCGGTCAGGGATATCCTGTATAGATATAGGGTCACCAGGCACCCAGGCTGCTCCAGACCCAACTGTTCAGATGATGAAACCATCGAACATAATGTTTTGGGGCTGCGGGTTTCCGCAAGGTGTCTGGAGACACGTGGCTCATCTGTGCAGGGTGCTGGATCTGCAGATTGTGTTGACCCAGGCAAAGGTGATGAAGGGGTGACCTCAGAGCACTCAGACTCCCTTGTTGTCCTGGATGTGGATGCTTGTCAGCGTGACCAAACGCAAACTTTGGAACACGAGGACAACGCTCATCCAAAGAGGGACAGACTTGAGCACCTGGGGTTTGTGACGAAAGGTCTGTGCTGATCTAATTTTTAGGATTGAGCAGGACGTCACTTGGTAAGGCTTCCATTCAGTGAAGGAGAGTCCCATCAGTCTCTTAGGGTGACACTGTTTCACCTGCAGAGGTAAGTGGAGCACTACTGGATGAGTACACGTCTCACGGGTGATGGAGGTGTTTGTGGGGCGTGTCCTTTAGTGCTCCACAAATATTGGATCACTTTCCTTTTTAAAATGTTTTTAGCCATTTGAAGTATTAAAAGATCACTTTTAAGTATTTATTGTCTTCAGGCACAGCAACACCGATCCTTTAAAAAGGTTGAGCTGGAAAAATGAAGGATTGTAAACTGGTTACAGAATGTCTAGTTTACTGTATTACTTTATTTTACGTATGTGTTTGTAATCCTTCAATTCTGTTGTATTCGTATTTTTATTATATTTTATTAATTATATTCACCGTTGTCTGTTATTATGATGGTAAATAAAAATTTTAAATATCTGCCGGGATGACGAGAGATGAATAGCCAGTAGTGAATTCACTCTGGAGAGATCTTTCTGAGTGGTACAGAAGAGGAAAAAAAAGAGAATATGCAAATCTTACCACTACACAAACTTTTCAACCTAACAGGTTTGGTAACATTGGGTATCTAACCAGTTTCCTCAAGGCAAGTCAGTGTTCAGTGATGATTGTAGGCATGTTTTCCTTCCTTTCTTGCTTTCTTCACTGGTAACCATAGACGATTCCTTGCTGCCTCATCACTTGCAGTGAGATCTTCTTTGAATGTGTATCCAATATTTTTCAGAGAATCCCTTTGTCTTGCATATCTCCATGTCAGATCCCTCGCTATTTCCGTTGAGAATCTTATAATGACTGGACATGGTTTCATGTACTTGTCGCCATCAGTTGTAAGATGACTTGTGTGACATACTGTCTCAACTGCTACTGCGTTTTTTTTCTGGACCACTTCTCTACAAATTTCTTTAACTTTGTTAAAAGTAGAAGTATCTTAAAAAAAAAAAAAAAGTCAGAATTTGAAGAATCAAATTTTTATTTTGTATTCCCTTCTTTTCCAAGTTATACCACCCAAAATTTAAAAATTAAATATAGCCTTCACAGCACTGTAAACACTCCAGTTCAGTTAAGATTTGTTCATACTTTCACTTAAGCAATATTACAATGGGTAACTTTGATTTTTACTTAGGTACTTTTATAGTAAAATATCAGAACTTTTACTTCAGAGTGGCTTTCAGGTGCTTTATACAACACTGCCTGTGAGGTCCAACTTTTTACTGCAACACTCACCAAGGATCACCACAAGAGGGCACCTGACAATTACTATTAAACCCTTGTCTATTCTGAGCACAGTCACTTCAGTTGCAGTCTGACAGGAACATCATACAATTAATTTGAAGCCAACTGTTCTAAATATGTCATATAGGTTATTTCCACCACTTCTTCCTTCTTGCTAAAGCACAACACTGGTGCGTTGTCGTCTCTGATAAAAAATGCACAAGAATGCATGTGACACAAAAATGCAGGTGTGACACACAATGCAAAAGGTTGGTCTGCGGCCAGTGATAAACCTGGCTTTATTGTTAAGCTCTTTTGAATCTTAATGACCATACTCATAATTGTGCACAAAGTTTTGTAAAAGTGTAGGTAAGTGCCTCTTTATTTTGTGCAAACCCCTCCCAAGTTTTGTTTAACTGCAGTGAGGATAGTTTGTGAGCAACAAAGTTTGCATTGGCTGGTGGCTTTACTATACAGGCCATGTTCTGTACACTAGAGGAGATAAAAAATAAAAGCAACAGGCAACTCTTCTACAGAAATAAAATAGTTTATTTATATATGCATATATCCTCTGTATTTTTAGAAACATGACAATTTAGCAGTCAAAAATCATTAAAGGCTGTATAAAGACTGGCACTATTTTGAGACCTAGGTTTAAACTTTTGTATAAACTGCTAATTCAAAGAAGTCGTTTTAATGTTAATTTTTCCAATGTTAGAGCAAAACACGATTTACATACAAAATTTAATTCAGGAAACTGTATACTATATACCAGTGACAAAATATGAATGTTCATTTTGCTCCGTTATTGGATTTTGGTCATGCACAAAGCTAAATTCAAACTCTCTTTCAAAATACCTCTGATGATGTGCTGTTATAACAGAAACACAGATTAGATGCTGCAACATTACAGCATAAAGAATAAACAAATACTGTGCAATAGCAGACCTGAAAATTTACAAAAGCCATTTGTTTTCTTAAAAAAAAAATCTCTCAAAAGTCTTGGAAACCAGTGCATTAGACATGAGAGAAAAGCACAGGACGTAACAAACAATATAAACATCAAGTGCATGTACTCTGTGCATTTAAAAAGTTACATTCTATGCAATATGCACGGTTATGGATTTACGAGCTAAAACAAAACTTTACAATACGTCAGATACTGTCCATGATGACAATTATCATGAAAAGCGTATCACTTTTCCAAAGTGCAAAGGAGGAATAATGTTGGAGTGTAAAAATCCTGCATTTCTAGTGAAGCCTGCTTTTTTTGGGTGTTATGGGGCTGGCCTTTCGGCTCTCCTTGTTTTTCCCCACTCTTCTGAAAGGGTGGAGTCCTAACTGATCATGAAGAGAACCACACTATATAACTCACCTATATAAATTCAGCCCCTCTGTCTGAGCTCTTTCCAGCTCCACTGGGAGCTGGACATTTGCTGTGTCTACCACAGCAGTATTTAAATTTTTTTTTTGATAATTATGGTAGTTACATTTAGACAGTTGGAAGGTAATGTCCAGAAAACTTATGAAAGTCAAATGTCTGTATCCCTGTTAAACAAGAGTAGATAAATTTTTTTTTCTTTCACTGCTTTGTCTTTAACAGTTTAGAAAGCCTAAGCCTTCCTTTCCTTTTCATTGCATATCCAACTACTAAATATATATTTTTTGTGTTGCAGTTTACTTATGATGGGCTTGTGTCTGGCATGTAACATTGTATAGCTGATTTGAAGTGTTTGATTTACAGGACGTCTCTCTTTCAGTAAGCACTGTTTGGGGTCACCAAAATGCTTAAGAATAAATTAAAAATAAAAAAGTGCAGGCACTGCGTGAGATTGAGAACATCTTCAAGTAAAGTTACTTAAATTTGATCTTTAATGCTGTTCAGGGGTCATGGGGTCAGAGGGGTTAAAGGCTGTTCAGTATTTCATTGAAGTTCTTATAGACTCTGGGATGTTGGGATGAGGCACACTCTGCCAGGCCAGCTCCCATGTGGGTACACAGAGCATGGCACAGGGTGGCAGTTGCCTTACTGCAGCCTCTGCCCATCAGATTACCACCTTTGCTAGAGGCGCCGAGGAGATGCCACAATAGGGGCAGCACTTTCTGCTCCACCAGTTGGGGCTTGCGTGGGTACAGCTCATTCACCAGATCTGAAAGGTATGGAAGGTAGACAAAGACTCAGATATGGGCATTAATCGACAGAACATCCAGACCTACTCTTTGTTTTATGCGAAAGGCAGTAGTTGGCATACCTGTGACCTTCTCAATTAGATCAACTTTGGCTTTTCCGCTGAGAAACTGAGCTTTCGTGCAGAAAGGCTGGAGAAGAATGGTGTTATCTGAAATTACACAAACATCACAGGTCGGTTTCCTGTAATTTGCTAGCCACAAAAAAAAAAAAAAACCAGGGAAACTGGTGAAACTCAAGCAGACTTGCCTATGTTTTCCATGAGAGCATGGATGGCACCAATAGCAGCATTGTAGATGGCGTTATTCTTGGAGTTTAGGTGATTGTCGACAATTGCGGGAACAAGAATAGATACCACTTGGGCCATATTGTCTTTCAGCAGGGCTATAATCTTGTGCAAGCTCTGCAGAGCACAGAGGTTGACTTTGCTGTTTGATTCCTGCAGTCGTGCTTTGATGGCATCAAACACCTGCCAAATGGGAACAGACCAGTTGAACTACTGTCCCAAATTATGTCCCATAATTTGTAAAACATAACCTTGTTTTCTTTATTTCAGTCATTCTGTTAGTTAGCTGTCAGTGTAGTCATATAACCACTACGTGACCCATCTAGACCTATTCTATGGTGACTGCTGTACTGCTGAGTACCCACTGGTAATATGGTTGCAATGACAATTTCTGGGTTCTGCTTGCAGTCCACTGCCAGCTGTTCCAGGGCCTTGGTACGGTCACGGAAATCCTTTGATGTCATGAGGGCATTAAGCTGGTTTATGTATTCAGTCTTTTCTGCAATGTTGCTTGGTTGGCCTTTGTAGCAGTACTCTTCAGAATCTCTGCTGAAGCAGAAAGAGCAACATCGGGTCTTTGTAGGGTAAAATGCACACACAAAGAGAAAGGTATGCCAGTAGCCAGTATATTTGACTGTAGCCAAATAACGTCTATTCATTAAAGATGCTTGGATGCTACAACTTATATCTTACTCTCTAAAGCTGGCAGGCTCCCGGTTGAGAGACAGTGCTCGGATCACGCCGTTACCATTGAAGCAGCGGCCACGCCTCGCCGAGGGGGCTGCCTGCGACGTTCCTCCCAGCTCCTGACAAGCAAAGACCTGTGTCTCACGTCACCCAGCACCCAGTATTCGAAAACACATTTTACTCCTGAGTCACATTGTCCAGGTTCTGCAGAACTCACAAGAGCTGGCTTGTGCATGTTCTCCCACATCAACATGAGCAACAAACAGGGTAACGAAAACTTACCTTGTTCTTCATGGACAGGACCATGTTCTTCATGGTAACATGGTCCTTTTGGGGAATGTGCCGTTCCACCATTCTGTCAAAGTCTTGGTGAGATGCCAAGTAAGACAACATACGGCGGCCAAATTGTCTGAGGAAAAGGGAAATTTGCATGTTGGTTCCCTGAACACTGATTAAAATGCTCTTGAGACAAAGTTTTGCCAGTGAAAATGAGCTCTAATGAGCATCAAGCGTGTGTTAGCAGAGCCTTGTTTCAGAGACAGTGGCTATGTGCCTTATTTGGAAGTGGTGACCTGCCAGGCAGAAGCATTTGTAGATCCTGGTTGATCAAATATTCAATTCATATTCCAAAAGTTTTTGAAACACCACATTTTGGTCCACTTTGGCTGCAAAGCTGAGGCCTTAGCCAGTACACTCAAACTGGTGTTTTACACCCTACTCTGTCAAGACATGACAGTGAGGTAATTTCCTCATAGTGGGGGGAGGGGGGGAGTTGAACTGGCCATTAACTGACGTTGGATGTCTTACAAGGCAGAACAGCTAACACAGCAAGCAGCAAAAGTGATAGAGGTATTCTTTACCTGGCCTCTTGAGCAGGGTCGTGTGCCAGCTTTACCACGGCACGCAGGATACGCGCTGAGAAGTCCTTGTTGCCAGATAAGAGCCGGTCGGCTCCCATCAACTCAATAAGATCGGCCATGTGTTGTGCCATACACTTTCTGACAGTTGGGTTCAGGTGTCTACATACAAAAACACATTGTAAGAGATCATAGTTACAACCAAGTTACAGCCAGTGCAAACTAAAGCACAGAAATTCATCATCTCATCACTACTCAGCTCAGTTACATATTATACTTGTTAATTTTATAGCTATTCAACTTTATACATTTTACATGCTTGATATACAAATAAACATCATTAGCATGCATTGTATACACCTGCACAATGTATCCAAAATATTTTACAAGGCCGATGGAAGAAAAAAAAAAAAAAAAAAAAAAAAACTATTTTGCAAGATGTTTAAATATGTAAATTTCACTGTTATAGCTAATAGTCTAAAAGAGCAATAGTCTAAAAGAAATACTTTGTTAAGCAAAAAGCCAATACCATATCAAGTATACAACAGTGTTGTACTGTGAACTAGTGCAATGCTGTTTCTAAAAGCTATTTGCTGGGCTACTTACTGCAGTCCCCCACTAAGGAGAGCAGCCATGGCACGGGCGTGCGTGCAGTTGTGAATCATGTGAGCCAATGCCGCATCCACGTCCTGCCGTATGAACACACTGCTTTCTCCAGACTTGTGCAACAGTACTTTCACCACTGTGTCCAGCTCCAGGTCCATCTCCTTCTGTAGGTGGAGGAACAACTCCCCCAACGTTATCACCGCTACTCGGGCCACACTCGAGCGCAGGTTCTTCACCTGAGATCGGTACCCATGGGTGCACACAAATAAATAAATAAATAAATAAATGCAACATATTAATTCCCAGAAACTATTGTTAATCACTGACGAAGCAAAACGCCTCCACGAACTGCTTTGATAGTCACATTTATGAACGCGGTGTAATGTGTCTTATAGTGCTAAATTATTTGTGCTGAGAAGTGTTAAATTCAAGTTTATTCTTTACTGCAAAAATGTAAAGATAATGGGCGATGAGATTCTTCTCTAGGACACAATACCTCTTCAGTTGTCACGAGGCAAACGTCATGAAGTCTAGGCAACAGGACGTCAGGGTGGAACTGGGCCAGTTGACGCAGAAGGTGAAAACCTTCAGCCTTCTTCTCCCTTGAATGGGACAAGGTACAAGTCAGCACTTAAACCTATGTCACATGAGGAGCATGAAAGTGTGCTCAGCCATCATTTCCAGGGGTAAGTTCAGTGTGTGGTAAGTGCTACCGGTATGTTTAACATGAAGGAAAGGGTGCTCACCAGCCATCAGAGCTGAGAAGACTGAAGCTCTCCACAAGGCTCTGCTCAGGTTTGGGAAGTGGCTGCAGATCAGCTTTCTCCTTCCCTGGAGAGAGTTCATCTAGGGACCAGAAGAACAACTGCAGGTCAGATAAACACTACCAAAAACCTTAAAATGCAATGTAGCCAATCATACAAAAACTATATATATAGAGGGGTTGTTAGGAACCTGAGCTCGGGGAGAATTGCGTGCAGGCCTTGTTGAGGCTAAGTGCTTTCCTCAGACGGGTTGGTCTACGGGGCTTGGTTGGAGGGCTGGGCTGGAGAGGGAGGTTTAGCTGGGTAGGAGGGCTGGGCTTACAGGGTGGAAGGGGCTGATGAGGAGGATGTGGTCTAAAGGAAGGGCTTGGCTGGTAGGGAGGACTGGCAGGACTTGTAGATGAATCCTCTGAGGAGGACTCTGCCTTGGACTTCACCACCGTATTTCCATTCATTTTCCACTCTGCTACATCATAAAACAAAAAGTTACAGCTGCCTTCCACTGTTTATAAACTGCAATCCAAACCTCAACCTTGTAAACTCCAGCTGTAGAATCAGTCTCCCCCTTCCCAAGGTAAGACATACACATTGATATAATGCTGCAACATCAATCTATATTCAAAACCAACTTGTTTCTGAGATGCAGTTTAACAAAATTAAGGGTAAATATGCAGCAACTCACACACTGTACTAGTATCCCCTACAATCAGTGCCTAATTGAAAAATGTGTTGAGAACACTTCCATAAATGTACAGTTATATGTCAAACAGAAAGCTGATATCCTCAACAGAACAATAGGCCAGAAAATCAGTGTCTCGTTACTAAACTAAACTGAGCATTAAGCAAGGTTTCAGTAAACTCTAGAACAGGGAAACTCAGGATAAGACTTTACAAGGCAGCGAGTTGGCACTAACCTCTGTGTAAAGCACCTTCAGATGTGGATGAAGTTTGCCGACTGTTTGGCTGGGATTCTGAAATGAACAATATGAGAATTTTAATCTATTAAATGAAGTTAATGTACATGTGTGTGTGCACGTGCACATGCGCACACACGCAAATTCACTACTCACACATTATCTCATTGTAAGGCTGTGGTGTAAAAGCTCCTGCCCAATCAGACCAACGCAGTTCACACTACTGTTGTGCCATGTTCAGTTTTAACACATATACACCTATTGCAGGACAGCATTAAAAAAAGTCTTCAGTGGATGGAAACTCCAAATACAGCCCATTGCATTGTGGGAACCTGTACCGTGCAGAGGGGTGCAGTCCCGGGAAGCAGAAGCCCTCATTGTCAAGGATGAGACTGGAGGCGTCTCCGGTCCCAGATCCAGCTTCACAGCCGAGTCAGGGCTGTCTGGGTCGTGCTCTGGGTCGGCGTTTGGACTGAGGTTCAGGTCTGGGTCTGGTTCGGAGCTTGTCTGACTCATCTTGGCACGCTTCTTGGCTGCACTGAAGCGAAGGCACCGCAGGGATCTCATCATCTACACACAGAGACAAACATAAACGCATAAAGAGACGCAGCAGCAGAAACACACAGATACCTATTACCCGACACTATGAAACAGGCGTGGCACTCGTGTTACTTAAATCGTTCATTTTTTCAGCTATTTACCCTGGACAAGGATGTCGGTTACAATGATCAAAAGTACAGAAAAACTAATCACGTCTAATGTTTCTGGAATCTAGATAAAAAATAAATTTCATTCATAGCAAAATCATTTATACTTATTCCAGAAAAAATATATATATATTCTAGCAATAAAATACATTAGATCAAAATAGTGCTGGATGACACGATGATCTTTTATCAAGATTGGTTACAACTACAACAAAAACAGTTCGATGTGAAGCAAAGCAATTTCGACCTGCATAATATCCCAGTGCTGTTTGTATACATCTCTTCCTTGTCAATATCCGCCTCTGCGGATCTCAACTTAGTGACTAGATCTTGAACAAAAAATTAACTGGTATTTATATACTGTCAAACAAACTATCACACTTGCGTCACGTGAAAGTAAACGGCACATGATCCGTAGAAAGTCGGCTAGTGTACAGTGCATCTGGAAGCTGAATCATGTCAACTGGACTTTTTCTTCTTGATAGGAATTATATGTATTTTACATAGATTCAAGAAATATTGCACTTTGCACTGTAAAGCTAGAATTGCAGGTTAAATGGTTAATTAACATTTATACATACATGCCAATTCGGTTGGTCGGTGAAAAAAAAAAAAATTGCCCACACCTACAAAAAAAGATTAATATGCACAAACCCAGCAAATCACTGTTTTACCATTACTAAAAACATCAAAACCTCCATTATGCAACATTCTACTATCCTAATGTGGATTAGGTGACTCCTAACCTCTACAGGCCAGCCTGTCCTGCTCACCTCTTCATGATCCACAGCCTCTTCCTCTTCTTGCACCTGCCTTTCCAGCTCCATGGGGTCCTGCTGGGGGCTTCTTTGTGTAGGTAAAGCATCTGGGCTGGACCCTGAGCTGCCCAGCGGCCGCACGTACTCAACAGGCAGGTCGCTACGGCGCCGAAGGGTCGGAAGCTGCTTCTGAGGTTCGCTCCGCGAGTGGCGCAGTGACACAGAAGTTGGCGAGCGAGTCAGCAGGCCAAGGGAGTGCAGGGGGGAGTGCCGATGATCCTGTGAAGAGAGGTCACCTGGGGGAATGGGGAGGGAAGGTTACCATGGTGAACACCAGGAATACTGCATACATCTCTGCCATCAAACCCAGCAGTAAATGAAGGCTGCAGAAACCTGACATTTCTCATTATCTGCTGTGTGATTAATTTATTTGTAGTTCTAAACTGTGAGGACAGAGTGCCACTTCCTGCTAGTGATGGTGATTTGTTGTTTTGTAAAGACAGTAAGCATTCAAGAATGCTGGCACAATATCAGTTTTAAGATAAATGATAATACAACATGGAGCAGGACACATGGAGTGAAGAGAACAGAAGAGGCACAGAAAAGATAAATCTGGGACAAACTAAACCACAGTGACACACTGCTGGGCCATTATGAAGAAAGTCAAGTCCAGTCTTGCCTCATGCCACACCCCTTCAACTGTGTCTCCACAGTGGTCACAGTTACCCAGCCAAGAGACAGACACACACACACACACACACACACAAATTAGCTTTCACCACATCACACAATTTCTGTATAATGCCATTATAATAAACACAAGACACACTGACATATGGCTCAGTGCTCATATACCCGGATCAGGCAGGACACTCATGTTTCAGGATTAGAGTCAGTGCATGTAAAAAAGCTCAAATGTGCTGGGAGGTAAGAACCAGGCTAAACCCCATTCTGAATGGTTTAATAAGGCCAATCACATGTCAGCACAAGCTATCACAGAGCTCCTTACCCAAAACTTTTAAACTGAAATTAAAACTATATGCCTCTGTTCTCTGACTTATTCTGGAGCAAATACATATTTAGTATCAGAAGACACAACTATCACAAAAACTAACCCAGTTAACCTAATTAAAGGGGCAGTGATACACCAAAAAAAAAAAAAAAATCTAGGTTGTAAGGTTTGCTTTTGACCTTGTTAAATCTGGGTTGAAATACATTTCAGTAAGTCAGTGTTTACAAAAGTCACACGAGAATGCACAGGATGTTAAACTGGCCTCTAATTGGCAGGTAAGGAGCTGCTGCTCTCCCAGGGTGATGTGGAGCGAGATTCACATGCAAAGCACATGAGTGCTGCTGTTACACCTCTCCCCAGACCCACTGGCTGAGAAGCAAAGGCAAAAAGTGTCACACAAGGTCTGTAGTGCAATATGGAAATGGGGTCACGCTGCCACGATCAGACAGCTATCCACAGCTAGCCCCACAAGAGTAATATATTAATGTGTGCAAATATACATATATATTTTACAAATACATAGTCCATAATAATTACTGTTGTGTAGCAACAATTTCAAGAGATTATATATGTTTAAAAGTGTTACATTCATAACTGGCCAAAGGACTAACAAATGGAAATGACTGCTGATGTGGAAAGATCATTAAAGGTTAGTCATGGAAAAATTTTTGGCGAGTACCAACAATGGCACACGTGTCGATTACATGAGTTTGAAAACAGCGTGTTTAATGTCCTCTGTAGTTCTGTCACACAGGATGCACACGTTAGCCACACACGTTCTATGGTGCTCCTGCAAATGGCAGGCACACAAGAGTCTTCATCATGAAGAGGCAGGGCCCTCCTCTGCCTCACTGTTGCGTGTTCCTTCACTTGTTCCTAATTCTGCCTCCTGCTGTTCCCATAGAGACCACAATGGTATCGCCATGGTGTTACTGAATCTGACTCTGTATGCTAGGATCAAGTGGTTACAGGCAATCCTAAACTATGCCATCTCCAAGTAGAAGACTGCTGTCAACAGCGTCCCCCACACTGACTACTCACAGACAACAGCCCAGCACTAGCTCCACAGACGGCTTCTCCTGAGCAGGGCTGCACAAGCTACACATGCCAAAACCTTACATTTTATTAGTAGTCTGTGTCGTATGTAGTACCAAGGGCCAAGCACAGCATTAGAACTGGTAATGAAAAATGGGCCTACTTGGAATCAACCCAGTAATGTAGTCAAAGCAAGGCTCATTTACAGTACCTTTCTGGTATGGGTAGTGTCGTTACAACAGAGAAAGCAGCTCTGAGGAGTGGAAGAACAGTGGGGAAACCACATACCATATCTGCAAGACTCTGGTCCAAACTCTGAGCCAGGTGATGTGGAGACTTGGCTGAACACCTAGAAGGACGGACAGTAACAAGAGTGTGGTTAGTGCTGCACTTTGGAGGCGTCCGTGTTGTCAGTTACCACAGAGCTCATGCTGCCAACCTTACACACTACCCACCTCTAATGCTGCAAATTAATGGCGGGGGGGGGGGGGGCAGTGGGCACTCACACATGGTGCCCGGGGAGCTAGCGTTTGAGCATCTTGCTCAAGGACGCAGCTGTCTAGGATTTGAACCAGGAGGCTTCCACATCCCAGCCTGACGTTCTACCTGCCTGATGTTCTACCCATTGAGCCACCAGGCACTATCTGGTCAAATTCTAAAACTGTAGCCTCTATTAGAAAATGTAAAATACAAAAAAAAAAGGTACTCGTGGAGCCCTGTGGTGGGTTGGCGCCCTGCCCTGGGTGTCCCCTGCCCTGCGCCCTATGTGCTCTGGGATGGGCTCCAGGC
>JABJVR010000021.1:1486733-1537064 GCA_025773905.1 Chitala chitala | reverse complement strand
CTGCGCCCTATGTGCTCTGGGATGGGCTCCAGGCTTCCCCGCGACCCTCACCAGGACTAAGCGGTTAAGATAATGGACGGATGGAGGTTCTCGTGGAGGAAACTGATATTGTTACCAGCTACAGGAGCAGCTAGATGTTATAAAACAGACATTGTATGGAAAGTATTCAGCTGATGAAAAAGCTGGTTCAACTCCCCTTTTGAGCAAGAGAGAGAGAGAGAAAGAAAGAGAGAGGTACTCTTTCATATGGCCCTCTCAAAAAACTGGGAGCACACGCCATATCGACCTTCCGAATCACAGAAACCACGGCTCATACTTGTAATCTCGCTGAACGCAATGTAAATTATTCATGAACAAAAACAATTGCGGCCTACACTCACAGGGTGCACCAGCTGATTGAATCGAGACAAGTGATTATATAAACAGACAGGAGAGGTGCAGACAGACAATGCCCTGTGCTCACTGCAACCGTGTGGGTTTTTAATTCCTGGCTGCTTGAAAGCATCCCTGCTACAACAGGTCAGGGTAAGAGAGAAGCTCTATTATCTCCTGCCTTCCTTAATGACAGGAGCATGTAGACTATCAGCACATCTATCACATAGTTCAAATTTGCCATTTTTGTCAAAGACTCTGTGTCATTCAGACATTTACTATATTAAACTATGGGAATTTACAGTTGAGTTAAAAGGTTACAGTTTTCAGAGGGACCAAAGGTCAGTAAAGACTAGAGGGGGGTGTTGCAAAACACACCACAGGGTACAAAATCATACACCACCCAGCAGCACTCAGCAGTCTACTCTGTCAGGCTTTTAACAGCACCCAACTGAGCAAACAGGGAATGCGGCCTCTGACAGGCTTACCTATCTTAAACATTAACAGCTCCCAACAATGCAAGCTTTGTGTGCACACAGAAAGGATTTTTTTTTATGCATTTTGCAGACTTCATTACTGTAGGGGGGGGGAAAGGTGTCATTATTTTTAAGCCTAAATTTGTTGCTCTCTGGTGGTGACCAGCTCAGCCTAGTTTCCATCACAAAATTAGGTCACCATTTCAAACGTACCACGCCTAATAATTGACGTGCAATCCAATGCAGGAGGCACAGGACCCACACTAATTTTTAATAAGTGTATCTTTTTTAAGACTGTATCATTTTACATTGACAGTAGCCACATGCAGCTCTCTAGGTATAGCCTAGAAGGCAAAATTTAAGTGCTGACTAGAGAAATATGCAGAAACTTAGCCATATTGCTTAAATTTAGTTACAGTTTCAATAGTCTTTTTGTCTGGCGCACACAGCTTCATATTTTACAAGCTCAATTCACGTATGGTAGAAATAACATCTACACATGGGGATCACGCTAGGTATGTAGAGACTGTAGCTATGGCAACCTGCCCTCTTTGCGTGGATGCCAATAATCTGTGGGTATGTATATCCCCTGGGGGTCTGTCAGGCCCTCTGCAGGTGAGGACAGCAATTAGTAAGCCATTACAACGGCACAGAGGGCAAAGTATGACAGTCGCTCTTCAGACAGGATAGCTGCTCCTGCCTTATTGCACTCCGCAGTACTGACCCTGGGGGCACGCAATCCTTTGGTCGAACAACGCTGCTGTACGTAACCAGGGACACAGGTACAGAGGCACCCGCATGCTCATGTGTGAGCACTTGGCTGTGCGCACGCTTTCACCTTTATTGCATGCCGAACAGCCTCCTGCAATTACACTTGACACCTGGACAAAAGAGGCTCAAGGGCAAGGGGCGCGTGTGTGTTAACAATGCACATTGCGTGACAGGAGCGGCTCAAAAAACCGGCATCCGTGATACAGCGACCCAGACACACCTAGTGATGCTGAATAATGAGGCAGATCCACAACTGTAAAATGCCCTGCTCTAGCTTAAGGGCCAAAGGCCAGCACAGATACTGATACCTACTGACAAGAGAAACCTGACTTCTAAATCAGTGGCCACATGATACAACAGCAGCCTCCTACTTTGTTGGTTCCTGAGCTAATACACCAGGCACTTGCTGACAGCTAAGGAAGTGTCCCCACCCCCACCCAAGCCACTGAAATTTCATTTCTCCTCGGTAAATGGAGTACGGTAATATAAAAAGAGATTGTCTTCATGAAAAACAGAACAAACAGCATTGTTGCCAAAGCAATCAATAACCAACAAAATGTCAATCACTGATTGTTTTACGGTACATTAAGCACAGCTCGTTGTTCTCATCCTGAAATGATGACAAACAACTTTACATAATATTGTTCAGACTTTACCCTAATCTAATGAGCAAGTTATGAAAAGAAAAAAACGAGAAAACATTTTGACTGGGTAACTGGTAGGCTGTGTTCTGTACTAACTGTACTATTCTGTTTGTTTATGTACGGAAGAGCAGGTATGTACTGTACAAGTATTCCCAATGGACTAAAATTGCCATCAGGTTTCTAATTAATGCTGCAATGCTAAATGACCGACTCACAAATCAGGGCTCAACTGAAAACATTGACATATTTCTCCTATCATTTCAGGATTAGAAGTCCAGTGCCATACTGATTTCGATAAGTGAAACGTTTTATTTATTATTTTTTTTTTTCTGGTTCAATTTGACGAAGATGCTGTGATACAATTTGACCACGGGGGCACAAATTTAAAGTAGCATTAAAGAACAAGAGGGAGAAAGAAGGACTTAGAAGCAATGTTTACAGGTACCCAGTTGTGCTGTGGTCAGTCTGGAATGTAACGTGGCTCTGGAATTTACACATTTATTCTCTGTGGACTTTGGTGCTACAAAACAGCAACATGTGTGTGAATGTGCAAAAGTTAAAACAAGAAGGCTACACAGTTTCCTCTCCATTTACCACTAAGAGAAAGGTACTGACAGCTATATCGGGGGGCATAGGTAGCTAAAGTTTCTCTTGCACTGAGTGCTGATGGAAGTAACATTAGGAGATGAGAGGGCTGCATTTGAAGACATAGCCCACTAACAACTGGCAGGGAGTCTGGTCCCCCCTCCCTACTTATTAAGGTTTGATTCTATCAGCTGGGTTCAAGTAAAACACCCCAGCATCTCAGTTATTAGGTGTCTGTCTGAAGTCTTAAAGCATTATAAGACAGCCGCTTTCTAAACTGGAGAACATTATGTCCAGTTAGAAGTTGTCATGGCTATTAGTATCTCAATGCACAAAGAGGGAAAAAAAGCCTAATATTTTACTTTTTAGCAAGACAACTCTGGAATAACTATGTAAGAATCCTCCAAGAGAGTATTCCAGAATCTATGTTTAACTCCCACACATGGTGAGGAGGCAACTGTGATGCTACTCTGTGTATACACTGCAAACAGCAATATCCCTGGTAATATCCATATACCACAACCCCACTCCTCCTCCGACTTGTCACATCTATATAATTGCGATTTGTGTGAACAGAAAATAGGGTCACCTGTGTCCTCTCCTCTCTAACATCAGCAGTGTCATAGCAACAATCAAGACAATGATTTACAATTAGCCAGGCCTCAGGTACCATAGGCCTTGTTCCAAGTGCTGACTCAAGCGACACCAACACTGCTGGGGAAAAAAGAAAAAAAAAACCCAACATCGTACCGCAGGTATGCAACATACTGTGAATGAACAGACGTCCAAGTGTTAATCCTGCAAACTGCAGTAGTACTAGCCACAATGTTTCCACAACTACACCCATCTTTGGATGGAGCGCTGCATGGAAAAGCACTTGGGGAAACTGTTCCCAAAGATGGGATCTATGGAAACCAAGAAGAAGGTCAGGAACTTGGCTCCATGTGACCAACCTATGCCATTTCAGAGGCTGACTGAACTGACCAACTGACTCAGTAAACCGCTGTCTCCATACACGAGAAGAGCGGAGGAGTATGCCTCGGCTTGTGTATGTACGCAGAGGCTCCAAGGAATGAGTCACCACACTGAAGCCCATCACAATCCGCAAGCAGCTCCTTGTGGATTCTCACACAGCAATCACGCAAAGGCATGACCCTCATTAACCTGGAGGTGTCTTTCCAATTTTGTGGCACAGGCACCGGCTGCCACCTGTTTTAAACAGTTAATCAACAGGCCACCGGTGTCAACAAAAGAAAGGGCTTTGGATCTTATGTAGTTGGTGATTTTTCTACAGCTGGTGCTGTGCATGAGCATATTGCTACAGATCAGCGATTCTATTTTAAACTGTCTTAAGTCTGATGGGTTTGTCAGTAAATGCAGGAGGGAAAGGACAGCTTATTGGTCAGAAGGCCACAAGTAGGTGTGCATGACAGCCGTGCGTCTTAAGATGGAGAGACAAACAGTTTTGTGGATCCAACACAGGGCTCGCAAAATCGCTAGCCCGACGTGCCAGGGCTATTAAAATGTATTTCCGCCCTGCCCGTCGGGCTATCTTATTGGGAGGAAAAATATATTTCAATGCTTTTGCATTCCCTCACAAATTTGGTTGGGTAATCATGTTGTATTTAATTTTCGGGCATCGTGGAGCACTATAAATATGTGGGGTATTGAAATCGCGTTTGAATCCGCGCTCGCTTTTTCACTTTAATTCGCGATTCGCGCGAACTGTGTAAAGCGAGCGGCAGTACTGATTTGTCAGACCTGGAACATAAAACCACAACAAAAACAAAGAGCAGAAAAGTGGAGACCGATGCAGAGGAGGAGAAAACTGATGAAAGAGATGCAATGCTCTCAAGGTCAATTGGAATGTTCTTATATGTGACGTCAGTTGATATTTCAGATTTAGAATCTGACAGACTAAATTATGTTCTATATTGTTCTTACAGGTTCATAGAATTTTCAGTTCAATTAGAACCAAATATTCGTATTGATTATTGTAATTTGATTATTTTATACGATTATTTGTTTTTTAAATGTTTTTGATTGATGGTTTGTCTCCTCTACAATATTATACATTAAAAATTATGTTTTTTTTTTTTTTTTTTAACTCCAGCTACTTAAATTCATTTCAGGCTACCAAAATCTGAAGAGTGCCTGCCTGAAGGGCTACCAGGGATTTTTAAAATTTGCAAGCCCTGCAACAGATTTGCAAAGTCTACAAAACCGAAATTTTTGTCCTTGATGTTTGTACCTCAACTCTTGAAGGTTAACATGAAATAGGGGGTTAAAAAATCCTTTCCTGAAACGAACACAGACAACTTGTCATGTTAAGTCAGGGGTGTCAAAGCAAGGTCCTGGAGGGCCGCAGTGGGTGCAGGTTTTTGTTTCAGCCAATTTTTTCTGTCAATTTATTCTTAATGGTAAATAAACATTATTAGCTTTGTTTATGTAATTACTGTGTCAGGCCAGAAACTCTAGCAAGCATAATTAACTTTAAATAAGAGTTTTAAAGGCAAGACAAAAATTTACTGATGTTGTTTATCTTTTTAACAGTTATGGTATATCTTTTATTTTTAAATCCATTCATCTTGTTCATGACCACTTAAGTCTTTGCTCCTGATTAAGCATTCTTTGTCATTGGCACCTGCTTCTGCAGTTCATTATTACAATTTGAATACAATTAATGATGACTAGTTCTGATTAAACACAGTCCAAAATTATTCAGACATTTTCTGGCCAGATTCTGTAGTTAAGAGCAACATTATAATGTTTGATTTATATTTTTGTTACAGAATTTAAAGCACAAGAGTATCACTATTAACTTTCTTCTTTATAACTCTTTCTCTCAATTAATTAAGACAACGAAGTGCAGATAGGAAAGAATAGAGAGATGCAAGAATGTACCAGCAATTGATAATGAAGGTAATGGTCAATTGGTTGGAAGGAAAACCTGCACCCACTGTGGCCCTCCAGGACCGTACTTTGACACCCCTGTGTTAAGTCCTGCTTTACCTCTGGTTTAATGTGACCATTTGTAGAACAGTCCTGGGACATGGACTAAGTAGCATTTAAAGTTTTGCAAAAGGACTAAATATGCTATCTGTTATGCAGTTGTTTAGGTCCTACTTGGAAAGTACTTGCAGCCACTTTGCAACACAAAACCAGAACACCGTTCAGGGGCTGGCTGGTCAGTACTGATGTACATTTCACAAAGAACTGACTGACTATATAATGCTGAGAAGTACTGTAATGATCTACATCCCCCAATTCCCAAACTCTTGCACTCACTGTTTAGGTTTGTTTATGCCATTTGGAAATTAGTTATGTGACATTCAACATGTACATATATGGACAAAACAGACTGTTTAACTAATTTGGCAAAATGGTCGTAATCATACACTTTGGCTTCCTGGCTCATTAACATTTTAGCCTTGGTGTTGTGTCAAATTCCACCACGACTTTAACAACCATAATTCGCAAAGCAATGTACCTGCTGTTGGGTCCATATTTTAAACATAGAACAACCATTAATCCAAACAACCACAAGATGTTACTAATATAAAATTATTTAAACTGTCTCATGTAGACACTGACTACACAAGCATAAAACAAGAGCTCACCCGGACAGACGACCTATTGCTGTGAGTGCCATTCAGGGGCTTCACGGCACCCAAGACACTTGATCGCTCCCAAGGAAGCCGGTTCTTCCCCTTGCCAGCACTGACAATCCTTCTATGTTGAGGAACCACGTCAATGAGGCTGCCCAGGCTGCCATAATCGTACATTCCGTCTGTGTCTGTTCGGCGGCTCCTGCAGCTGCTAACACGGTCGCCACAGCCGCCACTCAGGACCCACTCCAGGTCAGCCCCTGAGCCAAACTGGTGCAGCCCTCGTTGGCCGGGCCTCGGCACCACCAGTGCATATTCCACTAACCCCTCCGCAGACAGCCGGGGGAGGATGTGCCTGGCTCTCCGTGCCTGAATGGCTGCCATCAGACCCTCCACTTCTTCGCTGAGCTCCACCCGGTTGATTGCCCTAATCAGGGGCTGCTTCCTGCCCGTGTCCAGGCAGTAGTCAAACACGGCAAACAACTCCAGCGCTGCGTGCCGAACCTTCTTCTTACTGTCCGCTAGGCATGGGGCAACTTCATAGCACAGGCTGGGGACATTAAAGTCTTTCCTGGGGTGAGTGAGCATCCCAGCTGTGATAATATTAATAACGTCCTCTCTGATCCTGGAATTTTTATGCTTCAGTTGACAAATTATAAGATCTATCACCTTCTGTGGTCCTACAAACCTCATTAGTTGCCTGAAAATATTCATGTACTCAATCCTGGCAATAATACGTGTGTCCCCCAACGCTTTAAGAGCTGCCCACACCATCTGCTTCAGATATTTATCCACATTGTAATTCAGTTTGTCAATTAACAGATTCATTACTTGTAGAGTGCTGTAAAGCACTTTGAAATTTGTGTCGTCCAAGAGTTTTCGGAGAAACACGATGAACTCCACTATGTTATCTGAGGACAACGGATTCAAATCCATATCAAAAAGAATACTTTTCAGTTCCTCCACCCCGTTTGTCCTGTTCTGGTAATTCTTGAGGTCCAGGAGCTGCTCATGCAGCTCTTGGGGTATCATTGCAAAAATCATTGTGACCGCTGACAGTTTGGGCATAGGTTAGCAAGCGGCGAAGTCGAACTATTTCGTCGTTGCTTTTATTTTCATCCGAAGATACGTTATATTCGTCTTTTTCTTTCTAAAGCAGTTGCCCGATAAATTTCCTTTTTAAGCTATCCGAACGAGCGAACCTGCAAGGCACCGCTGCCGGCTGAAGACCATGGTGAAGCTCAAACATAGCCTACTCCGTCGACGGCGAGCTACTCAAATACTAAACTTTCTAGAAAACCCGAGTGTTGCAATGCCGTTTGCACTAAAATCGTCTTATTACCTGTAGTCCGTGCGTCTCTGTTTAATCGACATTAAATGTTATTTGTGCCGTTCAGTCCTAGTTGGTGTGCTAATGACCCTGCCTGAAAAGACACAAAAGTTACATCTGCACTGTTGACAACGATAGTCACATCACTTTGAGTCGCTAAAATGGCGCATCTACAACATTCTACAAACTGAGCGCTTCCATGGTGACGCTTGGATGCGTGGCACCGGAAGGAAAAACCGCAATGTTCAAAATCACTGGAAAGTGATTGTAGCTGCACATGTAAATGTTATATTCCATGTGGTATCTGTTTCTACAATAGTACCGTTTTAGGCAATAAATAATGTATTTCACACAATCATGTTAAGTGTTTAAGGGATTTTTTTTTTTCAGTCTTATGTGGTTGCATGTTAATCCGTAACATACTGTTTTTTTTTTTACTTTAAAAGTATTTTACGACTAATCAGATCTTCGTGTACTTCAGTTATGTGATATTTTACACTATGTACAAGACCACATTCTTTTTCACTATAATGCGTCAAAACCGAGCGCATAATTTTCTTAATATAGGTTGTCTGTTACTAACGGCTTATGGTTTTTTAAATTATGGTATTAAATGCAAACTACATTTCGAGATAATTAGTTATGCATAGCGAAAATGGATTTGAAAGTAAATCAGACATTTATCAATTTATCTTGCAATTAATTTTATCCCAGCATTTAATCAGTGAAAAACCATGCGTTCGCCCTTTCCCTCAAAACACTTTGTAAATACCGTATACTTCGGGGCAGATCCTTTTTCTCAATGAAAACAGTCAAAAATAAAATTTCGCCATGTTGTTATGAATTATGGGTGTTGAAGTTCAATCAATTCTTTGACATGGAGGTGGTTGGCTTAGTAACAGACCCTGCAGTACATGTCCTGTTCCAATATGTGGATATAAGAACCACATTCTCGCTGGCCTATCAGTGGATCCTATTATATAAAATTTAAAAAGTTGTTCATTACTGATGTTATTATAAAAACACTGGTGTTCACATTTTCTCTTGACTTTTCTCTTTTTCAGTTCTCTTCAATTTGTATTCCTATTGTTCTATGTTGTTTTCAGATCGTTCTTTATATGCTATGCTGCATTGCCAATGATCCTACCTGTTGTGCTTTCATATTTAAACATTGATTTTGAATAGCACTTTTACAAGTTTACAATAAATGATTCAGTCAGGCTGCACCATTGGTACCCAACTAACGATAACAACCATATAACAGTTTTATGATATATTACAAACATTAGGCTAAATTATAACAATCCCAGTGCAAAGTTGATATATGTGATATTTATTTGGGACATGGGTTTGTCTGACAATCATCATGCAGTATATTACCTACTTTCTATATGGACTAGCATTATACTTAATTTCCTTTACTATACCATTGCCGTATCAAAATGGCAGTTTTTGTAGTCACAACAATAACGTGATTGTGTACAAATGAATTAATAATTACAATTATATATTTGGGAAGTATAACTATGGGAAGTTGCCTTTATTGTTGAAAACACATTTCAAAGACAGAAGACATTATTGTATGATTTTGGTGCAAATTAGTTACAAGTAACCACCATCTATCCAAAACATAGATAACAAAGTAATAAAATTTACTCTTTATCAAATTTAAATATTTTATTTATATTTAATATTTTACATATTTTATGTTGTGAGCAGCCTGGACTGATCCTACTATACAAGTACAGTATGCTATTGGAGGTGTGTCAGCCTAACACAAAGCGCTCGGTTTCGTTGATAATAAGTACACACACATACTCAGATTTATTAATAATAATAATAATAATAATAATTTTACTGACGACCAGATAAAATAAGTAGAACGTTTTCTATCAATTGTTTATTCCGGTTACACATTTATTCAACGCACCATATATATTAATTTTTCAGGAATAAAATACGCACCACGGAAGAAAATAAATATCACAGAGATTCACGGTATTGTTCTAAGAGCTCCTCGAAAACATACAAATACAAATTCTTTATTTATCGGGGTATCCCCAAATATAGTCTCGTTAGAAAGCGAACCAATGAAAACACGACGACAGACGTGGTTCCTCAGACCTTCATGTTGGTGTGTTTCACATCTCAAGTCTGGTACGCACAGCCAAAGGCAAAGAGAAGGAAGCGGGAGAACGATGCACTAACATGTATGTCGGCGGTTGAGTTTGATCACACGTATGAACAGTAAAGTCGCACCGTCTAAATCTGAGCTCGTGTTAGTGACGTAAATTGTACACGCTTTCTTTTTGATTCTCTAAGAGGCAGTTCACCCCTAGCTCACCCCACTCCCGGAAGTGACGTAGGATCCAACCTGTTTTCGTGTTTGTTTTCGTGACAGACGGCTGGGGTTCCTGCTGTCGGGTTCATCTCCGCAACTGCAATAAAAACGATCGCATCGGGTCACCAGAAGCGGAAAACGCAGGTATATTTCTCGTGCGTCCCTATTTTCGTTTTTTTTTATCAGTTTTAAGGCATAGTGTAACGGAAACCAGTTAGCCAGCTCTGTAACTAGCGTGTCTTTATTAGCTATTTTTGTTCCTTTACGTGCGTGTATTTTTAGCACATACAGTGCTGGTGTTTGTTCTTTGAATAGCCATAGCATCTTGTTTAACTTTATATATCAATTTCCAAATGCATCGAGGCCCACCTCATCCTATTTATAATGTCGTTACCAAACGGGTGTACTTTCATATGTTATTACAAGTAGCTCATATAAAATATATGGACAGTCTTTAGTTAGCAGTTTCGAGAGATGAAGATTTTACCAGGTAATATGCACTGTGTTTAATCGAAAAAAAAGTGTGAGAGGGAATAGTTTCTGTTATTAATGGATAAAGAAGCCGACGTAACCTGCAGTTTCCGAATAACAACATAATATTGTTTTAGTTGTCTTTGGTATTGCTGTATGAATAACATAGACCGTTATCGCTAGTCAACTATAGTAAACCATAATGAAAGGTATGATTTGACTAGTTTACGTACTCAGTGTCATAAAGACCGAAAATATCACCTGCATTTGAAAACAAGTAGTTAATAGATTTCTTTTCGTTAGTTTTTCGAAAAAAAAAAGACTTCTGGGTTATTCTAATTATATATCAAGGTGTTTACGCAGTATGCATGAACTAAAACGAAAAATAATCAACAAAGTTCATGTAATGTTATGTGTTTACAGTTGCAAATCTGAGCAGGAAAAGATTATGTGCTTATTGCTCACTAAATAGTTTTAAAGTGATCAAATGCAAAGTCGTTATGTACACTAACCTTGTCGCGTTAGGTTTTACGTAGATAATATGGAAACGTAAAGTAAATGAAAACACGCCAAGTTCTTTCTATATGAGCTTCAAACATTTGAACGTTCAACGTTCACATTTCAGTCGTATGACCACCTTCAAGTTTAACTTATTTACTGACACACACGTGGACAATGTGTATTTGGTCAAATAATATTAGAGAACACACTGGCTGATTTATGGAATTGACTTTAATTCCTTTGTCATTGTACTGTACAATATAATGAAATTCAATGTGCAACGCCCTTCATTAATGCCATTGCTTACAAGACAAAAATAAGATATACATTAAGCAATTTTCACATATACATTTAAATTAAGAGAAGGTAATTGTGCAATCTTAACGCTTGTGGTGCAAATACACTAAGAAAACAACGTTTAAGGAACAAATTATATAAATCAGTTATATATAAACTTATAAAAGGAATATACGTTTATTTTAAAAAAATCAGTAATTTGAGCAATATGTCCGCAAAGTAAAGAAGACTGAAGTTGTTTTTCATAGTTCGGGGAACGATGAGGAGCAAGTTGCTATTTTCTTCACTTTAAAAAGACCTTAGGGATTTGAATGAGGCTCCTATGGGGAAAGTAATTTTAATTGGATGTACATCAGTAGCCATATCAGCACAAACAAAGAGTGTATTGCAACTCATTGCACTGTACGGATTTTAACTTTACGAGACCGTATTTTGCTTTGGTTTACTGATTTGCTGGTTCGTAGTTACTCTGTCCATTCCTACACGCAATTTACTTGTATTACGCTAAAGCCATGTAAAGGTGACGCAATGAGTTTTGAGATTCAGTTGCTAATTATGTTTGGCTCCTGCTACTTTAATGTCCTAAGTGGAAAAGATAACGTTACTGCATATCAGAGTATAACGTCTCAGGTCCCTACACTGAAATAAAATGTACACGTAATGAAATGAATAGTATTAAAGTATCCCACGACCCCGCACAGGATAAACGGTGAGGTAATCAAACAATGGATGGAAGAATTACATTTAAGTTACTTAAAATTTTAAAAGTTCCTAAATTCCTGGCATGTGATTACCTGAACATGGATACACAATATGTGTTGGTCTGTTTTTTTTAATGGTCCAAAAACACACACATTGTTAGAACTGTTAATATATTTAAAAATTCTTGTTATGATATAAATGTAAGTAGAACATAAGTAGGCACTGCAAACAAAGTGAACTGATTTTGTATCGGAATGCAAGTACCGTTAAATTCTGTTTAGCTTGCAGCAGCCAAGTTAAACTTGTGCTCCCAGTTGGACTAAGTTAGCTGTGTGATTACTTGCTAAATCATCTTATGTCAGAGTAATGCACTGCTCAGTGAAAACAAGTAAAATGACCAAGATGAAATATCTTGTAAATAAATCTGGTGCTTTAAGAAATTGTTTCAGGAAATTAGGGTTCTAGTAACATCCAGTATTTACAGCTTTTGGTGTGTTTATTCAGACTGCAGGATACTGTAAAGATTTTGTAATCATGTAAACTTTGTCTGCACTTTATTAGATAGCATCTCTCTTTGTCGTCAGAACAGCCGTAATTGTTTGTGGCTCTGGGTCAAGAAGCTTGTGGAAACAGTCTTTAGAGATTCTGGTCCATGTTGACGTGATGACATCACACAGCTGCAGCAGAATTTTCAGTTCATACAGCGAATCTTCCATTCCACCACATCCCAAAGGTGCTCTGTGGGGTTGATGTCTGGTGACTGAGGAGGCCATGAGCGAACACTGAACTCATTCTCATCTCCGTTGAACCATCTTGAGATGATACGTGCACTCAAATGCATTTCAGTAAATGTCTTGGAAAAAACATATCAGTGTCTGAATGCAGATGAAGTTATAGCTGTGGTAACACAGCCGTTGTTTGCCCAGACAGATGGACCAGCAGACCCAGCCATACATTCTCGCCAGCCTGACGCGACCGCACTCCGAGCAGCTGCTGCAGGGTCTCCAACTGCTCCGCCAGGACCGTGAGCTGTGTGACGTTGTGCTGCGTGTGGGTGACTCCAAGATCCACGCCCACAAGGTGGTGCTGGCCAGCATCAGCCCCTACTTCAAGGCCATGTTCACGGGTAACCTCTCCGAGAAGGAGAACTCTGAGGTGGAGTTCCAGTGTATTGACGAGGCGGCCCTACAGGTGGGCATTCCTGGGTTGCGTTAATGTGTGTCCTTTGCATACATGACTGTTATAATCTCAGATTGTTTGGCCTTAGTGGTAGTTTTTGATGTTCTCAATAGTATTTGCACTCAATTTTTAATATAAATCTGAAAGTGAACTTCTTGTCATGCATTCAGGTTTTCCCCAACTCTCCCCCTTGCTCTGTTGTAGGCCATTGTGGAGTACGCCTACACTGGCACAGTGTTCATCTCTCAGGAGACTGTGGAGTCCTTGCTGCCTGCTGCCAACCTGCTGCAGGTTAAGCTTGTGCTGAAAGAGTGCTGCTCCTTCCTGGAGAGCCAGCTGGATGCTGGCAACTGCATAGGCATCTCGCGCTTCGCTGAGACCTACGGCTGCCACGACCTCTTCCTGGCCGCCACCAAGTTCATCTGCCAAAACTTTGAGGAGGTGTGCCAGACAGAGGACTTCTTCGAGTTGACTCGGGCGGAACTGGACGAGATTGTCTCCAATGACTGCCTGAAGGTCGTCACGGAGGAGACGGTCTTCTATGCCCTGGAGTCCTGGATCAAGTACGACGTGACAGAGCGTCAGCAGCACCTGGCCCAGCTGCTCCACTGTGTCCGTCTGCCTCTGCTGAGTGTGAAGTTCCTCACCCGTCTCTACGAGGCTAACCACCTGATCCGCGACGACCACGCCTGCAAGCACCTGCTCAACGAGGCCCTCAAGTACCACTTCATGCCTGAGCACCGGCTCTCCTACCAGACAGTGTTATCCACCCGACCGAGATGCGCCCCCAAGGTGCTTTTCGCCGTGGGAGGCAAGGCAGGCCTCTTTGCCACCCTGGAGAGGTAATACCAAAGCTGTGGGACAGTTTTTGGGGGTTCACTCTTTTCACTTTCTGCCACAACCTGGCAACCCAAAGTGCTTTGCAGGGGGTCTTATGTCAAGTCAGGCCAGTGTTCTCCAAGGGGGTTTTAGTAGTGTAAAGAAGCTGCCAACATCTAGGGAAGGGATAAACAAAATATAACGCATGTAAAACATAAAGATTATGACCGACTGCCTAGAAAGCTTAAAATGTTCTTGTGACCAGTTGCTGTATAAATGTTTTGTTTTTATTTGTCTTCATAATATTGCTTTGTGTCTGTCTTATTTTGTTACTGCCTTTGACGTCATGCAGAGCTGCCTGGTGTATAGTGGAAGGAAAGAGGAGGCTAGCCATTGTAGATGTTTGACGTGCATATAAACTGGGTCTACACATACCAGCAGTGAGTCTCCTAAAAAGTGCGTTGCGCATGTAGTTTCCCTTTAGGTAGTGTCACTTGTACTATGGTTTGTTGGTGTGCAGTAGGTCTTTTGCCTAAATGGGTGACTGGCAGAGTTCCACAGTGCAACAAAAAGATCGTTTCACTTGGACCAGTGAAATCTGATTTGCATGCTTAGAAATAACCCAGTCAGAGCCCTTCTCAGATGAGCAGTCAGGAGCTGGATTCACAGTTCGTAACCTCCTTTAAAAAGTTTTTGTGCGTTTCTCCCATGAAGTCGAAGCATTGCTGAAAAGACACTTTTCAAAGTGGGTTAAAAGATGACAGGATCCAAGGAAAGCCCTTCAGCTGACCTTTGTAAACGTCAGATGGGCTGACAAAGCCATAGTACAGTTCCATTATGAAGCCTTATCACCATTCAGCTGAGGCACAATTAGAGTAACACAGGTTTTAGCAGTACTGTTCAGCCACAGATGCTAGATCACTATGACTCCTGCTATTATACAGAGGGAAAATATACTTGAATTTTGTTTTTTTTGGGGGGGGGGGACTGTATGTGGGGCAACCCACTGTAATTGTACTGTTTCTGTTTGGATTTAACTGGGCAGCAGTATAGAGCGTGCAGTATTCCCATGGGTTTCAAAACCGTCCTGTTCCCATCATATATGTTTTATTCCTGTTAAACAGCTTAATACGTTAGACTTTACACAGGCTCTTCTGTTTTTTGTGGCCAAACAAATAGGAACCCTGGGTTTTTAGCGAATGAATCCCACGCATTTTTGCGATCGTTAGTCTTTTTTGCCTTGGAGTGATCAGGAGGAGGACGCTTCTGAGTTCAGTGAGAGAGAAGAGAGAATACTTATTCAGTTTTACATGGGCTGTTCAGTGTGCTTTTTCAGCAGGAATTCTTTTCTCTTTTATGATGAGTATTTGGTTTTGTTTTTTTTTTTTTTTTTGCACGGAATTTATGGAAAGACTTGAACATAAGCAGAAATATGCACTATATTGCCAAAAATATTCAGGCACACCTCCAAAACATTGGATTCAGGTGTTCCAATCACCTCCATGCGCCCCCAAGGTGCTCACCGCCACAGGTGTATATAAACAAGCACGTAGGCATGCAGACTGCTTCTACAAACATTTGTGAAAGAATGGGTCGCTCTCAGGAGCTCAGTGAATTCAAGCGTGGTACCGTGATAGGCTGCCACCCATCAATAAATCCATCCGTGAAATTTCCTCACTACTAAATATTCCATGATCATCTTTCCACAATATTCCATGGTTTGGGATGAATTAGAGCTGAGACTGCGAACCAGGCCTTCTCGTCCAACATCAGTGCTTGACCTCACAAATGTGCTTTTGGAAGAATGGCCAAACATTCCCATAGACACACTCCTAAACCTTGTGGACAGCCTTCCCAGAAGAGCTGAAGCTGTTATAGCTGCAAAGGGCCAACTCAATATTGAACCCTACGGACTAACACTGGGGTGCCATTAAAGTTCATGTGTTTGTAAAGGCAGAAGTCCCAATACTTTTGGCAATATAGTGTATATATTTTATGAACCAATATGTTAATAAAGAGTATGCATTTCTGCATTTTTGCAAATAAAAATTTAGCATTATTGTACTGGAGGACTACTAATAGGGTTTATCTATTTGTGTTTTTGTTGGTACTCACTGTGGTGTGTTGGCCAAAACACAGGTATTACGCAGTTTCAAAAGTGCAACGTGAAAACGTCTGTGGAGCTGCACTCTTTTGTCCAATAATGGGTTTCTTAATACTTGATGTTTTTTGCTGAAAAAATAACTAAGAGCTACATCATAAATTTTTCATTAAATGTTAGGTTTTTTAAGAGACATTTGAGGAAATATCTGTCCTATATTCTTTAAATTGTTCTTAAGATGGCAGACTTATGCATGTTTGAATGAAAGGACAATGTAAAATTGGATCCATAGTCTTATTGGTGTATTGTTTTAAAGAACATGAAAAGTTTGGAGTACAGTCACACTTGATTGTTCCTTCTTCACTACCATGTTTTTCCAGGACCGATGTCGTGCTGCGCCATTAGGCTGCAGATCAAAATCATGTTTTGAAAGGAAACGTGTCTCTCTGTGTGTGGCTGCCCCACAGCACGGAAATGTACTTCCCGCAGACGGACTCATGGATCGGCCTGGCGCCTCTCACCGTGCCTCGTTACGAGTTCGGCGTGGCCGTGCTTGACCAGAAGGTGTACGTGGTGGGCGGGATCGCTACGCACATGCGCCAGAGTATCAGCTACCGGCGGCATGAAAGCTCCGTAGAGAGCTGGGACCCAGACAGCAACACCTGGGCGCCGGTGGAGAGCATGGCTGAGTGTCGCAGCACGTTGGGCGTGGCTGTGCTGGCCGGGGAGCTCTACGCCCTTGGCGGCTACGACGGCCAGTACTACCTGCAGTCTGTGGAGAAGTACGTGCCCAAGGTGAGGGAGTGGCAGCCCGTGGCACCCATGACCAAGTCGCGGAGCTGCTTTGCTGCGGCCGTGCTGGACGGCATGGTCTACGCCATTGGTGGCTACGGCCCCGCCCACATGAACAGGTAAGCTCGGGGGCCCTGAGGCCAGACATCAGACCCTCGTAGGAGCCTTCGATGGGCTTCAAACAGTGTTTCCTGACTGGGTTCGCGCGGCACATCAAACCCCCCGCCACATCAAAAACTTTCATATTGCTTACCTTTGTTCCCCTGCTTTGTGGTTTTCTCTGTAGAGTACACCGTTATTTATAGCGCACATCTAAGGTTTCCGTTGCTTGATCCAAACCGTTCACATGGGTTCAGCTGTTCCTCCCATTGACATGGTACTGTGCTGGAAGTCCATGTTACTGTACGTGGAGAGTGTCTCATTGTATTGTTATGAGAAACACTGGGCCTCTAGATAATGCGTGTTCTAGATCAGAATCTCCACGTGCTCACCACTAACCTGCTGACAGGGGATGGCCTCTGTTATTGTTAATCACATAGTACTCTATCATCTCCTTGACTCCCATGATCCCATGGGAAATTGGGTGTTTGTATAGGGAGTCTATGGGGAATAGTATTTTTTTCATCCCCTACACTAAGGCCCCAGTGAAATGCAGATGATGTAAAAAAAAAAAAAAAAACACATGGGAATTGCTATTTGTATGACTTAGGTTAAGAAGATCTGCTTAATTATTGCTGCAAAGGTTTGTGGGAAAGAAGAGCTATTTGTGTAATGTTAAGGTATCCAGGCCACTAAATAGGTTTGAAAGTATTATTGCAAGCATAAGCATCTGCACAAAGGGTATAAAATTGTGGTTGTTACATTAAAAATAAACCGTTTAATTCATGTGTTAAATGAGTGAAATGCCGTTTGTAGAAGTGTGAGGCTTGCAAAATGAGATGGCTGTCTGTGTGTTTCTGTACGCGCACATGTGCTCTCATTGGCCTGTGTAACTGACAGTTTTTTCCCTCCTGCAGTGTGGAGCGGTATGACCCCAGCAAAGATTCTTGGGAAATGGTGGCACCCATGGCAGACAAAAGGATAAACTTTGGGGTGGGGGTCATGCTGGGATTTATATTTGTGGTGGGTGGACACAATGGGGTCTCACACTTATCTAATATCGAGAGGTATGACCCACACCAGAACCAGTGGACAACATGTCGGCCCATGAGCGAACCACGGACTGGTGAGGGCCTCTTGCTTTTTGCTTGAAGCGTTTTCAGACAGGGACCTTATATGTGGTAGTTTATGGATCTGAATGTTTGCTAGTATTTGTGATCTCTATAGATTGTAACATCCTGAACAGAAATTTTTTGAAAAACAACATAAACAGGTTTGTGACGATTACGTGCCAGAAGATGACTTGTGTAATGTTCTTGTTTAATCTACAGGGGTAGGCTCTGCCATTGTAGACAACTACCTCTATGTGGTAGGGGGTCACTCTGGGTCATCGTACCTGAACACTGTCCAGCGTTACGACCCCATCTCGGACAGCTGGCTCGACTCCAGCGGCATGAAGTCCTGTCGATGTAACTTTGGCTTGACTGCCCTTTGATGTGTCGAATCAGCTCCTGTGGGTTCTAGAATAGATGACAGAAACTGGATTTCAGTCCTTTGTTTTGTTATTTTTCATTTCTACTTGGTCCTGTGTGACTTCACGAGACTGAAGAGGAGAAAAAGGCAACACACGGTGTTGGGGGAAAAGAAACGTTGACTTGAGAGGACCCACCTCCAGTAAACCGTGAAGATCCGGGGCCATAGTTGACATGGGGACCAGAACGCTGTTGGTGCTGGACCAAGGCAATGATTCTTGAGTTTGCCAAGCTGCTTTCTCAGAGAACTGTGGGAAAGGCCTGTCCCTCCTCGCTCTCCAAGCACTTCGCTTGTTAGGATGTTGCACACATTTTGGGAAAGGAGCAATGTTCTCAGCTTGCTGTGATACACCAACTGAATATACGAGGTCTTAACCATGGTCAGCTTTCCCAGTAATTATTTTTTCCATTCATGTTTTCTTTTTTTTTTTATTTTTTTTCTTTATTATTCCCTGTAATGAGCAGATATTTAAGGTCTTGAATAATTATGAAAGTGTGTATGGGAGACTGTGGGTGAGATATACTCAGGCAAGTTTAGCAAATCACTCTGTTGGTTGGCTTCTGTGAACCAGTGCTTCACAAAAAAAGTAAAGAAAAAAAAAAAGTATTTCTATTCACTTTAAAAGGGCTACCTTTTCTCTCCTGTAAATAATTGAAATGGAAAGAATATATAAATAATAGAAGTATATCTAATGCATTGCCTGTAAAAATTTTCAGCACTGAGTTACTGGTTAGGGGATGTTTGGTGAGATCATCATCAGTAAGAGATGATGTGAAGGGACCCACAGTTAAGTTCCAGTACGTTGTTCAGGCTGTGCCATGATTATTGGCTGACCTTTTGACCTGGAAGGAATTTGGAATTTGTAGCCAAACAGGTGGCCAGTGACTCTCCTGCATTAGCCACTAGTTGATAGTGGTCATAACCAGTTTAATTGTGAGAAGCTTCTTTTTTAGCTTCCTAGCAGTAGGTCATGCTATGTTTCACCTAGATATACAGGTTTGGCATGGGTGGAACTTTGTTTCCACCACAGTGGGGGTTTTGAACACACTACTCTTACTTGGTGCTATTTAAGGATTCAGGATCAAGATGTCAATGATGTCTTTATGGTTGTGTGATGCCTCACTTTGCATGAATTACCTTCCATCGACTCTGTTTTAGTTTCTACTGTGTATGTACTTACCTGTGTATATTTAACCGGGGAGGGGGGGAACAAATGTTTTTAAGATGGAATGCGCCTGGCCCAGCAATAAAAATGTATACTGAGCTGTAAAGCTAAATTTACATTTATTTGTTTAGCAGATGCCTTTGTTCAAAGCAACTTAGAAATTAGTAATAGTACACATGCATGTTAAAAATTAGGTCAGACAATACCTGACAATCCAGCTAACAGTGCTGTCCTATAGTCAAAAGTGCACAAGATTCAGTTAAGCAAGACAGAGTTCAAATCAACTAAGAAGACAAAAAGTTAAATTAGCAACAACACAAGGGATAAATAAGCAGCATTTAAATAATTTCTGAATACCAGACCTGCAGATTTTGCTGATCCCACCCCCCCAAAGTATTTTAATTACATGATCATATGAACCATCTAGCACCCTCCCAAAAAATGCTTGGACTACCCACAAGAATCAAAAGATTTGTTCCTTCCAGGGCAATTATGTCATTTACATTTGTTTGTCCATACACTGCTACTTTTGCCTAAAGTGGTATTCTATAAATCACTCTGTGGCTGAAAATCTTTTTCTAAAGTTCTTGCTGTGCTTGACCCTTAGGTTTGTATTGTTGCTTTCAATGCCAGTTGCTGTTGAGAGTAAGAATCATACCCTTTGTAGCCAAGAACCCCCACCTTCACCTTCAGCTGCCAAGACGCTCTTAATTCACCAAGGAGACCAGGCAATCACATGCACACCAGTGACAGAGTGCCAGCATCACTGCCAAGAGTTAGCCAGTCACAGTGCAGGGAGATGCCGAACCTCAAATCCAATACCTATGTGCATGCGTGGCATCGTACACATCCTACAAGGTGAGGAGGCCAAGGAAAAAAATTAGCAACTTGCTAGCTGTGCTTTAATGCGCTACGGGGACCAGTTAAGTTTCTGCTTTAGTGTCAATGAGGGAACACTGACTGGAGTGCTGTGTATGTCAGTGTGTGTCCGCAAATCTAGGACGTTCTGTGACATCACTGTTTTCGAAAGGGGAGTATGTGCAACAATTGTTGTTCAGACTTGTGTGCCTGTGGTGCAGCCCAAAGGGTAATTTTGTTCTTGCTAGAGTGGTGTGTGTCTTTCTGTAGTGTTAGCCATTATGTTAGATATTCAACCTGAAAGCCAGTAATGGGTAGCGAAGCGTTACTTGTGCACATTTATGCCACTGTAGTTGGCAGCTCTGCCAGTGACCCATCTACTCAAGAAGAGTCGCACAAGGGTGTCTGCACTGGAAGTGGGACTGCTGCTGAGATGTCACGCCTGACTGGGGGTGTCAGTATCACCATGGTGATGCCCAGGAGCGCAGTTACTCGAGACCTACATCTGCACAATGTCAGCAATGCACCTCCCATCTGCTACTAAGCATATTGGGAGGTTCTAACCCTCAGCAGTAGCCACCCTATGGGGGAACAATCCCTCAGTACTTTGACACTAAGAAAATTGGACGACTTTGTTTCAGAGGATCTGTAACAGTCTCACCTTGCACCTTTCTTTTCACTTTCATGCTTCATGTTGTATTCCCAGCCAGATGGATGGACCCATTTTTTGATTTTGTGAGCTTGTCTCTTATGAAATGCACCTTTTGTCAATTGTGGAATTCAACCGCCAGGGGCGGGTAGATGAGAAAGTCCTGGATCTTCAAACCAACTGCTGCTACCTAATAAAGTAGTTTGTTGTCTAACATGCAGGTGGCACTGTCTTCAAAAAAGTGCTTAACAGAGATATTTTGCACCAGTTTGCCTGAAAGTCCATTCAAGAGAGGAAACCATTTTGAGTGTGTGTTGTTACATCTATCATTTCTTTTTATTACTGTATATAGAGCTGACTTTATACATATGCAGTTTTGCTTCTAACAATACCTTTTTCAGTGAAGTTCTATTTATTTTCTCTGGTTCTCTTCAGCAGGCCATTTGTTGGCAATATAACATTATACTAAACTTAACATTTAAAGTGTACTAAATACATCAGACAATACAGGGTATTTCAGTGAGTTTGTCACATGTGTGTAGCCAGTGTAGCTCACTCCAAATGGAACCCGTTTTTGACATCAGCGTTCTCTGCAGCTGAACCCAAGTTACATTACTTAGGCTTTATCGAAGCATGCAATGAGTATTGGCATCGTTCTAAGTAAAACATGCGACACTCACCCACTATACCGTAATGATTCTCACGCCAAGCATTAGGACACCTTCATACATTGCCACAAAACAGAATAATAAAATACCTGTTGAAAGATCCTGTAAAGACAATGCTGGGTCTGGTTAAAGGCCCCACAGACTACAATAAATGCATGTATCTCATGTGTAAGCAGTATGCATAATGCACTCATTGTGCATACTGCTTTCACTTGTGAGGTACATGCATTTATAGTCGTCTGTGAGACCATCTGTTTACGTCTTTATCGCCAAAGAGCTTATATTTACCAATGAAATTGGGATAGACTAAATAACTGATACAGAAAGGACTACTTTTATTTTTGCCTCGTGGGGTCAAGTTTATTAAAGAAAATGTTATTCGAAACAGTGTCAATGTTTTCCACCGCTTGGGTCCTCCAACCCAAGTGAATGTACCTGCCTTGTAAGGAATTTGATCCGAGTCTGTATACTTGTAAAAGCTTTCGGTTTCTTACGGCATATACGTAAGTTTCTGTTGATTTCTTTGAGCCGGATTCGTCTCTCAACGTCAATAGCTTTCAGATTTTCCTTTAGGTCCAAGGTCGACCTAAGTCGCATCACTTGGTGTTTGATTTCAGCCGGACCTTTCTCGTAAGTAGACATACTGAAATATTTTACCAAGTCTGAGTTTAATGTGCTTTACTCATATATATATATATGAGTTATATAATTATATAATTGTTTATATGTATACATATATATATAAATATATAAATGAGTAAAGCAAATTATAGCACATATATATATATATATATATATATATATATATATATGCTCGGTTTGACGGCACGGTTGTGACGTCATCGCACTCGTATGTAAACAGACCCTAATCACGCTACCGGATTGGTCACAGTAGGGAATAACAATGAAAACAGCTGTGACAAGCATGACGCGGTTATTGTAGCGTACCGCTTTGCTAAAATTCAACGAAAAACAAAACCGTTTAACTTTTCATCAGTTTCCCACTGACTTTAGGAAATATTGGATCCATGCTGTTGTTTCCAGGGGCATCTCTAGCCTATTGAAGTAGGGTGTTAGCCGTGTTTCACATCGTTGTATCTGAAATACGTATCGTTGTTAAAGTGACATTTGTTTTACTTCAAATATAAATCCTGTAAATAGTTATACGCTGCACGTTTGTTTTATTGCATAGTGTATTACAAGTATGAAACAACGAAGTTACGAATCGACCTTCAACAGTTTGGGATAATCACCTTTTTGTGTTCTAGTGACTTTAGCAACAGATTTAGCGAAATAAAGTGGAGCTGCAAAACGCCCAATTTACCGTGACCATCGTGGTTTTTTTTTTTTTTAATCAGATTGTGTAATATGCTCTCCTATTATTGTTTACAGGACTGTGCTGAGAAAACCCCATATGTAAAATTTATTAATAATTTAGATTTGTCAGACAACTGCAGAGACAGCTTTTCAGCACATACATGTCTAGTCAAATGTTAAGACCAGGGTGTGCGAGTCTTGACTTGGCATTGAGTCTTGGCGTTTGTGTCACCCCATGAAAATTATTGGCCATTCCTTGGCCACCACATTGAACAATTTCTATAGGTGCCCCTTGCAAAAAAAAAATCAATAATGGTTACAGCTGGATAGAAAAATATTTTTATTCCCTTAAAAATTGGAATACAAAAGTGTGACATTAAATGACTGCATATTTGGAAAGTTGCAATAGGACCGTGGAAAAAATTATGCAGAACAATGCCAGTTAGGAAAAAAAAAAAAAGATTACATACTTTCAACATTTAACATTTTATATAAAATGTAGTGTGACTTGATAGCTATGACAAAAAGATTTAGTGTCAGCATTATGGTTTAAAGGCAAAACTGCAAATTCCAATTCAATTACCATTTATTGGACAGTGGCTCATCTGATTCCCATTCTCCTGTTTGGGCTTTGAGAGTTTAGTGGGGGGGGGGGACTACAAAATACATGTAAAGCATAGACAGAAGGGGTGAATTACTATGGCGTATGTGCATGTCACATTAGGGACCTGATTCTTTGTCAGCCAGCACATAGCTTGTTCTGCTTTGCTCGTATTGCACCTAACAGATATCAATCGTAAATCAGTTTGCATAGTAGTGGCATGCAAACCTTTCGAGTCACCTAATGTTCCTACAACTTATAATATCTTCATAAATGACTATTTACGAACAATGACAACCTTTTTGTTATTGTGAAGGGGCTCCTGAAGAATTACTTTTATAATACTAAAACTTTCCTGGATTTTTCTGGAGTTGCACTAGGTCTCAAATGGTTGCAGTTAAAACATCTACACATAGAAGTAAATAAAAAGTTTAAGCAGGACAGTAATTGTAGAAACTACAACTCATATACTTTTTAATTTAATATGGATGTGACTATGTCTCTCACATTTTTTTTATACCTACAGTCTGTTTTGGATTTAGGCACTTACTTTGACTACTGACAGAAATACCGAACAATCTCTTGACATTCTGTATCATATTTGCAAAATTAATTACTCAAAAGGATTTAACAGTCAGAACCAGACAATGCATAAAGCCCACCAACACTACTGATGTTTCAAAGGTGGACAGGCATAAAAATAAAAGTATAATCCTAACCTCCCCAGTTTTTGTATTATTCCAACTGCAGTTGAGACAGCTTTTAGAATAATAAAAAAAAAAAAAAATTCACAGGTGAAGACCTTTCAAAACTTTTTAAATGGGTCAATGTACATCTACATTTCCAAATTTTTATAGTGCTGCTGTTATGAATTTGCACAGTAAATGTTACAAACTTAAATGGGAAAAAAAAAAAAAAACTTTTCCCTGACTTCTCTCACACACACACCACACACACCAGTATCTAATCTTTGAAACACAAGGCTTTACAAAATTTCTTTTCTCCCAATCCAACATCTTAAGCAAAATGTTAATATGCTATCAAAGAACAAGATGTTTGTGAAGTCTTTTATTTTAGTTGCTTTGCTACAGACAGGGAAGGAGAATTAACAGATTTCTGGTGCTATGTAGCCAAACAGAGTCCTTGGCACAGACTAGAACCGTGACCAACATCTGATAAATTTTACAGCATTTTATATGTTCCTGTCCTGAATAGCTGCTTAGACTTCTCCCAAAACTTAACTACAACTTGCACTAAGCACCAGAGAAACTATAAACATTCTTACAAAGTAATTCAAAAATTCAATCAGCTTTTTTATATTTTGTGCCACAACCCAGAACTATTATAGTCCATATATTTCTTGGATTCCAAGCAAGCCTGTAAAAGGACAACCTAATTTAGGAATGACAATCTGGCCAAACAGAGCAGGTAATTCCATAAAGACCTGGAAGCAATATCTGAGAGTAGAGAATACAACAGATTATGGAGCAACCAAAAACCTCCCTGAAATGTCCTTCCCAGTATAACAGCTACAGTATTCCAAAACAAGTCAAACCATATGACAGGAAATCATGTTAATGTGCAGTAAAGCATAACAATAAACAAAGGCTACTATAGATATAGTGAAATGTGATGAATAACAATAAACAACAGGATGATGGAAAGAGGCAGCGGAAACTCCTCCTTTTTGACAGTCCCCTGCTTGAAACGTTAACCAGGCCCGGTGTCTGACTAGCCAGAAGCTCTCATTTGTCATCACGGATGTAGACCAGCGAAGATAGCAGCAGCAGTTCTGGAGGCTTGTTCAGCAGAATCAGGTTGTCGCTGCGTAGCCCATCGTAATGCATCCAGTAACCATCGATCTGGAAGGCAGCTGAGTAGTGGTGCTCCTCTTTACTGAAGAGTGTGGCTCCCTCTAGTGAATACCTATGGAATTTAACATTTGCCAAAGAGAAGGGACTTCAGTTCACTTTACCAATTATGGACTAAGGGAAACAGCTAATTGTGCACCTTCTGTATGTTTTTAAGGTGGTAGGGGTAAAATTGAATTTAAAAATAAGTGTTTCCCTGGGGTGAACAATACCAGTACTTAGGGGGTCCTATTGCTTCTGGAACAGCAGGCAAGATCACCATGTGCAAACTACAGGTGTACAGTATGAAGAACTTCAGGCTAAGAACTTAAAGGGCTCACCCCCTCCTATTTTATAACCCTTCTGTTAAAGAAAAAGGCAAACATTCAGGTTCTGGAGCTGTTTGCAAGTTCCCCAACCTGTGATCACAGAGGGCGAGGTGGTAGGGCACATAAGCCAGCTCCTCTGACTTCCACAGCTGCATGTTGAGGATTACAAAAGGCGGCGGGCCATGGCAGAACACCCTGTGGGAAAACTCCCTCAGACCATCACACCTGCAATGGAAAATTCCTGAAGGTTACCTTTCACTGCTTCTGTCAGCCAAAAGACTACAGAAATACCGCGTGTAATCATGCTATACAAACCAAATACACGTTACACACCAAAAAATAGAAATTGTCTAATGACATGCTTTGTAGGGTAACTGGTGTTTTCAAACTGCCCATATTGTTTTATTCAGCCCTGCGATGGACTGGCACCCCATCCAGGTGTCCCCTGCCTTAAGATAACTGGAACAACCCTGCACAGGATAAGTGGCATGGAAAATGTATAGATGGAATAAATATTAGACATAAAACGATGCAATGTCACCCCCTGCTGTAGGAACAAACAACACAAGAGATGTGCTAACGCGTAACTTCATTACTGTTTAGGCCTTGTGTTTTTGTTGTTCTTCACTCCTATAGCTTATGTACCACAAATTCAACTTCTCCTTAAAATTACAGTATGGTCCATTTTCATACCATAACTGCAGAAATACACGATAGGACTTACCCCAGTTCTTTGCAGTGCAGAATCCTGGGACTGAAGAAGTCATCAACTGCTGACTGTATGAGGTCTTTGTGGAGTAGCTCGTGAGGTGGACTAAAACAATGCAACAGACACACACCATTGTACAACAGACACTTGCTCCATCATTTACACAGTTCTGTTCAAGACACCTGGCGCCACGGCTCTGGTGACACCACAAAGTGCCAAATCAACAGCTGCCCCATGTTGTGTACATTATTTTCATTGCAGCAACCTTTCTTAATTGTTCCATCTAAATAAAGATCAGCCCATTAAGGCTAAGAGGAATGATGAATGCAAAACACACAAGCCACTGCTTACATAATATGTGTGGCTAGACGAGGAGGCCTTGTAAGGCTTTAGTGAGGTGGTAGTGGAACAGCAGAGGAATACAGAAAATCTTCATGGCAACCTCTTCCACTCACTTCGCTGGCTTACAAAAACCGTCAGGAGTTAGTAGAGAGAAGGAAATTGGTACCAATGAACCTAGGGCTGGTGACCAACTGGTTTGTGAAGCTGAACATACTATTAATTTAGCAGTCTAAAAACTTTACCAAGACACAACAGGCCTGTTTTCATAAAGTATTGGAGCAATTATCAAATCCTTCCTTACCTCAAGGAATGCCCCAATAAAATTTCCAAAATGTAATTAATCCATAGTTAACATTTACAATAGCATCAGACTTAATGCAAAGTGTAGACAGACATTATCTCTCACTAAGATGTTCAGGTCAGTATTCAGCATCCATCAGGTAACAGCACTCATGTTCACACAGACAGGAGATCCAAAACCTCTTCCTCAAACTCACTTGATGTTGATAGTCGTCTGCACAAATGCCTGGAAGCGAGCAGGGCAGTTCCAATTGGTGCAAAGGGTCTCCTGGATGGTGGACATCAGGTTCTCCAAGTTTTTAGTGAAGTTCTCATGCTCGTTGCCAAAGAGGTCTATCTCCAGTGCGGCCTGGTTGATCGCCGAGCGGTACTGCTGTTTCGACATCTTGTCCCTGATCCACAGTAGCTTCACCGTAGTGTAGTCATAGGAGTCCATGAGGTAGAGGAAGTGCTCCACGAAGTCCTTACCCAGAAAGAGCCCCACTTCATGTGGGAAGCTCTCCTTCTCATGCAGAATGACATAGAGGAGCATGAGGAAGCCGTCAATGGTGCAAGTATTCTTGAGGCTGATCTGCACGTACAGCGGCGTGCAGGAGATGGCCTTGCGCCCTGCCCTGATCGTATACACACCACCCCACGGCAACACTGGCCTCCAAAAGGAGCGATCCTGGTTCTCATTGTTGTTAACAGAGGCACGAATCTCTTCAAAAAGCGTTTTTGTTCTGTGTGGTGAAAAAAAAGTAGCAGCAAGGTATGATAATGGATTAGAGTAGACACATTTCAGAAATGTAGAAATGTAAGAAATTGTACTTTTGAGCCAAGACTTCTGGGGGCGGGGTTTATTTGACAACAGTCCCTCTCCTTGAGACACATGATAAAAATTTGAATCCAGTAAACACGTTAAGAACTAGCAAACCTTTTTTCACAGTCAATTCAGTGCGTGTTCATAGATGCGTCTGGTATACGCCACTGCCATGTCTCTGTATATAACGAGCAAGGCTGCCTTAGCTCAGGCCAGAGTTATGTAACATATCGCAATTCTGCTTGCTAACGCTGCTATACACTGCATTTCCCTCGTACAGATAGAATTAACTAAGGCTGTCAGTAAAACAGCGTGCATAAAGCCAATACGTTTGCTTTTGAGTGCGGTTTACCAAAACAACTGTCACATCGAAACCAGTTAGAAGCCGAAGCCTAATATCGCTTTAATTGCAACGCACTTGGGGTGAATTTCGGCCAAACACTCCTTCAAGTTACATTCCTCACGCCAGCTAACCAGTTAGCAAGCAACTGCGTTACAGAATATAACAGAATATACTTGTCATTAGGCGCATCACAGTTACAAAGTAAGCAGAAATGAGAGACAAAGATTCAAGGGAACACTATTTAATACATGCATACACCGGACCAACAAGCCAAAGCGTCTGCGTATGAGTCTCCGAAAGCAACTATCGAGACGTACAGTGCATCCTATGTCTGAATAATGCAAAGTAAAATGGTTTTAAAATGTCGCAAAGCAAATCAGGAGACACTATGGCATAGGCACACTAATCGTTTTACCTTTCATTGGGCAATCCTTCTTCAGTGCTAGAAAACAGATTTTTAAGATCCTCTGTATTTTTTAACGAATAGTATAATTTACTCCCCATCGTAATTTAGCTCTCCTCATGTCTTCAATCGGGACAATTTCTCCAAGCACACCTTTATGTCGGTCTATCAGTATGAAAACACAACACGCATAACAGCGACTCCACATAACACCAGCACGATTGTTTTCGTCTGTTTACTCCAGCGCTCGGGCGCCCTACAGCGGATTTAGGTCGTGCGTCACGTGCCGCACGTACACAGTAAATGGGCGGGGCACACAACCACGTGTTGTTATCGCTGTACACTACTAGCGCACTGTGCACGGTAGTTTGAATAAGCCGTCTAAAGGCGTTCCATTATCCACGTGTCAATACATAAATTAAACATCATAACACAATTTTTTAAGTGGTGTTAAATAATATTTTCATTTAAAAAACGGTCTTAAAATAAAACACACAAATACTATATGAAAATATTGCATTTGAGTAGTTTTTAAATTTATAAGGTACAGCAATGAAGAGACGAAAATTTTTAAGGAATTGTTTTCAAAACGTTTAAACTTTAAATAAATTCTTAAGCTCATTCTGTGAAACTGAAAACGTTTAATTTTAAGTTTGATTTATTAATATGAAAACATGCAATAGTGCTGCATTGTACATACACAATCAATGCTGGAGTAATTAGTTGGGTGAAACTGAAGAATTCCTGGTGGTCTGCACGGGTTCGAGTTGGTGTTGAGGCATTGACTCCACTAGACCTCTGAAGGTATGCTATAGTATCAGGCACCAAGCCGTCAGTATCAGTTCCTTTAAGTCCTGTAAGTTACAAAGTGGGGCCTCCATGAACTGGATTTGTTTTCTCAGCACATCCTACAGATGCTTCATCGGATTGAGATCTGCACAATTTAGAGGCCAAGTCATCTCCTCAAACTCACTGTTGTGTTCCTCAAACCATTCTTGAACCATTTTTGCAGTGTGGCAAGACACATTATCCTCCTGAAAAAGGCCACTACCATCAGGGAATACCATTTCCACGAAGGGGTGTACTTGGTCACCAACAATGTTTAGGCAGGTGGTACGTGGCGCCAGGTGGCTCAAAGCATCACACAGCCTTATTCCCATAGTGCATCCTGGTGCCATGTCTTCCCCACCTAACCCTGACCAATCTGTGGCTATGCAGCCCATAGGCAATAAAGTGAGATGCACTGTGTGTTCTGACCACTTTCTATTGGAACCAGCATTAACTTTTTCAGCAATTTGAGCTACAGGAACTTTTATATTGGGATGTACTACACGGGCCAGCCTTTGTTTCCCTCGAGCATCAATGAGCCTTGGCCACCCATGACTCTGTCGCCTTCCTTGGACCACTTTTGGTAGGTCCTGAGCACTGTAGACTGGGAACATCCTGCAACAGCTGCAGTTTTGGACCTGCTCTGACCGAGTCATCTAGCCCAGTGTTTCCCAGCCATTCTTGAGCCACGGCACATATTCTACATTAGAAAAATCCCACAGCACACCACCAAACAAAAATGTCACAAAAAGTATATATAATGAAATATAATGATCACTGGATAATTGGATTGGATAATTTCCCATGGTATATCTGATGATTTCTCATGGAACACTAATGTGCTGCAGCACAGTGGTTGGGAATCACTGATTTAACCATCACAATTTTGGCCCTTGTCAAAGTTGCTCAGATCCTTACACTTGCCCATTTTTTTTTGCTTCCAACACAACAAATTTGGGGAAAAAATGTTTACTTGTTGCCTAATATATCCCACCCACGTCCAGGTGACACTGTAATGAGATAGTCAATGTTATTCACTTCAGCTATCAGTGGTCATTATTATTATTATGGCTGATTTGTGTGTATATGTATATGTATATGTATATATACAGTCAGTTTAATATTGTTTCAAGTTTCTATTTATTTCAGGAACATAAGGCCAGTCGAACAATAGTTCTACGTACATCGAAATACACAAAGGGTTTCCATACTACTAGACACCATACACACAGAACAGGCATTACCATTATTAAGTAGTACAGTGACATTACAATGACAGAAATTCCCATAATTTCTTCAAGCCATTATAGATATAACATGCAAATTTTTAAACATATTTATTAACACTGCACAGCTGATAAATCAACATCAACTTTGTGAGTGAGAAATAGATTTTCTAGGTATTTCTAGTGCAGATTTTGGTATAGGGGGCAATCATATAAGAAGTGTTTTTCATATTCAATCACAGAAGTGTTTAAAATTAGTTCACAATAATTTACAAACCCTGTCCAAAAATGGAGTGTTGCTCCATCTGCCTGTTTCAACAGCCAGCTGGTGGCCTGAACATCTAAAGAGAAACAATGATCTTACCAGCTGTTTATCACGGACAATAGTGAGATAATGTTCTGGTTCTATGACAGATTTGTACTTTAGATAAATACTTCACTTATTTTCCAAAACTGAACTATGTAACATTCCCTATGTGCCTTTTCTCTTAATTGCTGTTTAAGAACAGATTTAAACATATCTCCATCCCCAACACTTTGGGCCTCCCAAACATGAGAAAACCCATAAAGATATAAGATGATTCTGATATGGGAGACCCATACTTTTCTGCCAACCATATTTAGTTGGAAAAGCATATTGTAACACCTTCTTGCATAATGATACTCACTAATTAGTTTTAACCAATACATAATACATCTTTTCATATAAAAAATGGACAGTGCAAATCTTGCTTGCCTTATATAACAATACAGCTGCTTTACTCACACCTATGCTAACATTTGTCAACTTTTTTACAAAAAGAAATCTGAACATAATGAATACATTCAACAGACTCAAAGCCCCATATCTCAGACCCAATATAAAGTATGGGACAACCATACAGTCAGACAGAAACAAGGTTTGGTGGTGACTGATTGTTTATTTATATTTATCTATATTTATGAACAAATCTCAGCAAATAAAACCTAGCCTTCTTGCCTTGGTTTGATGGATATTGATGAGTCCTTCACCAGAATAACTTTGGAGTAATGTATAAACCTAAATATTTATAGGAATTGACTACTTCAATCTGCTCACCAGCAAAATGCCATTTTTTGTTCTCATTAAGAATACCCTCCTTCTAATAACCATGATTTTGCCTTGCTCCAATGCATTTTAATACCATAACAGTATCTAATTGATTGCAGCTGTGTAATTTGTTTTTGCAACCTTCCAACTGTATTGGCTAGGTTAGCCATGTCATCTACATACAACATCAGCAATTCTGTGTCATTTTCTATTTGAATTCCATCACAGTTTTCTTTCAGCATTGTTATATATTCATTTAAAAAGAGAATAAACAATAAGGGACTCACCATGTAGCCTTGTCTTATACTGATGTTACAACTAAAATACTCAGTCAGATCTTTGTCTCATTTTACACATGATTTAAATTGAGAGTAGATGAACTTCAAAATGCTAAATACTTTTCGACAGATACTGTAATACATAAGATTGTGTTCAACACCACCTTGGAGAAGTATGAAGAAATTTATAGGAAATGAATGAAAATGCATTTTAAATTAATTATCTATAAAATATTGTAATCACTGCATTCAATGTATATTACCTTACTTTATTTACAGTATCTTTGAAAAAAAAGAAAAAAAAATCTTATAGAAAAGCAATTTTGAATAATTAAACAAATAGATTGTATTTTGAACACTTTTGCCTTTTTTCTTGTTACACACAGGACGTCTGTACCTCTGATGACTGTGCTTACAGGTTTCATCTACTCCCCAGTCTTCTGCACTTTTGGTCCAGCAGTTTGGTTGCGCACTGGCTGAGGCTAGAGACAGAATGACAGCTCAGCAGTGCACTTCCTCTGCAAATCCTGCTGAACATTAGACAATCCCAAACATTAACAATTAAGTTTTAAGGTTTTTCAATTGAACTACTGTTGAACTACTGTTTTTTCCAGTTCTAAGTATGATTGCAAATACAGTTTCATTTTCAACGCCCCCGCCCACGCACAAACGCAAACGACGTTTACATCTGACTGAATACCATACTAACGAGCGAAACAAACGAAACCTTTCATAATGTCTTCTACACGAATTAAAACATCTGCAAAACAGAAGAGACAGAGACTGAATAGGCTCTGTGCCAGGAAACTAAACGATATTTATAGTGGTACTGAGTTGGAGAGGCGGCTCTGCAAGAAAAAGGGGAACCACTACGATCAAGAACTGGAAAGTGTAAAAACTACATGCACTTGCCTGTACTGTAGTTCTATCATGAACAGAACAAAGCTGCTGACATCTAGTAGCCGAACTAAAAGTTTGTGCACCAATAAAGGATGTTTTACGTTTAATACATTTACTGTATTTGTATTGTCGACTGTTTTGTTCTAATTATACAATAAAATACTTTTGTTATTCATTATATCAACAAATACAGGAATACCAAGCTCAATAATACATTCGTAGCGTAACAATAGAAGTGTTACAAGTTCTTACAGTAAACGTATTACATTTTGTTTATATTTTATGACAAAGTAACGACCTAGATGTTATACGGAATAACGCATATCGCGTGTTTATGTAACATGTTACAGCAGTGACAGTGTTTATTATAACGTCCATCAACTGAACCAAACGAATAATTTATAATTTTGTTTTGCTTTCAATCATACCACCAAAAAACACTTCATTCAAAGTACGACTGACCTTTTAAAAAATATTTAATATTCTATATAAAATCACACAGCCTTTTAGTTCCAGCTGTAAAGCGGGGGATGGATTTATAATATTAAAACATAATAGTTTCAATCTTGTTGTGAGCTTTGACATACACAAACTATTTTTACTCGGGAGAAGTTATTATAGCAAGGGGGGCGGAGTTACGTGGATTTCGACAAAGGAAGAGACCACTGTGAGGACCAACCTCCTGCCAATTCTACGTGGTTCTGGCTATGCGGCATTATTTGAAATCGAGTAGAGCGCCCACTAGGAAGCTAAAACGTCATAACGAGCCACCGCACACGTACAATGACGTTTATACTCGCCAACTGTCACCGCTAATACTGGCTATCAGCCTTTTACCTTCACTATCTTTTACAGACGAGCGATTTAAGTACAGCGGTTAACTCTCCGTTTTCGTCTGATCTTGAAAAAACCCTTTAAACAAAATTTCGCCGTTTCAGTTGACGGACAACGCTTGCATAATTTATATCATGACTCCGTGTCAGAGCCGAAATGGCGTCTAATTGCCGAGGCCTTCGAAGCTAGCGCACACTGCGCATGGTAACTGGCTAAAGCGGAAAACCGAGGCGTCCTCTAGCGAGTAAGCGAAAGGAAGTGGCGGGGGATCCAGGTCCGCACCTTTTCCGGTAGCACAGAGGCTCTGTTAAGAGAGCGATCGAGAAGAGAGACGAAGGCGGGTGGATATACTTGGGTTACGGGGTTCCGCCGTTGCAGGTAAAATATATTTTTAAAACTCAGGAGCTTTTTGATAAGAAACATAGAAATGTCCGAGAGGAGTATAATAAAACATGTGAATCGAGGTGGTGGGAGCGCTTAAAGTTGTGTGCTTTATGACACCCCTCCCTTTTCCGAACCACTCTTGTGTTTCAGGCAGAGGAGACGAGGAAGCGCACGAATGAATCAATGACCTTTGGAGTTACAGAGGCCCAAGCTGTTCCTCCTGTTATAAGAGTGTGTTAGGCTGCGTGGGGCCGCACAAAGGAGCCGCTGAAATTAGTGCTCTGCCGGGGTGGCGTTTTAATGTCGGGAGAAGGGCGAAGGGAGAGACCTCAAAACTGACACACCAGGAGGAAGTAGGTCTGAAGCAGATGAGGCTTTCAAGGGCCCGATTGGTGTTCCTGAACTGAACTCGCATATTATTTTATTTACAAGTTTTAAGAAAGCAACAGAAAAACCGATTGTGCTCTTAATTTGTTGGATAGACACGTTGGCAGGAGCCTTCAGTGAATCACACAAAAGAATTAACTAGCCAACTAAGTAGTTTTCAGAGTAAAAACTTGAAATAATTTGAGCGTTTTGCCTGCCTTTCTCACAAATTTCGTATTGTTTTCAATATTTTGATATACATACATTATACCGAGTTAATGAAAGACTTGCAGTCTAGCTAAAGCTTGTGTTTAGACGCACCGTAACTTTGTCTCTGGGTTTTTTACCCCAAGACCAAGCCAGTCGATGATTATTGTATTGGGTTTTTTGAATAATAACAAAATATTGATGCACGTTAGATAATGCATTGGTACATGGCTTAATTCCACTGCTTCAACATTTTGATTTTTTTCCTCTCTTTTTAGCTGCTCGCTTTTAAGTGAACAGCTAGAGCAGTGGAAGCACAAGGAAGACGCACGACTTGAAAAAGGCACATTTCTCCTAATAACTGGATATTTATGCACTGTTCACAAGATGGGGAAAATGCTATCGAAAATCTTTGGGAACAAGGAGATGAGAATATTGATGCTTGGACTTGATGCTGCTGGGAAGACGACTATCCTGTACAAACTGAAACTGGGGCAGTCCGTCACCACCATCCCGACCGTTGGATTCAACGTGGAGACTGTCACCTACAAAAACGTGAAATTCAATGTCTGGGATGTCGGCGGCCAAGATAAGATTCGGCCCCTGTGGCGACACTATTACACCGGGACCCAGGGGTTAATCTTCGTGGTGGATTGTGCCGATAGAGATCGGATAGATGAGGCCAGACAGGAGCTGCACCGCATCATTAATGACCGGGAGATGAGGGACGCCATCATCTTGATTTTTGCCAATAAGCAAGACCTGCCGGATGCCATGAAGCCGCATGAGATCCAGGAGAAACTGGGCTTGACCCGCATCAGAGATAGGAATTGGTATGTGCAGCCTTCCTGCGCCACCACAGGTGACGGACTGTACGAGGGTCTGACTTGGCTCACATCGAATTACAAATCTTAATGATCGGATTAGGACTGTCTAGAGCGATAAAAAATATATACAAAGTTGCAATTAACAAATAACATGGCTTCTCATAAGAATATATATATGTCCAATTATATTTTCATTTATTTTGATTTATGATGACCCCTACGAACTAATCGGGTTTTCTTTAAAAGGACTGATGTGTGGCTGGCTTTTTAGTTCGCTTCTGCTATGTTGTAGGTCTGTGTCACATCTAATTATCGTGACTTAATATTCCATAAACGATTTATAAAAGCAGTTACGTAGATTGCTGTTTCTGTGTCTTTTTGTGTAAATTCCCAGGATGACACGGAGACTTTTAGATCCTTTTTATTTGTTCGAACACGCATGTTGTAGATTTGCTCTGTATCGATCTATTACATTGACCTTAAGTTTGATATTGGCGAGCAATTGTTTAATGACTTGGGTAATGCAGAAAGTTTTGTATTAAGTTTTCGAGTTTTCTTTCTGGGAAGAAAACCGGTAACTTGAAGTACTGTGGAATGATTGTTTTCAGGCACACAAAATAAGTGTTGACCACTGATGCGGTTCAGTCATGCACCTTTAATTTAACGCCTCGGCTAACCTAGAAAGATCAGAGACCTTTGTCACACACGTTGTCTGAATCATTTTCCATCAGACTGTTTACCTCCGTACAGATTCTCAGCTGTCTTGTTTTAGCGCAGTTACATCCCACGAGTTACCGTCTGTCTTTGAGTCTTCACGTTAATATAATTCATTGACTTTTGAAAGTATTCACCACCATGGACTGTGTAAGCTTAGGCGATCAGTGGGTGGGGCCCAGCGTTGAGACTTGTTAACGCAAGTTATTGCTGACCTTATTTTAGACAACGTGTATCATACACCCCAACCCAGTTTCATTCATGACACAGTTCCCAGAGGTGTGGGCTTTGTATGACAAAATGCTGATCTGTCTCACTGTCACGCAGTTAAAAAAAAATCTGGTGTTCTGTAATTAAATTATATTTTTTTTCTTGTTTACTATGATTCTCTGGAGAAAAAAAAAAAAAAACTTGGAAGTGTACAGAACAGCAATGTAATTGTAACAAAGAGTATTAAACAAAAAAATTTTATATGTATTTTTTTTTTTCCCCTCATTTTGATAAACTGATTTTTAAAGTAGGCAAAATGCAAGTATGTTGCTGGTTTAGAAAGAAAGCCCGATATCACTTTGAGAAGTGCTTAACTAATGTTTCCATTTACATGCTTTTGTAAATACAGCTCAAGACAAGGTGGTTTGAAATGCTTTTGGTTTAACTGAATATGAGTCATGGCAAACAAACCCTGCTATGCAGGGTCTTTCCTACCCATGCAATGTGTGTGAATGAGATGTGAGAGCTTGGGTGTTTAATCAGTTCAAACAATGAAGATGCGACTGTATGGTGCTTGGAATAACAAGCTTTTCACCCAAGAGGACAAGGCACATTTGGAGTTGTGTCATTATTTCGTAGCACGGTGGGCCCATAAACACGTTTTGTTCTCCTGACCTGGAGTCAAAGGTAAGGTATGGAATGAGCAGGATAGGTGATATGAAGACTGCATGGAACAACATGAGAGGTTAAATGGCTACCAGCTGTTATAAGGAAATTGACCCTCTTTCCATGGGGAAGTGTGATGTACAAGTATTCTACCAGAGATGTGTGCACCTGCAAGTGCTCAATGAATTAAAAACAGGAAATATTCTCCAATCGCTCTACAATGTTTTTCAGTGTGTTCTTTGAAGAGGTTCTCTGATGCAGGCTGTAGTTAAATTTTTTACTTGGCACAAACCTGTTTTTTAAAATGTAATGTTTCCACAATGTTTGGGAAATGTCACTGTTAGCGGGTAACAGCTACGTGGTGGGAATGTAACGCGTAGCTCTGGTCAGTCTGGAGTGTAACTTGTGAAATGTACTTTGTCACAAATGACAAACATTAACTGCAAATGATTTTTTGGGGGTATTGATTGTTTTACTTTTTATGTTTATCAGGGGGGTGTACTACCATAAGGACATTTTGGTTACATCTAGAAATTTGTTTTGGTGTCAAACCGCACTGCTTGGGTCTCCAAACATCCATCTATTCCTGTATTCAGAGGATTGTGGGAAATGAGATTTCTGCTCTGTCTCCTGTGCTTTTGAAGGTCTGCACATGACAGGATTTCCTTTTTGCTGCTAATAGTGTGGCTTAAAAAAAAAAAGCAAAACAAGCACTAGCAAGAAAGTCTTGAGCTGCCTGTACAGCTGCTGTTTAGCTTGGGACTTGTATATTGAGCTGACAAATTCAGCCATTGCTCTCATCTGTTCTGTCCCTTGTACCATTAAAATATGACAAGAGACTGATATGTCAGTTTAGAGAAGTTATCTTGACTTGTTAAGTAATGTATTTAAATGTGTATCACATTTTGTCATAACCAGAGCAATTTCGTGATTTTCAAAGTGCAAGCCTCCGCATGGCTCAATGGAAAAAAATTTTAATTCATTAGGTCATTGTGCATTTTTTTTTCTTATTTAATCTGACACTTTTAAGGATGAAAATTTTACCTTGTGGTTAACAAGTTTGGTGTAATGATGAATTTGTCCTTCATTTCACTCTCCACCACAGAACAAGTTTCTTTTTGGTCTTTCAAGTTTTATGTGTAAGTATTCATGTTGGCTGGAAATGCTACTTTTTTTTTTTTTTTTCCCTTTTATGTGTTTCAAATTTTTTGGGGGGGGGGGGGGGGCCGGGGTTAGGTGTTTGCCGGGGTATATTTTTTTTTGCCACATCAAATTAAACAAGTGTTTTTAATGCCATTGGGGCTGGCTTTTGAAGAACCATGCTGTTGAGGTAAAATGTCATTACATGGAGGCATTTAGACATTTTGCAAATACCCCAAGTGAATTTTGTGATCCAGATGTTAACACATGAATAGCAGTAGACTTTCTGTGCTTACTGTGCGTACCCTACAAAGTTACATATGATTTACATTTATCTTTAGGCAAGGATCAAAATGTAACTATGGCTTTCACAACAATGAGTATAAAGGTTTGATTTTCCTGGCAGAGTGGAAGTTCACGCTGCTGCTGGGAAGTGTTCATTTGTGTCAGTCCTGTTTGCCCTGGGGGGGGCTACATCGTCTGCAGCTGCTTGGGGAGTTACAATACAATAAGGCTCAGTTTATGCATCTCTGGATCCACTATTTGGGTTTTTTTTCCCCCCTCAGTACAGTAGTTCCTCTCTACTATTGTAATGTCAACCTGAGGAAGGAGTGGAGTAAAAACTAGGACATTTTTGATTCTATTAGAATTGGGGAGGGGGGTTGCTGGTAAGGGGCCCTTTAAACTTTGTATACATTGTAATGGGTGTTTTTTTTTTTTTTTTTTTTTATTGGTTATGGAGCAGAGGAAGTGAGCGCTGGCCTATCATTGGTCCCAAAGTATGGGACTCCCGAGAGGTTCAGTAGCACACATCTGCTGAATGCCGTGTCTGCTGGTAAGATGGGTGGACATCTACACTGAGCCTCTGCTGCATCTTTGCCTGGAGGGAGCGACAGCGGTAGCTGCATCCTGGTCACCCGAGAGTATTGTAATGATACCCCCCATACTCTTGCCATGCTAACACACATTCTAATGCCTCCCCAGGAGTGTTGTTTGAGGGACTTGGTGATGGATTTACAGCACTTGGTATGGCAACGGGGTCATTGTTTCACTGTGTCATGCTCCCCCCCTTTTCAGTTATTTGCCCATGTACATGGCCACATGGGGGGAGTTGCTTGGTAGTCTCATAAAAGGCTTCTCTTGTTGACCCATGACTATACAGGAAAAGGAACCATCCAAGGTGAAGGGCCTTCACAGCAGGCCGTGTTACAGCGATGGTCCAAGGGTGACTGTCCTGTGACTGACTGAGTCCCCGGATGCTCGCAGTGACGAGACCGTCATGGGGGAGGTGACTCGAATCCATGGAGAGCCCTGAATAGGTTGCCAGAATTCGGGCGGGGATTATCGTAGCTTTGTGTGTTTTAAAGGCGTTGCGGCTTTTAGGGCTTTCTGGTATGATATAAGCAGACCACAGCCACAGTGGCAGCTTCTTGTGTCCTGAAGAAATGTTTGGGTGAGCTTCAGCCGTATGTCCTTGGTGTGGTCAGAAAATCAGATGATGTCTGTTACAGAGCAAATAAGCTTGTGGTTCATTGTTTTTCCTGTTTATCAGGCAAAGGGCGTTGGGTGCAGGTGTATTAAAGGACAAAAATGGGTAAAAACCAGTTATCAGATATTTAATTCTTCCCTCTGTCCTTGAAAATGATGGCAGTCAGCCTTATATAGGCAGGGAGATGTTTCTGTTAGTGTGGTTGGCCGACGAGGAGGTTCTTCAGGAGCAGGCTGACCTCTGTTCACAGGTGTTAGTGTGATAATGAGAGTAAAAGGTCTTTTGTCTCAGGTGCGGTGCTTAGTTTTGTGGAGGGTGAGGTGATTAATGTCCTGTGGGGGCTGATATAGAGACAGCAGTGTCAGGCACATGCCAGGGACACAGGAACTATAGTGAAGAGGTGTTATGTCTGCAATGGAAAGGCGTGGCATTTTGTTTAAAGCACATATAAAGTCCAGGTGAAGCTTGTGTCATTAAGTGCAATGCGTGTGGAAGCTTGATTGGTTAAAAATTGCCACATACTCTGTTGAGCTTTCGAGGTCACACCTGGATTGAACTTGGCTGCTTGTCCTGCAAGCCTTTTCCGAACCTGCATCGTGGCACTCGGCCTGTCCAGAGCTTCACTGACACTGTTCTCATGTGTGGCAGGTTGTTGTGTGTTACACAACCACGCTGTTCAAACAACTTTTCAAATGAGTCACCCTTTCTATACTTATAAGAAAATGTGGAATTGGTGGTTAGTGATGACATTTTGTGTTAAATATATAACACATCAGGAACTTTAAACATACTGCAGTGAGTTAGGGTTGCTGTTACTCTTGGTTTGAAGCTTCTCAGGTACTTCCTGTAGTGTTTTTTTTTTTTTTTTTTTTTTTCCCCCCCCCCAACTTTTCTGCATGTTTCATTTTTATTCTCATGTCCTGTCTTCATTTGTGCACAGCAGATTCTGATAAATTGCAAGACATCACTTAAATGTTGTTCACTTTAGCCCAGATTGAATAAAAGAATTGTCCTCTGTGCTCCTGTTGTTTTTGCTGGTAAATTGGATGGCCAGTGTACTGAAAAATATGATGTACAATCTGAAGAAGTTATGTTCCTGTTCATGCATATATTATAAAGTGGAGCAAATTAGCTATTTGTTTGATATTTCGTGTGAATCTCTGCTTTCTGAAATGCGTTGTTAATCTCTGTTAGAGGTTAAGTCATATTATTGAGTATCTTACTATTTTCTCATCTTTGTATCTGTTGGTTGGTTTTAATCTGATTGAGTTGTCAATTTATTTAATAACATGGCTGTCATTTTAAAGTAATGAATCCAAAGATTTTTTTAATACATTTATTTATTTATTATTATTTTTTTACATCTTTAACCAGTAAAGCTTCCACACGCCTTGCATTTAATGACACATGCTCAGCGTGTTGGCTGCTTGACCAGAAGTTTATCAGGCTTGCATAAACTCCAAGCGGACTGCCAAGGTCGTTCCCTGGATCCATCTGCTTGGCTAGCAGCAATGCCCAGGAGGTTACTGAACCCTAGCCAGCAGCCTGTCAAGGCTATGGCATGCCCCCTGCAGTGGCACAAGGCTGTTTCTTGCAGTCCTTAGAGGTGTACCCCATGGCTCAGTGCGAAGTCCAGTACTGTTAGATTGTCCACCAGCGTGCAAAATGCTGGTCAAAGCCTGCAAACAGAGCTCTGTCTGTTAGAACTTTATTTACCATTGTACAGTGTCACTCCTGATTTGTAGGGGATTGGAAAATTATAAAAAAAAAAAAAAAAAAAGACAACATAAAATATGCTGTACTGCTGAGGTGGCAAAAAGATCATCCATGCTTGTGCATCTTGTCTGTCTGAGAAGGAGAGCATCTCTTTTGTCAAGGTTTCCAAGACAACGGCCAGTGTGTAACATCTGTTATCGTCATCATTGCTGTCCACGTGGACATGAGTGTGCCAGGACACCTGAGTCACGGCAATGCTGCCTCGTGGTCCTTCTGGGACGCATCCCACTTCCGCTGCGTGACTCGAGTGAAGAAAGCGCCAGCTGTCTGACGTCAGTGACACGTATGAAAGTTTCATTTCCTTTTTGCTCAAGTTTCTCTCTTCCTTCTCTTGAATGCTTTATCTGCACCTGGACCGCATGGCCTCAGCACCAGGCAGTAACTGTTCCACAAAATGTATTTCCACTGAGTACTCCTTGCTTTGCAGGGGCGCAGCTAGAAATTGGGAGCCTCCAGACAAAAGCTCATAATGCCACACCACCATCAAAATGTGTAATCCCAAGAAAGTTACCCCGCCTTCTTTTGATTTGGAACCTCTGAAATTTTCAAGATCCCTCCACAGCAACATGCTCCTGCTGCTGTATGTTGGGTTTGCTAAATAAAAAGTGAATGAAGTAAGAGGCAAGCTTTTCAAAGGGTATTCAAATCCAGAAAGAGAGAGATCTCTCGTGTGTTTGTAGGTACCAGTAATGTTTGTGACGTCGGATGGGATTTGATGTTTCTTTCCCTCTGAAGGCCTCAGGAAGGAAGTGGTTTATTTTCCCACAAACCGTGGGGGGGTCAGCATATAGTAAGAATTATTTAAAAATACACTGCTGTTTGCCCAAATTCAGTCCTTGGGATATTTGTCTACTATGGTAAACTGAGTTTTGTTGTCTGCGTGTCTCCGTGTTCTGTTTGCTGTTGCATTTTACTGAAAGATGGTGATAAACTTGGCGTGTCCTTGCTTGTGTTACAATTGTGAGCAGTCATTGTACTTCACCAGGGGATGTTGATAAACTGGGTGTGTCTATATGTTCCACTGGTGAACAATCACTGTACTTCCCATGTTGATAAAGCAGGCATGTTAGCTTTGAAGGCTATTTTGCAACTTTGGTAGCTGCAGCCAGGTCAGGGTGGGCAGGATGACCGGCAGATGGTGGGAATTGTGGGCTGATGGTGTGTCTCTGTGCCACACAGGTGCTGGAGAGTCACTCTAAATCCACTGTGAGACCAAAGCATGCTGAATACATGTGGGAACATCTGTTTGGAGGAAAGCCACTGATGTCCAAAAATGTTGTTGTTAGCACCTCTGCTGTAGACTCCTGCTGTGTGTTACAGTCTCCACAAGCTGAGTTGAGAAGTTGAGCAGCATATAGGTGAATATGGGTGGGGTGCAAATAAAATATAGGGGACTGAGCGAGGTTGCTGTGGTGCCCTGGGATATCAGAGGGGGCTTCCTGCTTTAATTACTCCACTCTAGTTGGAATGCAGAGATTACCCAGATGTGGTTGTGAGACTTTAAGTGGGGAAAAAAAGAAAATGGGGCTTAAATGAAGGGGAGTGGCAGCCCCAAACTGGTGGAAAGAGCAGTGAATTTGCCACCACTGTTGCTGCAGTTCTTTCTGCCTTCTTTGAGAGAAGTTCTGTGTTGCTGGTGACAATGTTTAAGGCAAATCAGTGAAGCCAAAGAAAAAAAAAAAAAAAAGAACCACATTTCTAAAAGTCTCATGCAGCTGCCCTGACAAGGAGATGGCATCACACATCCACACATCCGGCTTAGTATTAGGCCAGAGTTTGAGTCTGTTGTGTTAGTTAGAACCAGGGCTGTGACACAGGAAGTACACTACAGAGGAGCTTGTCATTCTTCATCATCAAAGCAGAACTTCTTTTTTTTAAACCCTGCTAAGAGCTCACCAAGTTTAAGATGAAGAAGTAACATGTTGGTCACCCTTTAACATGACGTTTGTGGTTCTAGGTCTCCTTCCTAGTGTAGAGAGGAAGTGGATCTTGCAGGCGGTGTTTGCACGTTTGGGTGTAACACGATAACCACTGAGATGTTTGTGCTTCCTGCCAGCAAAGACAGCTAATGGAACAGATTTAAAACAGCAACGGTCATATTAGTAACTGCTGTTTAGTGCCATTTTTCCAAGCGCTCATTTTCGTGTGTGTGTGTGTGTGTGTTGGGCACATTAAGGAAGGAGGGGAAGGAGTGGTTTGACAGACACGTATCATGTGTCTGACACTCTGATGGAAATAATGTGTTAGAGGAAGAAGCCATTACTTTGCATCCTTGGAAACTGCCAAAGTGAAGATAAAGGAAGACAAATGCTTTCCTGGAGTTTAGGGCACACTATATAAATGGTGAAGACAACAAAGTCTGACCCCATCTGACCTGGCCAGGTAACAGTGGTGTATTGATCTTGTAATTATACTGATTGCACTCTGAGAGGTTTTCAGATGGTCTAGTTTCAACCCATTCTTTCTCGCTGATAATCCCAGTTAAAAACACTCTCTGTGTCTAACACCATGTTGCAGTACTGGTGATCCACAGGCTTGTAACTTTAGCAGCACGAGATGCCTCTGCCTGTTGCCATGTCATCGCATGACAAGAAGAGATCTTGACTCCGACGCAGTTTCTGTGTCGCATACATAGAGTCCATAGCAGTGTCTAAATTTGCACGTACACACAATATCCTGTCCCAAGTGCTACCACTGTCTTTACACACTACAGAACATACAAGCAGTCTAGGCATCATGCTGACCTCTGCTTGTGGTCTGCAGTTGCCTGACAGAGTTGTAAGACATTCATTCAAACACCAGCAGCATCACTGGCTGATCTAAACCCTCCCCCTACAGCAAACTGACAACACTTACTCTCCACCTTTGCAGAACCCGGGGTCATAGATGGCTCAAACTCTGGCTGCGGTTCAGCCTGTGGGAACTAAGTAAATGCCTTTTACTAGCGGATTCTCACAGTAGTCCCCAAACGACCACACATTACCATTGTAACAAGCTCTACGCAGTGTTTCCTATCCTCACATGCTGACGTTGTAGTGAGAACTTGAGCCATTAGATGTTCTTGCTGAAATTTCTCCAAGCAGGCCGTGAGGAGCAATGCTTTCAAAGCACAGGCTTATTCTTGCTGTAAGGCATCACTTAATGAGCTATTCAAGTGATATTACGTCATGTGACAGGTTGGTGAAAGTTGTCCCGTTGTGGGTGGGTAAAAGTTCAGTCATCTCGTGTCGCCTTAAGCTGATCTCAACCACCCTCCCCCTTGTAGTTTGGAGTCACTCACAGAGTGAATACCCAGTGGCACTGAGGGGTGGGGGAGGATGGGGTCTGTGCAAAGCTGGGGATATTGATCTTCCCTTCAACAGCTGCTGACAGCCTGGGTTAGAGAAATTGAATTGCCTCAAGTTCCATGCATGAGATAGCATGTCATCATGGGGGGGTGGGTGCAAAAACATACAAAGTCTGCATATAGGAAATCACCTTCTATTAGTCATCAGGTCATCAACACTACACAATCCAGACACGCTTTGGTGTATATTATTTGGCTTTTCAGCTTTTGGCCTTTGTTTTATCTGTCTTGCACTATAAAGCTGTGATAATTTTATGAGCTGATAAAGTTTGGTTTATGCCTCTTCCTCACCCCAAGTCATACTTCAGTAATATCAACGCAATCGAACCATCCTTGTGTTTTCAGCCAATTGAGTCCGTCATTCAGTTTTCGACTGCTCATACTGACAGCAGAGAAGGAATGGAGTCTATGAGAAAACGGCAGTTTCGGCCAGTGGGAGGGTGTGATTGCCTTTGCAGCACGTGGTTTTTGTAGTCATTTTACCAGAGCTGAGCTCTGGAATTTCACAGAATCACCCACTTGAATTCATTCCAAGGCTGTCCCCTCCCTTAGAGCTATAAAAAGTCTGGGTCTCAAAACACTCCCACTCAAAACTGAATGTTTCCACCGCACAAAAGCCCCCCTGCGTGACACTGAGGTAGACAGACCCATGAAACCAGGTCTTACTTCCAGTTTTAGGCACAGTCCATAACAAGGAGTATGTTTATGGTTCTGACAAAGAGTTCTTTGATAGCCGGCAGACTGGGCTGCTGTGCTGTTGGTGTTTCGGGAAAATAACATAACGCTCAGTGTCTGTTCAGCGGCATCCACTGGGCATTTCTCCTCATGTCAGTGGTGTGGGACACAGGGACTGTCGCACTGTCGTGGTTATCAGCGGTTGTTTCTCCAGAGCAGCTCAAGTCGTTGGCGAGTTTCTCCTCGTGAGCAGTGGTTCTTGACTCATTTGTCATACCTGTCAGTGGAGTTATCACTGAGCAGTGTGTCACTTTGATGAATGGCTCGGTAAGGTAGGGAGGAGGTAAGCATCATACAGAGGAACCAAACTGATCCTTTTGGGGAAAAAAGGCTTGTAGAAGTATGCAGGTGTGCTAAGCAAAAAAAAAAGTATTAGGAAAGAATTACAGGAGGAATAAAGCACGGATTTATATGTGTAAAACAGAAGGCCTCAGACTGTTAGGAATCCTAGTTTTACACAAAGTGCTAAGATATATATTTAGATTTTTATGGATAGTTTAACCCTTAGTGCTTCTGATAACCAATTAGAGTCAAGCCTTAGTTTGTAGAGCCTGTGAAATTTTTAAATATTCTAAGCATTCATCTTATCCTTTTCTTCTGAATGATTAACTAAGGGGTGGTGCTGCAAGGTCAGTGAGGACAGGCGTGTCCTTAATGACCAAGCCACGACTGTGAGATACCCTCCGTCTGCCATATTGCGTGCTACAGGGTGTATGCTTTTGAACGTCTGCTTTCCTCATGTTTCAGTGGGATCAAAGCCTTTCTGTATGTCGGACATTCATACCTGTTGCCTGTTCTTAAGTGTGCTTCATGTGCTGCTTAAAGAGGGGTTAAAATGGCACACACTCCAAACACTTAAGTGGCCGAATGGTTCTGAGTTCTGTCAGCCCGAAGCAGTGACTTACCGAGAGCCTTGAAGGCACTTACAACAGAGTAAACATCGGCTGCTTCTCTTTAAGGTTTTGTCCATCATTCCTTGTTTGATTAGTGTTGTCTGTCACTCTTATTAGAAGGTGGCCCGCGAAGATGATAATGTCACCCTCTGTTTTGTGGAGTGGACGTTGGGCATACTAAATATCTGAGGAGGCTCTTTACCCTTGTCCAGCCATGGCCAAAAGTTTTGAAAATTACACAAATGTTCGCTGCTTCAGTGTTGTTAGATTTTGTGAGATGTTACTATGGTATACTGAAGTATAATTACATACATTTCATAAGTGTCAAAAGCTTTTATTGACAATTACATTAAGTTTATGCAGAGTCAATATTTGCAGTGTTGACCCTTTGACAGTCGCGATAGCAAATTTTAATATATTCTGTAGACCGACAGTACTGTGGATGTAGTGAATGGGCTTCGTGTCTTTGCAGGTTTTTAGTCAACCTACCAGACAGTGCATGCTGGGAAGGCATCCATTAGCAGTAGGCCCCTCCCCCTTTCTGCTTTCTGGGCTAACAAGTAAGCAGGCCAGACTCAGTTCTTGCAGTGCCAAAAGCACACAATTGCCAGTGACTATGTGCAGACAATCTGCACAGCTGGTTAATAGCTGTGGAGCCAGGCCCTGTCCCCACCCACTGTGGTGACATCCTGCGGGTGTCCGATCTTATGGCAATGCTCTCTGTAGTGTGTGCAAGAGCAGATAACTGATTTTTATCAGCTGCCACAAACACACTTAACATGCCATTGTGTAAAAAATGTCTTAATGGGCCTTGGTTTGTTGCTGAATTTTTAGTTCTTTATCCATTCTCATGCTGGTTGCTGTTGCCAGAGGAAGGACAGCCCCTCAGACATGTAGGAGCAGCTGGGAAGGGAGTGGGGCGGGGTTTCAATCTTCATTCACAAGAGGCAAAAAGAGCGGCAGGGCCCCCATGTGCAGTCTGGGTGTTTTTACAGTTGGATTCCTGTTAAACAGGTCCGGCTGAGTGTATTCTTACTGACAGACAGCTATGGGAAGGGGAGGGGGTGTAAAGTCTACATATGTGTGCACGCTTTTGCAAAGACAAGGAAGTAAATATGTAAAACTGCAATAATAGAGGTTCATGCAGACATAAGAAGCATTGAAAAACATAAGGGAATTATCCACACACAAAGAGCAACCCAGAGCTGTAAGGAGGCTTGCACACATGGGAAAAAATCTGAGTCATAAGCACATACAACACTTGGACATGTGCAAAAACAAAATTCCAACAATATAAACATGCACGCACAGAAAAACGTCTTAGAGACACAAGCATACACCATTGCCTGCCGTAATCATACACACAACATCAAATCCCCAGAGATGTAAACACATGCACACACATACGCAAACACACAATCCTGTACAAATTAGCACTCGATGTACTGCAGTGTAAGCCTATGAGAACGCAGAATCAAATACACAGCGTGACGGGCTGAAGCGCTTTAGCAGACCGCATGCGCACAGATGCACTTGCTTGGTGCCCAGAGGAGACCCTCCTGCCGGCTGTCGCCGCTGGTTCCAATGGCAGGCCCGGCTGCCCTGCCGCACCATCTTGCACCCCAGATGGATGCTGGGAGGGGACTCGATCCAAACGTCCAGACATATTGCAGACACTGCAAACAGATGGGGATTGCAAATCAATGCACTGTAAACTTGCACAGGTGAGCTCTGCAGTGCACCTGTGCCTCATTTTACAGGTGGGCTGTGAGCTGACTGGCCCAGGTGTCTAGTGTATAGAAGGATCTCTTTTTGAATATAGAGGAAGGTGATGTAAAATGATATGTTTGCAATATGTGAGTGATTATACAATTGCTGGCGAGGGTATTTGTGTCACACATGCTTTAAATGAGCCACTTATAAGTGAATTTAAGCAAAGATTTATGGCATACCAGTTCCTTGGGAATACAGTAGAAAATGTTAAAAGCATTCCAACAATTAAACGAGTGGTAAGGAAGCACTACAGGTCCCTCAAATATAAAAAAAAATATAAAATTCATACAGTTTTAATGGTTAGCACTGCACAGGTCACTGTGTTTTTTTTCCATTACCCAGCCTGCAGTGTTGTCCAGGAACAGTTCTGGTGGAGGTCTTGGTCCCGCCTCCTTTATGTTCAGTTGTTTTCTTCCCCCACTATCACTGAAAGACAGCTACCGGACCTTTTCGATTGGGGTGTTATCGCTATTTAATTGAGGGATAACAACGACACTCGCCTGTCCGTTTCATTATAGTAAGACAAATGATTAAACTTTACGACGAGTATCAGTCCCCGTGGGAAGAGCAAAAGGTGGGCTGGTTCAACAGCTGCTTCCTGCTTTGCTAGTGGTACAGTGATATGGCCCTGTGTGGCTTTTAGGGACCTTAGGGTTATGGTTTCCTGGGCAACCGTTCTTAAGTGACAGGAATGTGGATGGCTACTCCGGGTTGTGCTTTCGCAGTACATCTCGTAGCTAGTGGGGTTCACCGGCAGTGTTGTACCACCATTAGGGTGGTATCAGCTGGGGAAGGGATCTGGTGAACAAAACATCACCCCCGCCCCCAGCTGTGCAGGCGCAGTTATTTCCCACAGTTATCACAGGGCCCCGGAGGAGAAGAGGCTCTGGCCTGTATAATTTAGCTACCTGTAAGATGTAAGTGAAAGATGACCTGGACTCAGGTGTGCCTTCAGTTTGTGAACTGCAGTTCAGGTCTATCTAGCTTTTTTGGTGCACCTATGTATTTGTATTAGAGTAACTGAGACCACATGAAAGCCATGATGGTTCCCGTGGAATCAAAGATTTTTAGTTTGTGTGCAGCTCACGTTGCTTGACTGCTGGAAATCACACCAAACAGCAGCTGTACAGTGTTGTTAATTGCATTTGGAACTTCTGTTTAATTGTTATTGATTAATCATTCATTTTATTAAAGTGCACAATAATTGTTGGAAATATTGGTTAGTTAATCACTAGTGTGTGGGATTATATGTAATGGTCGAGCACCTTTAGTGTAAAAAAACAAAAGAATTGTACTTTTATGTTACTTAAAAATTTGAAACTCTTTGTGTCTGGAGGCATGCAAAAAAGGAATCTGGTGAGAAATGTATCTGACTGTACAGGAAGGTATCGCTGCTAAGGTAACACTGAGTATAATGTTTACACTACTTTCCGCAGAGGGAATGTTCCGGTAACCGGACTACTGCCCTAGTTCTTGCGTGTGTGGAGGATGGGGTTAGAGGTCACAGTTTGCCTTTGATCTGCTCCATTGTTGTTGAGAGGCGATTTTTAACAGCCTCTCGCATCACTCTACATACGTAGCAGGTAGCGGAGAGAGACAGACTCTGAAATTCAAAGACATGCCTCCAGGCTGTCTGGTACAAGGAAGAATGTATATATGTGTAGACTTTGTGTGTGTGTGTGTGTGTGTGTGTGTGTGTGTGTGTGTATGTAT
>JABJVR010000021.1:1456732-1484140 GCA_025773905.1 Chitala chitala | reverse complement strand
TGTATACACACACAGACAGACACACACACACACACACACACACACACACATACATAAAGTCTACACATATATACATTCTTCTTCACACACACATGGTCTATATTTGAAATGCAAATGAGACTTTCCAGGCATGAGTATGCGCTGGGCCTAAAGCGCACCTGTTGGCGAGAACAGTGCTGATGTAACGAGACTAATCCGCTGTAACTCATTGTCATACACATGTAACATAAACTCATTTTAAAAGCACAGTTATTTGGATTTTTCCCAAGCTTAACATCCCCAAAAAATCAGTTCATACCCCTTTCTGTTTTCATTATCCTTTCAGTGCTCAGCCCACTATGATACTATACAGATAAGTAAAATGATAAAAAAAAAACGGGTAAATCGAGAAGCTCAGTAGATGTATGGTTTAAACGTAACTTCAGCAGTAGTTCAAAAGCTATATGTAGTGTTTCTCCAAAAGCCGGATCAGACCACAGATTACTTCCTTCAATCTTTTCTCAAATCCTTTTACTCAGTGAAAACTCCAACTCTCTCAGAAAGTGCTGAGGTAGCCCTAATTACACCCCCTTTATGTAACATTATGTTAATATGTTACCACAGTGTATATATGTTCATGTAGACTGTGGTTTGTTGAGAGGGGGAGGGGTTGCTGCAGCAGATTGACTGGCATCCACTCAACAAGCCTGTTGTCACTGTGGAACAGGTTTTTACACCAGATGCCCTTCCTCTCGCACCCCTCCCATGTTATCAGAGTTTGGGACCAGCACCAGGCCTGCACCAGCTTGTTCAGCCTCAGCAGCTGGGATTCAAATCACTGACCTCAGAGGTAAAAGGCAAGAAGGCTAACCACTGAGCCTCCAAAGCTAGTCCTGATTGTTTATTGGATATTTATGTTTTAACCAGACAAATGTGAACCTATAACTGATGGTTTGTTCGACAGGTCAGGGTCACCATAATAACCTGTATTATGGAAACCATTTCAGCTAGCACAGCCACCCACACAAACACAAAGGTGCATCTTTGTCACTTAATTTTGTACCTTTATTATTATGCAGACTTTATTATTATGCAGACTCTTTTTACAGATTTGACCCAGAGGCCAGAATGTCCACATAATAGATGTGTGAGAGAAACACAATTTCCTTAATTCCTTATGTTTTGTAAATGATACCCTATGCAGTGAATGTTCTTTACTACTAAGGCAGACTGATTGAAAAATGAATGGCAGTTTTACCAAATGAAGACTTATCTAGACATAGAAAAGGCAGTTTGATGTGATCTTAAACAGCAAATACAGACTTCAACATATTTTAAGTTAGCACAATAGTTTTTTTTTTTTTTTTACCAAAATTAATCTATTAAAGTTTGTGCTACCAGAAACAGTGGAACACAACCTGATTTTCTCGCATGGTGCTTAAGACAGACCCTGCTGTCAATAAGCCAGTGTTTGTTGGTCTTGTTACCTTGGCAACAGCCATCCATGACCAAAGAAGCACCATGACTTTATATTGTCCTGAAGAGATGTATGGGGTAACCTTGGCTATTTTCTGCGTCAGACACATTTGGTTCTGTTGAACTGCTGTAGATGGAAGTGAAAGCATAAAAATGAACACAAAGTGGTTAGTCTCATCAATTTCCGCTAAAATCCTCTTGACAGTACGTATACCTGACCTGATAGTCAGTTATATATTCTGAACCAGCCTGTGGCTCTTCAGAGGCAGAATTACCAGTCCTTATTCTCCAAAGATACACAAGCAGTGTGAGGATACCTCTAACAGATTCAGACTTCACTCACCAGTTTAACTGAAGACACATGTTTTGTGATTTATTTACACTTTGAAACTATGTTGTATTTATAATCTGGATTATCTGTGGTTGTGATTGTTTGCCGTTAGTTTAACCTTTGCCGGCGGTTGTTTTTTTTTTTTTTTTTTTTTAATCAGTGTTTGCAGGCAGCCATGCTGGGGTAATGTGAGACATGGCCAACTGGATCGAACCGGATCTGTTGAAACAAATTCCCCTCTGGGTGGAGTAGAGCCTGACATGGACTCTGATTCACCTCCCTCACTGGAACGTCGAGGCCCCTGTACCGCCACGTCATATAGACGTCCCCCTTCTCCACACATGCACGCACACGTGTACAAACATACACGTGCAAACATACAGTATTGCTTGGATGCAGAACAGTTTTCATGCATTCACTTTTATTCATTGTATATCCCCAATTCTTTTTAGTGTAAAATCCCTGCACACACACACATGGTGAAGACATTAGGACAAAGTGTGTCTGGGCTGAGGGAATGTTCAGACTGATAAAATATACAGAATTCCCTGGATATGCACAAGAGATAAGAGGTCCGTTGCCAAGAGTAGCAACAGAGGACAAACAACCTGCAGGTATAGCTTCAGAAACTCTCTCCTACAGTAATGTTAAACAAAAACCAGCAAAGCTGTACACAATATTACACAATATGAAATTTGCAGTTGTTGTGATGCCCTTGTATGCGTGAGGACTAGTTTTTCACACAGAGAGAACATGGCCGTTGCAGTTTGTGGTATTTTATGCATCAGCAGGGCCATAGCAGTTCAGACCATAGTCATGATCATGTGATACTCCTGGTCATGTAACAGTTTTGTTTGAAATTGGGTGTTGCCCTTCTCATAAACCTCTTCCCTGCACTGCATCGTCTCACTTGTGTGGCACTGTCATAATGTTGGTTCTAGTTTTTTCTTTCATTTTGGACCTTATACCTGCATGCTTCCTGTTACACATAACCTGATCTATACTTAATTTACTTCATGGCTTGCTTGCCATTTCAACATGTGAGGTTTTGTCAGACTGAGGGTGACCTGCGAATTCTCTTCACTGTGGTGTAGCTGCTAAAGTGCTGTTCCCTGACAAAGTGCTTGCATTCAGAGACGAGATGCGATGCCAAATCTCTCTACAGGGCCTGCAACTGGTCTTCAGGTCGATTCCTTTCTATTCCACTAATTTGTACGAAGTTTGTTCTTTCTACAATCCTTGGCACGGTCATCGTGGTGGTGTCACAGTGACGACGTTGTACTTAAGATCGAGCAAAGTGTAGAGCAGAGCATAGAGCGTATAGCACAGCAGAGCGTAGAGCACAGCAGAGCGCAGAGCAGAGCATAAAGCAGAGCATAAAGCGTATAGCACAGCGGAGCACAGAGCAGAGCGTGGAGCAGAGCATAGAGCATAGAGCAGAGCATATGTAGCACTGCCACCAGCCTCTCTCACATGGTCCTCTGCTAACACAGATCTCCACTCTGTGCTGATATCGTCAACACTGATAGATGTTCCAGTAGAACAGCTTTGAATTCATAAAATTGAGCAGAACTGGCATAATATTTAAAAAATGCTAAAATTTAAACAATTGTCAACTATCCACAAAAAGTAAAAATTCCTGATCGTGCTACTGAAGTTTGGTGCAAAAGCATATTTGCTGAAAAGAACACAATGCATAAATCTTTGTGGATTTTCTTTTTTTTTATGTTTGCAGACAGAATGATCTCATAAATGTAAGAAATTCCTGGCTATGAGAGGGGACCTTCATAGTTTTTACTATCTTAGTCATTGCCATGTGGAAGTGCTCAGCACGGCATGTTGAGAGGCCCACGTTCTGGGACACAGGGCACATTGTCTTTTTCCAAGGGCACGCGTCTGGTACAGGAGTTGCCGAATGGACCTGAGTCCCGCTGAGCTCCCAGCATTTGTCTTCAGACAAAATGACCTTACCTAAAAAAAAAAAAAAAACATCCCAGCATGCTTTGCCCCCTCGGGCGCAGCTTTGCGGGGCTTCTCAGTAAAACGTTACCGCTGCAGCTTGCATCCATATTGTGAGTGCGAGCGTAATGCATTCCACGCCGTCGCAATAATAATAATAAGGTGCAGAACTGCGATACGCATTACCAAATATGGACGACAGGCACGTTCAAAAACTCCACAGAGACTCTAAACTCAGGCAAAGAAAGTCCAGCGCTTCATTCTGTTACCGTTTCCATTTTTGTTGAACATTGTTCGGTCTGAACTGTCAACAGCCTGATTCTTAAAAGCCATTAAATGAAACAGCGGCGTTTTATTCCACTCTCTGTACTATATGTCTGTGCGTGGCACCAGCTGACTCACATTCAAACAATACAATGTTAGCCACACAACAATAATACCTTACAGTTTAGCTGACTGGGTTATTTTAAGACTCATTGGCCAGCTGGGAAAGGAAGAATAGACAATAATAGGCAGTTAACTTGTTTTGACACCAGTAATCCCCATTGTGGCGTATATGAGAGCCCTGTTTGTCCAGCTCCACTGGAAAATGAATAATACAAGGAGTGAATCCTTATTAAAGCTGCATTGAAAGGCACTGATAACATTTCCAGTAATGAGAAGCGTGAGCTCGTTGAGTTGCCAATAAGGAGAATGAGACAACATTCTCCTTCAGTTGTGCCTTCAGCTGGTTTAAAAAAGTGTGTGAAGAGGCCTTTACATGGCTAAAGTAATACAGTGTCTGTGTGTGTTTTTGGACCATTTGTGTTTCCACGTTCTGAAAGGAGCCCGTCGGGCCTGGTGTCTGTGAGTCTGTGCTGACTAATCAGGCTGTTTAACTGCCAGGATCATGGCCCCTGCAAGGCGATATCGGTGCGGAGGGTTTGCCTTGCGCTCTGTGATGTCACACAGAAGCTGCCACCGGATCACGGCCGCTCAACTCGAGTTTCGCGTGTGATGTCACCGGCTGCCGAGCCCTGAAACCAGAGCTCTGGCTTCACATGACCCAGAGGAGCACAAGGAGCTCTCTATGCCTGTCGCAGCTGCTCTGGCTGACACCACCTCCCCCCCGGTACCCCTGAGAAGTCCTTGTACTCTACCCGCTGTTTTGAACACTTCTCTGCATGCTGCCTGTTTGTCTCACCCAGACAGCTGGGGCTGGGGTTTCGTGTGGGGAGGCTTTTAAATTAAAAGTGGCAGGTGGATTTACCTATTTTTACTGGCAGAGCTTTCTCCAGAGATGTACTTTATCCAAACACTGAACATAATCGCAGTGCTTCAAGGTATCCCTTGAAGTTTGTGCAGTAGCTGGAATATGGGTTAGCACTCTGCTGTCACTTCTGCCCTTCAGTAACTTAATGCTAACATGTGATGCTAACAGCACTGTTACAACGAGCAGTTTTGCTGATTTTAAGTCACACTTTAGGTGGCCAAACAGGTGTGAAACAAGCCAGTGAGCACAGGTACACAGGCACGTGAGTATCAGGTTATACGTGGGGAGTGATTGCAGAAACTTATGGTGTTACAGAGAGGTCAGGCAGGGAAAATGTGCGCACTCGCACACGCACACACAACCGCATGTTTCAGGTTTGCCTGTCAGACTCGATTTCAACACAGTGCAGCACAGCCAAGGGAATGTCGCCATGGAGTTACCTTTGCAATTCTACATAGTAAAGTGTGTTATCTTCAAAAGCTTTTATGGCCAGCTCTCTACACCTCAAATATTTGACAAGCGCTATAAGCGGAGTAAATAAATCTACCGTTTTAAAAAGCAGTGTATCAAGTTGAGATCCGAGTTTAAGAAATTTTCAAAGAGTGAAGTAGTTCTCTGGAAGACGCAGCAAATAATTACTAAAAGTGCGTACAGTTCTTACAGATGAACGACTCTCCAGTTTCAGCCTTTTCTATATTTAAATGCTCCATACACTTTGTTAAGATCCATTGAAGTTTAAGGTCAGAGTTTCTATCAGATGACTTGTGTCACTGCACACATGGATGGGTGAGTGAGGTTACATGTGACCACCTGGCCTGTTCAGTCCTCTTTACCCCCTTCCCACGTGTCCTGAAAAACCCCCAAACGGCTTCATCTTCAGTCCCAGAGAAACTTCGGATCATTTTTCATGCCCCCTCAGCACTGCACCTTCCAGGTGAGTGTATTTGAGTTATGCTTGCAGTCAGCCAGATGTGTTCCATGTGGGGTTGCTGTATTTTCTTTGAGTAGAATTCAGCAATCAAATTAAAAGTTTTACTTTTTCGGTAACATGATTCGTTTTTCATAGTTACAGGTTTAATGTAACTTGACCTCTGATTTACTTTTCCTTACAATGAAGAGCGTATGTGCACACTGATGGGACCCTAATTTGTGTTACTGATTAATGGAAAGTGAGATTTCTGTGTATTATTCGTACAGTATAAGTGGTTCAAGCAAACCAGGAATGTTAATGAGTAGATTGTATTGTTAGGCCAGCAAACAGTTGGCACAACTTATTTTTAAAAACAGCCATGCGTAATGACATTGTTGTAATATCTCATGTGTTTCAACTGAATCAAGTCCTTCAGGTAGGCCTGTTAAAAAGCTGGGATCCTCTTATGGTCTGATGACATGAAAGAACTCAAGTTACTCCTTTGAAAATTTTCAAATGCAAATATATTTTATATACAAATGCATGAGGAGTGTACTCTGCAATGACAGTGTGACGCACGCACGCACGCACGCACGCACGCACGCACACACACACACACACACACACACTCACTAGCTGTGGTGACCCTGAGGGGTTAGTGGCTCAATGGGTAGAACATCAGACTAGGATACAGAAGCTACCCAGCTCAAATCCCAGCCCAGCTGCTAGGTGTGTCCTTGAGGTAGACACCTGAAAAATGCAATCTTCTTCAGGCATTGTGTGTGGCTACCCACTGCTTCCCCCAAAGGGATGGGCTAAATGTACAGAGCAAGTTCCGAGTCTATGACACACATATTTCGCCATAAGCCTGATTCTCTTTCTGTATAGTGTTTTTTATAGTATTGATTGGACTTTCTGTTTTTCATTGTCAAACAGAAATGCTTCAAAAGCATAAAGGAATTAATTATGAGCACTGTAAACTTACTTTTTAAGTCTGTTAGCAGTGCGAAGGGTGAGATGATATATATGTTTCACTGGTAGAAAATCAACTGAAGAGGCATTAATTTTTCTCACAAGCTGGCTTTACCGTTATGTGCATTAGGATAAAACTGCTGACCTTACCGTCCTTCCTCCTTGTGCCAGGTGCTCGTCATTAACATTCAGTTTTTGAACATTGGACCTCTGCTCGTGGTTTAGGGGTAGACGTGGACTGGTCCTGTTCTCTTTTCTCTCTTTTTTCTCCCTCCCTCCCCCCCAACTCTACTTCTGTCATTTTTCTCATCTGTCCAAGCCCGGATTCATCATTTGTTCCAGGTGTTTTGTCCACAACCCCTCCAGCAAAGCAGTGCAGAGCGAGACCTGAGCCCTCAGTTGCTGATGATGTCAGGAACATGCTTGTGGGTGTGTACACGCACACACACACACACACACACACACACACACACACACACACACAGACCTTTCTTTAGGACGTCCATCTCGTCTTTGGTTTGGCCCAGCTGCAGGAGAAAGTGCTTAACACACTCGGGGGGGGGGCAATGGGTGCTGGGTCATGAGCTAGCATTGTGTGCATGGTTTTACACACCTTCCTGCTGGTTGTTCATGAAGGGTGAAGGTAGGACACTCTAAGCCCTTACTCTGAACGTCACACAGCTGCCCGTGGCAAGTCACACCCTTCTTCACCAGCCATGCCAGCTTGGGTTACCACCACACTTCTCCCGCTCGGCAGTGAGAGACGTGTTAAGGGAACAAGCTAGCTTGAGTCAACTTATATAGAGCGAAGCCCTTGTCCACCATTTTAACTCTGTGCAGCCCGCTGCCTCCACCTCAAAGGAACACAGTGCTGGTCACCTACATACTGATTAGAAAGGGCTGTTTAACATTGTCTGCTAGTCTCCTTGCCTGACAATCCACCTTTCACACTAAAATGGATGGGCATGACTTTAAGCTTTCATAAATGTTTCGTAAATCCTTGTTGTATGCATATCTTTGTTGAAAGGGAGTGAGAGTGTGAGTCACTATGGGTGGACACTGTTTGAATAGTTCGAATGAAGGTTATTATCCAGCACACTGGAGAAAGAAAAACTGTTTCTGCAATATTGCTACAGCAACATCAAACAGAGCCAGAAACAATGCCGGCATCTCCAGGTGAAACGCTTGTTGGCAGTGTGTAATCAGCCAGGAAGACAGCTGTTCTCATCCTCTCTGGAGCAGACTGGAAGTGAACCAGTCTGTAACGACTGAGCTACCAGCTTGCCAATGCTCTACCACACACAAATGCCCCTTGGTTTACCTCGTGGCTCGTAGCCATGCCCTGTTCCTTTCAGTTTCTTATCACACTCACAGTGCTTCTGACTAAGATCCGCAGAACTGCTGATCAAAATGTTTGTAGATTTCAAACATTTTTTTCAGTATGTTGCACATTACGGAATAATGTTTTTAATCCCTCCTGTGTGGACCAAAGTTGTAATGTTTTTTTGTGCACACGTGCGTTGATAACATTCCTACTTCTATTTCTGCATTTGTGAACTCCAGCTTGTATGGGGCTTTGAATACGTTCACCCATTTTCCAATTGGTTATCCCAGACAGGGTCATCCATTTTCCGATTGGTTATCCAGACAGGGTCACAGGTGTCCCTGAGTCTATCTTAGGACGCTTGGGGAACCAAGAAGAGTACACCCTGATCAGGGAGCCAGCTCATTACAGGTCTTATGTAGACATGCTGAAGTTAATCTGGAGTATCCAGTCCACCTGATCTGCATGTCTTTGGAATGTGAGAGGAAACCAGACACCCAGAGTAAATACACACACACACACACGAACGCATGCAGACCTCGCACACACAGTACAGAGAGCTGGATTTAAACTCACAAGTATTGACATGAGGTGACTATGAGACTCTGCAAGCCTTCACAGCCTGTTCCAGTCAAGAAAAGAGATACAAAAAAGACATTCTTTTAAGCGTTTGGCATCAAAGTGTCCTTTAAAACAAAGCAGTGAAACCTTTCCTTGTTTGTTCTTTCTTCTCAAAGATGGGTTTATTCTGTCTACAGCCAGGATTGTTAGCGCTTGAGTGTGGCTGTCTTACCGTGTCTGACGTTGGGGCATGTTCTCATGCTGGCCAGTTGCTACAGGTGCATTATTTCTGACTGATGCTTACAAGGACATTCCAGCAGGACTCAAACCAGTGAACACAAAAGCTGTTTGCATTTAATACACTCCGTCTGCTGCACATGTGCGTGTATGTCTAACGGATTCCCCAGAAACAGAATCACGTTTCCATTGATTTAGTCTTGACAGCTGGTCTCAGATGGCACCAGTGGTAAGATGACAATGTAATAAAGAACTCACTGTCAGTACTCTAAAGGTCTAAACCAGTGGTGATGTTGTTATTTCTAATGTTTTTTTTACGGTTTGGTCTTCCTACCTGTCAGACCGACATCACAGCCTTTTTCAGAGAGTGTTCTATGGTTTGTGTACCCTTGTCCCCCAACCCACAGCTGGATTCAGCTCCGTTACCTCATCTCCAAAGCTCTGCCTGCATCCTTCTCCAGGTCGTATTTCTTTCCAGCAAAGCGTGGAGAGTCACGGGCAGAGGTCAACTCACTTTCCCTTTTTGGTACTAATGGCTGCTATGGAGAAATGGGAACGCTAAGTACTGGCCAATGGGGAATACCTTCTGCTGCCACACATGTAGTCCACCACCCCGAGCACAGCACAAGCAGCAGGCCTCCACTTTTGAAGACACCACTGATATAATAAAAGACAACACTGCATTCTGTTAGTCCCGGAAAAACCCTGTGCTGTGTGAGCAGGCCTGATTTCTGTTTTCCCTCACTGTCTGGTGTGAGCGACATATCTGTACTAACTGGCGTCAAAACGCAAGTGTCAGCCAGCTGCAGGCACGGCTAGCTGCTGTTGGAGATAAGAAATTCTTAGAGTGATCTGTATCGTGGCACACTAGTTTCTTATTTACAGTTGTGACACAGCTGTAACTAGTGCATTACTAGTGCTAAGGTACTGCCTTTCTCCAGTGAGAGTTGCCAGTTTCTGCATTTAGTGAACTCATAGTTTTGTCATATACCACGGGAAAATATGCTTCATCCAAATAACTGTAATGTGTGCGTCATTTTATTGTGAAAACAACTAATACCGTGTCAAATCAACTTTGCTGTCTGCTGTGTCAATATAACACTGCAGACAGACCATAAAAACATGTGCAATGTTGCTATTCAGAGCACATCATCGAGGTTTTTTCATTGACTTATCACAGGATCACCTCCCGATCTTAATTTATGGATTTTCTTTTGTGTAGTCCATCACAGCTTCTCTGCAATGTACAAAGCACTACTTTAGACAGTCGAGCCTGTGGATAAACTCGAATGCAGAAATAGCTGCCTTTCTGAAAGCTGCGCATGCAGAGATTGGCACAGAAGCAGTGAACCGCCTCTGTTTCATTCCAGACTTGCACGATGATACTAAGGGTGTCCTGAAGGGTTCGAAAAGAAAAAACGTGCATGGCCTACATCATGGCGGAGTCTATCCCCAGCCAAGTTCAAACTGTAAAGCGCTGAACTAGAAGAGTTCACGTTTAGAGAAGTAGTAATTCACCAAGAAAACAAGTTTTCTGTTATTTCTACTCAGAATCTCTGAGAGGAAATTTAAACAAATCTATATGGGAGGTGTTCTTACAAAGCCTAACATATGCAGGTTGACACAGGCTACAAAGTGACCTCGTGATAATCAGTTGCCAGGTAACACACCCCAAACAGGTGCCTTAGGACAAGCCCTCTGTCATCACTGGCTGCATCAGTGTAAGGCCATTGTGCCTTTACCAGGCATTACTACACATCACAAAAGATTTTAACTGTAGGTTTTTATTGAAGTACATTGAATTTTTCAGTTTGACAATTAAAAGATGCAGGTGAGTTTTCCATAATACAGCTTACTAAAGGAAAATGCTTTTTATTACCTAACAAGTTTTATAAAGACAACTGTGCAGGGCCTGTATTGGTGAGGTGCATATTATTCCAAATTGCCTTGCTTCCACCTGAGGTAAAAAGATGCAAAGAAATATTTCACAGATCTCTTCATGTGAGATCTTAAGGTAAGAACCTATAGCTTATTGTATTGTATGACTACAATGAAGTTGTGGTATAGGGTACTATTAGAAAAAAAAATTAGCTCCTGTGTGCATCTTTTAGCTAAACTACTGTCCTAATGTTCTACTTTTATACTGTCCTATGGTCCAGACCTTTAATTCACATTTCATTTGAAAAATGAAAGTGTTTCCAAAGAAGGCTTCCACCTTTAGCAGTGTCTTCATTGGCTGCATTCAGTGGCAGTGTGTATTCCTGTGTGATGAGAGGAGGCTGCCAGCACATTCAATCCAAAATCCTTAGGATATTCGTGTTTTAATCCTTATTTTTCCTTTACATGGATGTGGGAGACAGGTGAGGCTTTGTTGGGGGAATTTTAACTTAAGAAAAGTTGCCTTGCGAGCACTTTTGCAAGACATTCCCAATAATTCATTGCAACATTGGTCCGAGCCCACAGGAATTTAAGATTATGTCCTTCACAGTAGGGACCTAGGTACCAAATTCCCTTTAGTTTTCATACTTTAGAGGTTCGTTATGGGAAAAAATAAGAAGCCAGGCAAGTACGCTGCATTCAGAGCGTCTCAGCGCAGGTCCTTCTGGTTAAATGCTGCACATAGCTGGTTGCATCTTATACAGTGCTGCATAGAAGAGTGTCCTGCAGCGCAGGACAGAGCACGCTCGTTGACAGCAAGTCACACATGCAGACCAAAATAGCGGCTGGACAAGCGTGTTTCGTTTTGGCTGTGCAGGAGCTAAAACGGTCTACAGGAGCATTTACGCTCCTGCAGAGATCGGTTCATAGGTCAGACAGGTAGTACTTCTCTTCATCTGGACCAGCCTTGGCAGATGCAAACAGTCTTTATAAAAAGAGCAGGGTGCATTTAAGCACAATGGAAACTTTGACCCAGGACTTTGTGTTCAAAAATAAGAAGCTAATTCAGGGCTATGTGATGTGCGCTTGCTGGTGTGCTGTTATGACCAGGTGTCAGCTTCATAAACTGAGGAACGCTAAGTGTGTGTTTATATAAATACAGGGCCTCTGATCTGTTTACAGATGATTTATGTAGTGTTACAGCACCATTCAGATTTTTTTTAAACTTTGTCTGGCAGGGTACACTTGGGAAAACTTGAGGGATGTAAACCCAAAACATCCTGCATTCCAGAGTGTCTAAGGCTTGAACTCAGAGCTTGTAAGGCAGTGTTTTACTGGATCAATGAAGATACGCTGGGGAGAAAGGAGGCATAACTGAGTAGAGGGGGAAGAAAAGAGAGAGAGAGAGTAAAAGGAAAATGGGACAAAACTGGTTGGAGGGAAAGAGAGAACAATGGAAAAAATGCTGTTTTTGTTGTTACTTTTTGTTTGTTTTACTGGAACATTTAATGGCAAGGATGCAAAACAGAACATCAGGAAAGTGTCCCCAGGTTAGGTGATGACACGCCCACATTATCCTCTGCAATGCTGCCTAACAGCTAAATCTGCGGCTGCTGTTTGCCCTCGTTTCTTTCACTCACTTCAACTGTTTATGCATCTGCCGTCACTTACACACAGATGACAAATAAGGGACGTCAGTGGGGAAAGATCCGTTTTAAATATTGCATTTTATTTTTGAAATGGAAAATTAAGTTAAATTTCTTACAGGTCAAACTAAACATCTTTTTCTGAGGCAGCTGTTACAAGGTTAGTTGTTAGGATCAAATGCTTACGTAATGGGGGAACATATTACCAAGGCAACAAGGAATCCTATGTCATTTAATTGATTTATTTATATGCATTACTGGTATAGTTAAAAGTCGTGGTGAATATATAACACTGCCAGCACAATTAGGTTGGTGGTGGTCAACAACAGCTGCAAGATTCACGCTGTTTTGTGTTTGTTTTTAGATATTTAATCTGATTTAACAAACTGCCAATCCATTTCAGGGTTGCAGAATACACAGGGCATGAGGTATGGTGAACTTCGAATAAGAAGGCAGGGTCCATGCACACCTCCTTGTCCTACATGTTACTTCCATGTGTAAATTAGAGTACGAAACTGACCTGAACATGTTGTTAGACTGCTGGAGGAAGCATACATGTTCACACAGAAATCATGGGAACTTCACACATGCTGAGCTGAGGTCATGAACAAATTTGAAATGTGAGGCATTGTTGTTACTTTCTGAACCACTGTGCTGCCCTGTATTACAGAGTACAAACCAAATACACGTTTTCAATAAAGACAATGTAGCAAAAAGTTGCAGTTATCTGGTGACGCATGTCACTTTATGCAACATCAGTTCCTCAGAAAGTGTACTGTCTTTCTGTATGTCAGGTACTATATATTTATGGAACTGTACACTTAATATTGCAGAATGAAGCATATGCCCCATGATGTAAAGGGGGTATTACTATGCCACTCACTATCTAATTCTGCAGGCTGAAAGGCCAGTGTATGTGGGGTTATCACAAACATGCACTGTATGTGTTCTGGCATTCCATTATTATGTGAGGTAAATCCCCATTTTGTAAGTATACTTAAAAAAAATATTGTTTTGCCTGTTGATACAGTTTTGAATCATTTTAAGACATGACAACAGGATTATGAACACATGAACTGTCAGTTCATCTTGGGACATAATTTTGTTTTATAATACACCACAGTTCTCTTTATGCAGGCAAAGTAAGCAAAGCTGTCTTTTGTATAGTGCTATTTTGGCAGATGACCTTCAGTTTCAATAGCCAGTACAATGCTGGACATATTTGATTAAAACAAGATACCACAGGCTAAAGAGAAGACCCTCATGCAAACAGGCGACCTTACTGTAGCCAGACAACCATGAGCGCGTGTGTGAGCACATGCGCACAGGGCCGTGTGGTAAATTCAGTGGCAACCGGCTCTTTCTTCATCTGACAATGCACTCAGCAAGGCTTTGACGCTCCATTCTTCCTGCTTGCCCCATGATGTCACTGCCCACCAATCAGATAACGCCTAAGCTGAGCGGGCCAGTGAGGCTGTGTCTTTGAAAATACCCCATGAAGCAGGAACAATAAGAGACCTCCAGGCAGAGCATTTCAGACACAAAATTTAGCAGCATAATATGCAGTCGAATGCGTCCTTTCATTTTAATGGAGGGGAAGTTATTTCATAAAAAGTGCATACTCTGAAGGCAGCATAGTACGTTTTCCTTTCAAACGACCAGCAAGAGAGGAAGTTGTGGTTTCTCACAGTAACCGTTGTTAGAGAAATGGGAGGTCACGTGACTTGGAACGTTTTCTTGTCATAAGATTAATGACCTGACATAATTTACTGCGCAAAAACGAGTTGCTTTGCACATGTGGTAGACGATTTTAATGATCGAAAACGCACAAAAGAACTCAAGTGACATTCTTTCACTTTGACTTTGCGTCTACATCTCCATCTGGTGGTAATAAAATAATACTACTAAAATACTTTTCCGGGCCAGTTGCAAAAGACTTTGGTTAATCGGTGACACATAAGTTATCTGCATGTAAATAAAGTTCAGACTGGCCCTGTTCTTTATCTCAAAGAAACATTAGTTTATGAAAATGCGTGTTTTAATTAAAAACCCAAATCTATGTGTTTAAAAACCTTTTTTCTGTAGTGGACTAAGCGGACTTTTTTCTGTAGTGGTTAATATTTCTTTCTGAAGGGTTATATCTAACAGACAAGTCTGGAGCTTTCTAGCCTTGCTAGGATTGTGTGAGTGAGTGGAAAGGGCATTAACCTAGTGAATATTGTGAAATTTGACTTTCTCAGGAGTTATGAGAGCAGTGTATGCATCCAGCAGCTATCTTATCAATTGACTTTCAGCTTTCTCTTCTAGCTTCATGGTGGTGTAAAAGGTGTGTGTGTGTGTGTGTGTGTGTGGGTTTGGGCTGATTAGCAGCTCTGATCTAAAGTGATTAGGCTAAACATAGCCTCCCTACAGCATTGTGGGAATTGTAATGGAGTCCACTGCTGGGAGCTTTTATAGGCCAGTTGCTCTACAAATATAGAGAGAAAGATATAAGGGATAATTACTTAAAATGAGTTGCTGATCCTATTTATACTTAGCTAACAAATGGCAATTAATGAGAGGCCTTATTACTTACTTTCTGTCCCCCTTTCTGTGGACATTTATCAGCAGACAGGCTTAGAAATGTGAGAACATGCTGAAATCCAGAGGTCTCCTGGTGGTGGAAGTGAGAGACAAAGCTTGGTGCTTAAGAGGTTAGATTCCGCTGACCTGCACTTGTTTCACAGCTCAAAAAGGAAAAAACAAGGGGAACTGAACAGTGGGCAGATGGGTGCTAGGGGTTACTGAAGATCTCAGTGTAGTACTTAGTGCACTCCCTGATAGTGTGAAAGTAGTAGAAAATGAGAGACTCTCCTGGCTAAACCTTTGGAAGCACTAAGGGGCTTCAGAGCCTTTTCAGAGCCTGACAACGGCAACAAGATGAGTGTGCTGTTTCAGTCCAACCTTGCCCTGCCTCTCCTTTATCACAGCATGTGACTGAGTTATAAATGCACCATTGCAAGACAGGAGCTACTTTTTAATGCATAAGCTATAATTGCCCTTGTGACTCAAACTACGGCTGTTGAAGCTTTGTGTACTCAAACTGACTCAGTAAAAGATCCTGCAACTACAAGCTACGCAAGTTTTAAAACGAGTGCTATAAACTTAGGTAGCAACAGTTGTCGCAACAGAAAAGCTGACACATTACATGTAAAGTTTTGCCTGAGGTCTCAGATGTTTGCAAGCAAATATGAAGACATGATGAACAGCACAGTCCAGGAAATTCTTTTCATTCTTTTTATGTGATAGACCAGTTTTTGCATTTTTGTCACAAGCTGTATTGATAAAGTTTCAGTGGAATAAAAAAGCCACGCTCTGCTTAATGCATGTCACTCAGCACCTTTGTGAATTGATGACTTCATGCACCTGTTTGCTATTTTTCATGTGGTCCAATCTGACAAATTAAACCATTTGCTAAGAGTGCATCTGGAACCATGACACAAACTGGTGCATCTCTGCCAATTAATAAAATACAAAGAGAAAAAGGAGGGCAGAATAGCTGTCATCAAAGCATTGGTGCATATGAATGATCTTGAGGCCTGATGGGCTACTGGTGAGTTTGCTATGTATATTTGGAACTGCAAACTTTGGTCTATCATGGGTATATTTTTTACATAGATCTATGCAGAGTTAAAGTAGGAGCCGACACTCTCTGTGCTTCAGAATTTCAAGCGTGTCACTGATCGTTCTCAGGAGCATATGAGACAGAAATGCGATGGAGCATAAACCAGACTTGGATTAGAAGTACTGCAGAGTCTATAGAATGTCTGCACTTCTGGAGCAGGGCGCTCTACATCCTGTCAGCCAAGATCTAAATAGACTCTGGCTGGTGTGTCTTTGTGTCATAACATCCCCCTTCCTATGTTGCTCTACGTACAGCTGAGCTACGTTGTGAGTTAGGTGAACACAAAGGTTAAGGTCAAAGTTCTGTTACCTTCAGTGGCATCAAAACTGACAATCATAGAAGGAAATTTTAGGAAAACAGGTTTTTACATATAAAGTGTGCTGTGTGTCATGCTACTTTCAAGGAGCCTTAATCACACACATAAAGTGTGAATTAGCCAATGTTTGTGGACAGCAGAAATAATAATCTTCATCATCATCATCATCATCTGATAGGATGACATGGGGATACTGGTACAGGAAAGAGGCCCTTTCAAAACACTCATACCATTTTTAAGAACAAAGCCCTCTTTAACCAGAGAAAAATAATTTCAGGTTCATGTGTGAACCTTTGCTTAAAATCAATATGGATAAACTGTAAATATTCTTTTTAACATGTTTTGTGTTGTCTGTATATTCTCAGTTTTCATATGTTGTTGTATGGGTGATGTTAATGCATATTGTGCTGTTTAAAACTTACATTATGTTACCACTGTTTTGTTCATGTACTTTTGTTAATGGTCAATTTATTTTATAAAGTTTAAAATTGCATTGTTTGGACATAATTAAGAAAAGGAGCAAAAAAACAAAACAGAAGCAACAGATAGTTTTCTAAAGAGAAAGTGTGAAGAGGGTGATATTTTTAAATGTAAACCGAACCCAGTTAAATTACTGAAGCATGTGGTCATATGACCCTCTGGACCTCAGCTTTGGATTCATGGTGTCAGGTAGTGAGGATGAACCAAAGGCAGAGAATACTGCATTTAGACAGGTAGGATATGTTTAATGCAAATAAGTGCATTTATTTCTAGAGGTGGACCCCCATCATCTGGACACATTTTCAATTGTGCCTTGAGTTACAAAAGTTGAGTACCCTGAGTTACACGAAAAGGAGATACTTACAAATATTAAGTTAACTAGCGTAGACCTAGTTTTAAAAAAAAGGTGCTAACCAGATTAGCCACATAACCAGATTAGAATCTTTTCAACCTTATTATTTCTCAGGTGGAGCAAATGTCTGTTCACATGCTGTCTCAGTTTGCCCAATATCTAAAGAGTCACAATACCACAAAACGCAAAGTGTTTTTATGGGATGTTAGAAAATGTTTGTTAAAGCCATAGAGTTTATGCCAGGTGAATGTACTGAAATCGTTGTACAATGTCTAGGCAACATTAATTATTGGTCCTTTAAGAGTACTTCCTGTCCCAGCGGTGACACAATTTCACAACTGTCACTGTGCTATCCTAACAAACATTTCAAATGACATACAAGGTAATTATTTAAAAGGTAAATCAAGGTACAAAAATTGTTGTTCATTAACATGTGAGTAACCTAGCTGCTGAATGCTTTCAGAACTACTTTTGATACATTTCTCTTAAGTGATCGATGAAAAACGACAGCAAACCTACAAGGCATATCAGCGCCCTCTGCTGGCGGTCTCCACTGTGGCGCAAGCTTCTTCACTGGAGATAAGTACGTTAGCGAGTACAAAGCAGTAAATAGGAGACATAAAACGGTATTTTCTGATTGTTTCTCCGCGGCTACGTTCTAAAGCACAAAGAATCATGGCCACACTTTTGAACAACCCTGTGAAATCTATTTTGTGAATGCAGCCAAAGAGCAGGCTTCATCCTCCTGTCTGCCCACACCCTGTGTAGCTTTACACTTTCCAAGTTATATGTTTCTCCGCCTTACATTTCACGGCAATTGTTGGAGTTTCCGTTATAGGTTTTTATTGTGTTATATTATTGTTTACGTGTGAGTGCCCCTGGTTCATTAGGGTTATTTTTTCTGCCAATAAAAGTTCTATATTAAGTGTTGCATGAATTACATTCAAGGTAAGGCAACTTTATTAACATAACACATTTCATACAGACTCTAAACTCAAATTGCAACCCCTGGCAATAATTATGGAATCATCATTTAATTGCAGTTTAAAAATGAACCACAGTCAATTTTTTATCTCATAACAGAAAACTTGAGCCACGACCTGAAGCTCCTTGTCAACACAATACAGCTGTTTTCAGCCATCCACCTTCAGAGTTCTTCCACTGAGTGCAGTATCAAAGATTGAAACGTCATTAGTACTACTTCCTCATAAATACTGTACCTGGGCTTCAAGCTTCAATCAAAGATAATGACAAAGATAACAAAACCAATGAGAAATAACACATTTTATTCTTTACTGCAATATAACTTGACTGAGTTATCTTTCATGCTCTTCAAACACTCTAGATGCAAAGTCTATATATATCCATAAAAAACGAAGCCAGAGCAAAGTGACCCTCTCACCTGTCGGGTTATCTAGTTTTGTACACAAATGGGTGACAATTTACCAGGCAAGTAGCAAATCTAGATGCTTTAAATGCAGGGAAGTGTGTCAGGCTAGTGCACTGAATCCCACATTAAAAGTATCTGGAAAAAAGTATTGAAAAAAAATAATAATAATAAAAAAAAAATAATAATAAAAAAAAATAATAATAAAAAAAAAAAACCCTATAATAAGTGTCTTAAACTTGTGTTTCCTGTTAGTCCTTTGTCTGCACCTTCATCCAAGTGGGTAATGAAGGTACTACTGTCTATTAAAAAAGAAAATTGCAGTCACACCCCTTTTGTGATAAGGGATCTCCATGTAATGTCATCTGAAACCAGGAGAACAGTGACTGATATTGTTTGACCACATTACACTGCCAAAAGTTAACAACGCACTAGTAAACTTAACAAAGAAAGGGGGAAAGCAGTTCGTGTTACAGCAGGCTGAACAAAGGTCCTTTGACATGCGGTTCTGCACATTTCATACTGCTGCCTAGTTAGCTTGCCTGACCACAAAATTATTTATTTAGTAATGCACACAGTTATTTCACAAACCTTTACCTGATTATTCAACCACCTTATAGGCACCATCTTAATTTTTCTGTTGAATGATCCCAGGACTACGTGACATTTTGAAAAATGTTTATATTTAAACGGATTTATAAATAGTTGTGTAACAAAATGTGACAAAACTTCCCATCGTTTAGGAAGCCTGTCAAAGAATACAAAAATATTTTATGGGCATTTTAAAGAGAAAAGGGCCTTTGGACGAATGTGAATTACATGGATGTCAGGGCTGCTGAATTCTGAGTCCTGCTCTTCCAGGGGTATTTCCTGGCACTCAAAGTCTTCTGAAAGTAGCTGGATGATAGGAATAGGAAAGATGTCAGCAATACAAATGCAAAAATAACTTATTTACTACATAATATATATGTTAGTGGCAATCTGTGAAAAATAGACATTGTATAGAATGCCTAGGAAACCTACAAAATGCCTGATGTTTTTAGGGTCAGCACTGTATAGAATGTCTAGGCATTTTATACAATGCCTGCTTTTGACACATCGCCAGCAACACGTACACTGTCAGTTTGGCTGTGTTGAAGACTGCCCCATACATTAAGGAAAACACAATTTCCTATTTGGGATGACTAGTTGTAAGACTATGGAAACAGGTAAGGTGTCATTGCCTGACAGCGTTCAGCACACATAATGACACAAATATGATCACTTAAAGGTAAAGAATATTTTCAAGCATGCATTGTCTTCTTACGTTGAAGAATTTCTTCTCCACCTCTGGGTTGCGCCCCACAGTACGTTGCTCATAGCAGCAAATAACCCAAGTATTTGGTCCAGCCAAGTTTTTCAGGGTCTTCACCAAAGGCTCTACAGACTAAGATCACAGGGTTTGGCATAAATACTGCACTTACATGTTACTGAAAGACTCAAGACTGATATCCCAAGATTTAACAAGTTTTAAACACATGCATGTGGCATTGAGATATTTTTAATTTGGTCTGTAAAACACTTAAATGTTGTCACTCTCAGTATGAATCTCAAGACATTGTCAATGAAGTGATTTAACCCACGAGGAGGTGTGTTACATTACCTGTTCATAGTAAATACAATCTGCCATAAGAATAAAGTCAGGGTGTGGCAAAAATGCTCTCACATCCTCTCCCCTATTAATAAAACAAAACATGCATTATTAATGGTCTCTGAATTATTGTAATCCATCAATAAGCATATACAATTACATTTTCCATTCCAACCTTTTCCATTATCAAGTAAATTATGTATAACAAATTTATTTAATGTATAAAATGTAAATACATGTGTATACTTCTTCAATATATAAAATGAAAAGAACTGTGCACGAGGTACAAACCATTTAAGTACCTTGGCTACGATAGAGCCATCGCTGATCAAAGCCTGGTTGTCCCGGATGTTCATTTGAAGCAAATGTTGCAGCTCTTCCAGGTCTGTGACGGTGACGTGTGCCCTTAAATGACAGTGGTCCCACATTCACACAGCAGTTTAGTAAAATGTTATTTGTGGTTATGGCTGATGTTTTGCTTAAACTCACTTATTTGAAAAGAGAACAGAATTAAGTAACGTACAAGTTGTGCAAAAAAAAATAATACTCGTTTGACTTTTAAACATCACAACAGCATATACAGTAATTAGATGTTGTAGCTTGCTTTCAGTAATTTAATTTTCACCAACCCCATACTCGCTGCCATAAGTCCAACCAGTCCAGTCCCCGCTCCTAGCTCCACAATCTTTTTGTTTATCCATGTATTTCTTGCAGCTTTTGGATCATAAAAGTTTTTCGTTTCTAAATATTTGGAGAGAACAATGGCAGCATCCCACACCACACAACCCACGTCCCCTTCGCTGCACTGCTTGATATGTAAAAGTGATCCATCGTTCTTTTCAATATCTCTCACAAAATACTTTCTTCCTCCTTCGTCGCCTGAGACAGTCGCCATCTTGTTTCCTTAAATTGGGACCGTCGAACACAAATTAATTTCAACCGCTAGAGGGCGAACTTATATTTTCATGCTATTTATTACAGAACAATTTTTAAAAGCGTCTTGACTGGTACCAGGGCCGCAGATGCCATTATATTGATTGACCATGGCTTCCTGGTGGACCCCCTATAGGTGCAGTTTTTTTTTTCCCCCATCCAATTCATTAATTTGACCACGGCCTTAAATGTTGATTACAATCGTTTCTTCTCTGCATTCTTCCTGATCTGATTTACATCTGCCTGCAATTGGTTGTCTTAATTTAAGAGAAAATAAAAGTTACAAAGAAGTAGTTAAAGTAAGACTCTTTAAGATCTGTGACAAAAATTGCAAATCACACATTACAATGTCACTAACTGCAGAATCAGAGCAGGAAGTATCTGGATAATTAAGCATGGTGTTTAATGCAAACCTGTAATCTAATTGTATTCGAATCGCAATAATTAATGAACAACACAAATAGGTGCCAACAACTAAAAATACTTGATGAGGAGCGGTGAGTTAAGGGATTATTCACAAGAAATTAATTAAAAGATGAAAAATACACCATAACTTAAAAATTAAGCAACATATGTAAGTGCTGTGCTTTTAAAATTCTTATTAAAATTAATAAAGCTTGTTTAGAATTTATGGATTGACACTCATTACAGGAAGAAAGGTCAATAATGTTTAACTGCGATTCAATTAAAAACAGAAATCGACTGAAATAAAAACCTGCACCCACTGAGGTCCTCCCAGGACAGGAATTGAGAACATTGGATATACTTATCCGCTAATTGTATTTACTGTAGTTATGTGGACCATCCACCTAATTTTAATTGGGGATCCATGTAAATCACTACCTTGTGTGGCAGTCATCGTTTAAAAAAATATTACATTTGAAAATATAGTTTATTTCGTTAACTTCAATGAAACCTGGAGTATACGGGTACCATTAAAACTTACGTTTCAGGCTACGTGGTTTTAAATAGTGTATTTAAAATGTTAATGCAACACACACACAATAATTAAAATAAAGTGTTTGAGAGACCGAGTCTCGAGATGACCACGAGCGAGCTTCCTAAGAGCGGGAAACGCGTTCGCTCAGCTGCCTTAAAACTCAAACTTTCTTCGTAAATGACATCTCTTTAACGGTTTTCCATGTCAGAATACTGCCGCCCCTCTAAAATCATTCGCAGTAGCACGGAGGAGGTCACCGCAGGCGACAGCTCTTGGTCCGGTCGTAGCTCCACGTCACCTTTGAACCGCCGAAGTGGCTCCTTCGGGAAGAGGACGCCACCCAGCCCGGCGTCCTGGGCTTCTTCGTCCTCGCTACCGACTTCAGCCATTCCTGCGTCAAGCAAGAAGCCGCAGCCGGTCACCGGAGACGGGAATGTCCAGGCCTCGAAAGGTGACATAATTATGCAGAATGGCATATTGTCATAGGTTGGCGTTAACTTTCTTTAAAGTCTACGTTGCACATGCAGTCTGAATGATGGTTTGGTAGTGTTTGACAGTAATTACTGGTAAGTATATATGCAAAGTACAAATCTTTGATAAATGATGTAAACTGTACCAATGTTCGCGAACCACATTGTTACGACGTCAAATTTAATTACAGATGTCATCGTGATGTTTTCAGATCGTACTGTGTGTAACTATATACTACATGTTAAAAAAAAATCTCGCTGGATGAGAAATTGATGAATTCGGTGTCTGCTTGAGACTTTTACCAAGGAGACTTGAGCTCAAAAGGAGGCCGGATTAGCTCGTCGGCCTTCGTCTCCGCTCGTAGCAGCTCGTCACTTTGGAGCGGAAGGACCCCGAGCGGGCGCAGGCCCCATGGCACTGCTGGGCCCAGCGGAGCGCTTCACTTACGGACACCACAGATTGAACATAGTGGTATGTGCCTTTGAATACGCCCTTTAGTCTCCTGCATAGTTTGGGTCTGTGACTGATATGCAGAATTCATTTTTTTTACATTAATGCCCTGACCTTAGCTTGGTAATATGTTGTCCTCAGCGACCACCTGCTCCTCTGCCACCTCTAGTGCTGGCTCCTCTGTGATCGTGGCAGTTGTGGAGGGTCGTGGCCTTGCCCGTGGAGAGATTGGCATGGCCAGCATCAATCTGAAATGCCCAGAGCTCATCTTGTCTCAGTTTGCTGACACTGGGACCTATGCCAAGGTAGCTATCAGACAAATGGACCTGTTCTGTTTCTTGTTTACATCAGGACAGTGCGTCAGCAAGACAATGTGATTGAGCTGCTATGCCCTTATTCATTAAATAGGCTGGAATTAAATCGATAGAAACAGACGAATAAAATGATGTATTAATTGGGTATCAAAGATAATGAGCATGTGATGTTTGGCCTATCTGTCGCAAACAGTATGTGTTAGTATGAGATTTATTTCTGCCCTCTGTTTGCAGGTTATCACCAAGCTCCATATTCTCAGTCCCCTGGAAGTGCTGATGCCAGACACGGCAAGAGAAAAGGGCAAAGGAACTAAGCTCTTCAGCCTCATCACAGAGAACTTCCAGGTATGAACACAAGGCCTTGCCATAACAGCAGTAATGAGCCTCAACTTGCCTGTTATATCAACATTGGGATGTACTGTGTGTGTTCCCTGTAGCCAAGTTGAAACACGCTTTCTGTTGTAAACAACTTTGTATATCTATCAGGGACTGTAGAAAACAGCCTCTAAAATATTGTTGTTCTCTGCCACTGCTTTTATTGAAAGAAAATTACATATTTACACATTTTATTGATTTGTAATAGGCTATTTGCTCAAGGATTGTTTCTGGATGTGTCCAGAACTTTGACTTTGAAATACTCAGCGTACAAGTTTGTTGCAAAGCACATTTGAACTGATGTCTGATATGCTCTGGAGTTTACAAAGAGGCCTTCACATTTTTAGTTTTTGTGACTCTTTAAATTTAGAATGTGGCCTTCACTGCCATACAGAGGAAGTACTTCAACGAGAAGAAAGGACTGGAGTATATTCAGCAGTTGTGTGCACCTGAGTTCAGCACAGTATTGATGGAGGTGCAAGCTAAGTAAGATAAGATAACGATGCTGTAGTAGCTGTCTGTAGATTGACATGTTTGTGGAAATTTTGCAATCCAAAACTCAAGGGGACTTGTAATGCTGTCCTTGCAGTTGAACTCATTGTGCTTGGAAATTCTTTGACGCCCTTAGTTGGATGCGTTCTTCTTCAGATACTACTGCCTGGCTGCGGTTTCTGCTCTGCTGAAATATTTCGAGTTTGTTCAGAGTGCCATTTATGCGCCCAAGTCGCTTAAAGTCAGCTTCAGGGGCAGCGAGCAGACAGCTATGATCGACTCCACTTCAGCCCGTAATCTGGAGCTGGTGGTCAACAACAGGGACCACAGGTAAAGATTTTATCGTGGAGAGACATTGCACAGGTCTTTATCGGTACATACTGATAATGATGGAATACACTAAAATAAACATAAGAGATCAAGAAAAATGTAAATTTTTTTTTTTTATGGGTACTGAGCAATGTAAGAAGTCAGTTTGCAAAATAATTATAGAATCATTTGTTTTGATCCCCCAGTATCTTTTTGGCCCCCCGTTGTCTTCAAACTGTAATCAGATTACTGTGCTTCACTTTGTACTTAACGTGCAGCTCTTTTAATGCAAACCAGACTGACTTCCACTGGACATGAAAGTTTATTTGACAGTCTGAATGGTGTCACATGGCAGGTGTCCATGTTTCCCAAAACCGTCATGACACTCAGGTGACTAAAGGCTTTGCAGCCATCTGTCCTCATGTACTCGCTCCATGTTTTGTGGAAGGAGTGAGAACACTCTGTTGGGGGTCCTGAACTACACCAAAACCCCTGGCGGTGGGCGGAGACTTCGCTCCAATATCTTGGAGCCCCCGTTAGACCTCGACACTATCAGTACCCGGCTGGATGCTGTGCAGGAGCTCCTACAAGACGAGGAGCTCTTCTTCAGCTTGAAGAACGGTGGGGCGTGACCCACCACCACATGAAATAATGTCTTTGTATGCCATAAATGCCAGCTTATTTACTTTTTGGGTTGTACACAGCACCGTAGTAATGTGTGCAATAGGTACCTTTTGTGCCATCACATGGCTATGTTGTATTGTGAGCACTACATTAGCTTGTGTATGCCATATTGCAAGTCCTTTCATTGTAATGTGTTATTTCTTGGAGAGCTGAATGGTAAACTGTATGAGGCATTATAAACTGTCCTTCGTTGTTTGCCATTCCCTAGTTTTGCTCATGCATTATGATGAGGATTTTTTTTTTTTTTTTAATTGTAGCAATTGGTCACTTCCTGGACATTGACCAGCTGCTGTCTGTTCTGGTGCAGATCCCCAAACAGGAAACGGTAAACATGACTCATAATGTGCCATGGCTGGATGCCCCCCCCCCCCCACAAGCTTGGTATCATCACCAACTGTGTAATGATGTCATTTCTAAGACTCAAACAACTTGTGAGACATCCTGTGCTGATTGTTGTAAAATTCTATTGAAAGCTGAGTGTAAAAAAAAAAAAAAAAAAAAAAACTCTGACCACTGGCAGCAACAGTGCTTTTTTTTTTTCCAATGAATCATTACTGAAGGTGCATCTTCCTCAGTGCTGTTGGCTTGTAATGCAGGTTCAGGTGGCCGAGGCGAAGATTGTACATGTCATTCAGCTGAAACACACTCTTGAGTTGGTGGCACCGCTTAAGGTAATAGCACGCTCACCCTAATGTTTCAAATTAAAGCATTAATTGCACATACAGTATTTTATTTTATTACGTCATTGCGCTGTCATGTCATTATCACAAAACATAGTGTGGGTGTATTCCACTAGGATATGGCACTGGGCGTGCTTTCTAGTATGAACCTGAACAGCTGGAAATTGCAACAATGTTTATGAGCCCTGTGATGGTGCTAAAGTTTAGGAACAGCAAATGCCACTGTGGAGATTCTTTTTGTTTTGTTTGCCTTTGCTCCCCTTATTGCCTGCTGATTTGTAAAATGTGACTGGCTTTCCTGTGTGGAGTAGGCCTGTTTGACAAGCCTGTTAGTGACACTGCTGTTGTAGAGCTGGGTGATGTTGCAGTCTGTCCCTGAGAGGGGTGGGACCTTAATGGTGTTGATTGTGTGGACAGGCAGCACTGAGGACATGCCAGACACCCCTGCTTAAAGCATACTACAGCTCCCTGGAGGACAGCAGGTAACCTGCTGCCATAGTGCTCCTGTCATGCACAAAGGCTAGCCTGCCTCCCATTCATGTGTCGCTGTCCATGGTCTCAAACGGCCTGCTTAGGTTCGACCACATTCTGGAACACATCAGGACAGTAATAAATGATGACGCCAGATATGCCAAAGGCAGCCTCAACATGCGCACTCAGAAGTGCTACGCCGTGCGACCGAACATCAATGAGTTCCTGGACATCGCCCGGCGCGCCTACACCGAGATTGTCGATGACATTGCAGGTGCGCCGAAAAGCCGTGTCCGTAGCTTTGAAACGTTAGGGCTTTTGGGTGTGCTGAGGCTGACGACGTGGTGTTAACGGCGCAGGCCTGGTGTCCAACATGGCGGAGAGGCACGGCCTGCCCTTGCGGACCAGCTTCAGCGCTGCACGCGGCTTCTTTGTTCAGATGAGGCTGGACGGGGTGGCCGTGCCTGGCGGACAGCTCCCGGAGGAGTTCATCAAGGTGAGACTGTTTCCCAGCCAGGTGTTGGCATGAGGTAGGCGCTCCTCATCAAGCCGTGTAGGACGTGCAGGGCCCACGCACTTAAAATGGAACTCAGGAAATGGGTTTTTGGCACCAGAGAGCCCTGATAATTGTTAGATGCTTAAGAGTGGATAGGAGAGATGCTCTAAGGCTCCTGAGGCTTTCTTTTGGTTAGATTTGTCACATGCTTTCCTGCAGTAATGGCTCATTGGTCTCTTGCCATTCTGCTGCTTGTTATCATAGACTGACTTCCCTTTAAAGTACATCAAAACAACATTTTTACAATCATGAACACTTTGGATTTTTAAATATTGATTATTCTACAGCTGAGTCTCACCAAGTTTTTTTTTTTTTTTTTTTTTTTTTGTGATAAGTCATTTATGGTGGGTTTTAATTTATATTTAATTATGGTGTGGCG
>JABJVR010000021.1:1431988-1456722 GCA_025773905.1 Chitala chitala | reverse complement strand
CCTTTAATTACCATAAAAACAACATTTTTAAAATCATGAACAATTTGTATTTTTAATTTTTTTTTTTTCTAAAGCGGTGTCTAACAATTTTTTTTTTTTTTTTTTTTTTGCTGATACTGCATTTCTGCTCTGTTATAATTTATCTATCAGTCTCTTGTGCCGCAGATATAAGCAGAATTAAAGTTTTATAGATTATGCTATTACCCTAGGTTAACAAGCAGAAGAACAACTACAGCTTCACCACAGCCGACCTCATAAAAATGAACGACCACTGTGAAGAGGCACTGAGGGAGATCTTCCACATGTCCTATGTGTAAGGATACAGTGGCTAAGTGTTGTCTGGATGGCATAGCTATTCGAGGAATGCATAGTTTGCTCTACGTTCTTTTTCAAATTGTTCTTAGTCAGATGTTCAACACAGTCTGTTGCTAAGCACAAACCAAACATTTTGTTGATAAAATCTTAAATATTTGCTCAGAACACGAAGTTGAGAAAAAAAAAAAAAAAAAAAAGGTGTGTAATTTCCCTATTAATGCAGGTGGCCCGTTTCTTCTTTCAGTGTCCTTGATTTGAAAGGCATACTGCATGTTCTCATGACGTTTGCATTACTGGAGAATTCTGGTGTTATGGTGCTTCATAAGACACTGAGGAAACGGGCACCTGAACTCGTGTCTGTGTTTATTGCTGCTGTGTTCCTAGTGAGCAGAGCTTCCTTGTAATGGGTGGTGCTCATGCAATGATGGTAGGTTGTGGTTTCTGCAGCACTGTGGTGTGGCTGAAGTTCTTAGGCCTCCCTCCCTCCTCAGGGTGCTCTGCCAGCTGCTGCTCACGGTCCGTGAGCACGTGCACTGCCTGTACAAACTCTCGGACGCCATCTCCATGCTGGACACGCTGCTGTCGCTGGCCAGCGCCTGCACCATCTCTGACTATGGCAAGTCGCACCCAGCGCACTAGTCAAGCAAGAGGCTGGAGTGGGGCCCTCTGCTCCATGTCCACCAGCTGTGTTATAAGCATGCAACTTGTTGGTTACACTATTCAGCATTAGGGGGCTGATGGGACTGTGAAGTCAGATATTTTTGACTGGCTGTCTAATTCACATGTCAGGCTTCTAGGATTTCACAAGAAAGGTGTGAAAGGTGGTTCCAAAAATGGAAACGATGGGTTTAGTATAGTTGTAACGTCTGCCATCAAAGAGCTTGAAGTGGATCTTGCCAACAAAGTTTAATTCTGAAGCTTGGAGTGCAGTGGTGAGTCTGTAGACTCTCCTCCTTGCATCGTCACTGTGGTAGTGGAAGGAATATGTCACATTCAGTGGTTTAACCTGGCCTTCAGCCCACATTCTAAAAGTAGTTTCAACAGAGCCTGCTAATATTTGCAAAGACTCCACTGGCTTTTAATGATTTGCTTCAGTTGGAAGGACAGTGTGTAATAGTTCCAGCCACAAACTCAGCAGTTTTTCTTGCTTTTTCCATGATATGAATGTTACAGCTCTGACTGCCAGACTAATCATACAGGATCTGTCTCAGCCGTGTCATTTTTTGAGTGGTCCTTTTAAGTCACTTGCACCCTCATCCTCCACATCACGCACGCACACACACACCCACCCTCCCTCCTGTCCCTTAGCATACACGGTAGGAATGTCTCAGGCAGAAGTTGTGGATTATGGGCACATGCCTGCTTTACACGTTCAAGGAATCCTTCCTCTGATTGACGCAGAGGGACATGCTGCCTTGTTTGCTCAAGCGGGGCTTTGCAGATGTGGCAATATAGAGGCTACAGACTGTCAGCATAGATAAAGGTGTTTTTTACCTTTTCTTTCCATCAGATATGTGTGAATTCTCCCCCAGATTTCATATTCATGTTTCCCCATGGGTTTAATAGAAGAGTTTATCTCAGAGATGGTTTGTTTGCATTCCTCCTTTCTGCAAATTAATGTTCCAAGATGGCAAAATAACAGGCTGCAATTATATAAGGAATAAACTTCAATATTGTTGAAGCACGTTCTAAACACTGGTTATCATATGTGTTATAGGTAAAGCATCGGAACTGGAAACATTAGTTTTATTCATTAATGTTATTTGGTTAACGTGTTGTCCAGGCTGTGACTGAGGCAAAACTGGCCAGCTCTAACATGTATGGTTCTTTACTGTAGTACGTCCTGAGTTCACAGACACACTGGCAATCAAGTGTGGCCGACACCCTATCCTGGAACGCATCTCTGGACAGCAGCCTGTTTCCAACAATGGCTACATCTCCGAAGGCAGCAACTTTGTCATCATCACTGGACCGAACATGAGTGGCAAGTCCACCTATCTCAAGCAGGTGGCGCTGTGCCAAATCATGGCTCAGATAGGTGGGTACACAACCTTACCATACTGGGCAAAGCAAACACTTTTTAATCATAATTTAATGCAAGTAATATACTGCATGTCATTTTGAGGTTGTATAGTCAGTAAAATGAAATAATTTCAAGACTTGTTCATAATCCGGTTGCTAGTTTAGTTACTGTCATAAGGGGTGACAAATGTTAGTTAATATTCTGAAAATATATTCGATTTTCATTTCAACTAAATTCTCCAGAACATATTGTGCTGAATCAGTCAAGGCAGCTGACAATCACATATTTTAGTAAATATAAAACTTCTAAGAAACGGCATGTAGAACCTAAAAGTGTAGACGTAACACTACTGAAAATTGAGATCTGACTCTAACAGGTTCCTTTATCCCGGCCGAGTATGCATCATTCCGAATTGCAGATCAGATTTTCACCAGGATAGGAGTGGACGATGACTTTGAGACAAATTCCTCCACCTTCATGGTGGAAATGAAAGAGGTATTTACATTTATGTGTTTTTGTCCAGTGACTTATGTTAAGTTGTCGATACCAAAGGCACTAAATTAAAATTAATCAGAATAAGTTATTTCAAAGAACAAAGTTTTAAGGATAAATTTTGGTACAATCATTTCCTGTTTTACACTAGGGGGAGGAAGCTTATTATAATGAAAAGGCGCCATAATTTTTATTTTTTGCAGTGGTGTTTAGCTATTAAATGTAATTTATTTACTTTTCAGGTGTCATACATTATTCATAACGTTACTGACCGATCCCTGGTTATCATCGATGAGCTGGGTCGGGGCACCAGCACTGAAGAGGGTGTTGGAATCTGTCACTCAGTTTGTGAGCATCTCCTCAATTGTAAGGTGCGATGCAAGACCACTTTCACTGCTGTCAGCCTTTTTCCTGCGTTTCCGTGCATTTGCCTCCTTTATTTGAGTTCTCGGCACCTATTGTCAAAGAGCACATCAAAGTCCCCCCCCCCCAGAGTTGTAAAACTGGCACTGGTTCCACTAAAACGGTTGCCCTGTAATCCATTTTCTGAGGTGTACTGGCAACACACCAGCTGAGAGTGGGTCACTTTCATTGTTGTTTGTACTGCCCGCCATCCACACCCAGGCACTGTTGAATTCCTTTGGTACCAAGCCAAGAGGCATCCATGATAAAGCTTTCACTTCTTGCCAGGTTAACATGAGCACGGTTAACACCCTTTCCTTTATGTGCCCTGCCCTGGCCCACAGGCATTCACGCTGTTTGCCACACACTTCTTGGAGCTGTGCCAGCTGGAGGCGCTCTATCCCAATGTGGAGAATCAGCACATGGAGGTCCGGCACACCCGAGCCGCTGGCTCTGGGACCGAGAACATCGTTTACACCTACCTGCTCAGCCGCGGCTGCTCTGAAGAGAGGAGCTACGGTACGGCACTGTCGCAGACTGGTTGCTGTTGTGTCGCACTCCCTTGGCAACTGTAAAACAGTGTTGAAAACACTTAACTAGTTGGCAGGGTCTTCCTAATTACTGAAAGCTGCTTCAGTCCTGACACTCTGGGTGATGCTTAATTATTAAGGCAGCGAGGGCTTGATTTCACGCTGATAGAGAGAAGGTAACCCATGTCGAAATTGCAGGTCTGAAGGCAGCAGAAATGACTGCGCTCCCACTGACGGTAATCCAGGAAGCTAAGAAGATTGGCTCTAGAGTCAGCCAGCAGCTGTGGGTAGGCTCCCCTAAGATCTGCCATTGATGCCGCTTTAGGTGATGCTAAGGTAGTGCACCACAGATAAATAACTAGGACCACTGAGAGCATGATTTGACTGTTTGGCCTTGGATGTTTATTAATCTCCTTGAAAAACATGGGATGCGTTGGCCTCACAACATTTTTGCACACCGTTGCATCAGCGGTCTATTGGTTATGCTGTGAGCGAGGTCAAATGGGTGAAATGACTAAACAGCCTTTGACTGATTATAACAAGACTTGCTCTGGAAAACATTAATTACTCTGCCCCCCCCCCCAATACTGTCCTCTTTGATGATACATCTATATGTATGTTTGTTTAATGTGTTCTATACTAATATAGTTTATTAAGCATAGACTAGTTTTGATGGGTAAACACTGATACAATTAATTCCATGCTGGTAATTTAACAATTAGTAGGCTCTGGGGCACCAGCCAACATGGCAGCTAAACGTATTCATACAATAAAATGCACAATAAAGTGTTGCATTTTGAATAATGCATTTGTTCAGATAATTCCAGTAACTAATATTCTAATGAAAACTGTAGTACAGTGGTGTTGGCTGTTTCTGGTGAAACAATAGGAAAGCCTCATTTGGAGAGTAATGGTGCCTTGATGCAGGATGGATGAAATTCATAAATCTGATACTGAGTGGCATTATATTATCACGTACTATATCAGAGAGAAATATGCTAGATGTAACAAAGATATTAGATGGCCATATCTGAACAGGACTTTTAAAATAAAAACCCAGTTTGCATTCCCTTCTAATTTTAGTTTTAATGACCATGTCCTGTGATGGCAAAAACAGAATCAAGTTCTGTCATTTTAGAAGTAGGAATTCTATCCAGTCCCAGGCTTTGAACTGTGCCATGTCCCCTGTTGTATGTGCCCTGCAGCTGCCCTTTGCCTTTTCCAGGCCAAACAGCAGAGCGACCCTGAGACGTTGCGCCAGCGGGCAGCATACCACCTGGCTACACGACTTTTGCAAACGGCCAGAAACTCTCGTCTGGATCCCGAGACCCTGCGCATCTACCTGAAGGATCTGAAGCGGCAATATGAGGCAGAGCTGCAGGTCGCTGAGGAGACTGTGTCCATGGACACAGAGGACTGATCCCCAGGGTGCAACACTCAACATGTACCATCTGTCAGAATTGTGTAGGAGGAGGGAAAGGTTACTAACAGCAGGGGGCCCTCTTCATACAGGAAGAGGGCCCTCCACTGGTCATGTCATTTTTGAACTTTCAGTTTTTTCTATGACATTCCTTGGATGGGTTTATTTTTTTTTTTTTTTTTTTAAGACATATGAAGAGCAGAGATTGAGCAAACAAAGGTTTTAGCTTGTTTTGTTTTGTTCTTGGTTTGAGTTCAGCAGCCACAGTTTAAATTTTTTATTCGTGTTAGACTAGAACTGTATTTTTCCACACGTCTGACTCATAGTGTCAAAACGGCATAACGGAGTAACATTTTCCCCAATCCTGATAGGCACATTTTTGTCATTTGTTTTTGAGCTAAGTCTGTTTGGATACATGCCGTGTAGTAAAATTCAAAGCTGAAAGGCAGCATTTAACAGTTCGCAATCCATTAAACGATGGCTGGATGTTTGTAGTCGTTCACGTTCAGTTACTCTAAAACTGCTGTAATTTACTTTTCCAATAAAGCCTGTCTTGTGCAAAAATACGCTATGTTCATCTTGGATTGCCTCATCAGCGAGAGCGTACGGAATCCTCACCGTAGCGCGAGAAGTATGGGCTATCGCGAGAGCTCAACCCCCCCCCACCCACTCCGTTTTGCTGACCCGCCCCCGCGAAACCGAAACAAGGCACGGTGGCGCAGAACCGGGTTAGAGCTGCTGTCGGGGACACAGAGTCATACGCCTAACGTTGAGTTACGTCGCTTTATTTTGAGCTGCAAACTGACAACACTATACAAGGTACGCAAGGTGGATTTAGGTTTTTACATGGAGGAAATTGTAAGTCTTGAATGGCTGTGTCAGTGTCGAAGCCTGAGGCCTATTTATTACCGGTGAACCGAGAGGAAAGCGTGGGTCTGTGATTTCGGGACAGGCGGAGGCTGCCATAGTAGGGAAGGCCTACGCCTGTATGGCTGTGTGTGTTTTCGACGTTGTGTAGTTACAGTTTTGTATGGGGTCCATAAATTTGACTAATAGCACTGCACGCTGTCCAGTTACATGTTCTAAGTGTGCATGCGCTTAAGTTTCCACTGCATGATTTTTGTTGTTCAGCTTTTTGCTGTTACTGTTGGTGTCCGCAATCACAAGTATTTATTCACAAAATATTTTGCGTGACATGCAGAGGTTTACAAAGAGAAATGACCTGATTAGTGAGGCCCAGCGTGAGTTTCTCCGGGGAGCGGACACGGTCCTGCGGACCGCGTTACCGTATGGTTACGCTGAGACGATTAAAGGGCAGCGCTGTCGTTTTGCGTTAAGTACTTTTAATTTTGGGAGAAGCTTTCGTTATGAAATGTTTCGTCACAGGTCGTTTAACGAACCGTTTTATGTTATTTGTTCGTTTATATGTTTCTTGCATTAAAATAAGCTTCAAGGCAGTACAAATCCTGCCTCCCCTTTGCGAAATCTGGGGTTTGGTTTGAAACCGATCAGAAGCATGGCTGTGGAAATATAAAGTAAATGCATAATTACGACGGACACGATCCTCGTGGTTATCTGGCTGATCGGCCTTGGCCGGCTAGCAGTTCGGCCCAGCGAGAGCAGCAGTATGGCGAGTAAGCGTGTCGTCTGGACAGGACTCTGAAGACTACGTGCAAACTGGGTGCTCTCCTTCAGCTCTTCCGCCAGACAAGTAACATCAGGTGTCCCAAACTCCTTTGAAACGTCGGCTTTTAGGGCGCCTTAGTGCACAAGCCTTATTGTAAAAGTCTTAACAGTACAGTCGTTTGTGGTTGGGAATGTATCTAGTGTTGCAAAAAAAGTCCCACTGCGCTATAAATGAATAATTGATTAATGTAGCGTAAGCGCAACGTGAAATAATGGCTTCGGCGCCGTGATGCTGGTGGGAATTTTTTTTGAAGCGGTTCTGAGAAGAAGCAGGAAGTCGTGGACATGCGAGGTGATGCCATGTCTTATCTGGGCTGACTGCGCTGACAGCTTGGGCACTTTGTGACCTTGACTTACCAGCGGCGGCGGCCCCAGTGACAGGTGACAGCTGACGGCAAAGGGAGCGACTCCAGTGTGACTCTTACGGCAGGGCGCCCGCCCCTTACACACATTTCGATGCAATATGTGGTTGGAAATGTTTGCGTTGGGCTTCAGGACGTGTGTCAGTAATACAAGAGATTGACAGCAGAGGCGGTGTTTTTTTTTTTTTTTTTTTTTTTTAAACCGGGAGTTAATAAGGGGGGGGGCCCCCGGTGTTTTGGTAATGGGAATGGTTTATTAGGCTCTTTGTATTAATAAGGTGTGTTTGTCTCTGCTTCCTGTGACTTCCGTGCTTTGTAGCTTGAGGGAGCAGGATGTGTATTGTGTGCCACTTGCAGGGTCTACACTGCCCCCTCTTTTACATAATGTTGATGGTCATCTTGTAGTCATTTACAATATGGCAAACAGTATTTTTTTATCCCCCCTCGCCCCCTCTGCGATATACTAGGCCGTTGGTTGTCCTTTACTGTGCACTTCCTGTTTAAATGGACTTTACTCCCTTTTGACGAACCACGTTGGGAGTGTTCAGCTGTGATTTCATTTCATCCTCACAATGGCTGCCGCTGCTTGAAACGCAGCCATTTTCATCCCCTCCTGTCCTGCGTGGCTGTTAGGTTAATTGAGCTGGGCGGTTTGTAAATCACAGCACCTTTTTTTTTTTTTTTTTTTTTTTTTTTTTTTTTTTTTTTTTTTTTTTATATCTGAATGCTAGCTAGTGCTATAGCGTCTTCCCCGTCCTGGACCGGGCAGCCCTCTGGCTTCCGTTGCTGCTGTGACTGTGCTCTTCACAGTCTGCTGAGGACCACGGGTGAGGCATACACTGGCTGCGCTTGTTCAGCTGGCTTCCTGACTGATTTCCCACACGTCCCGGCCTGCTTGCTCTTTCTTGGCCTCGCAGCTGTGGGTTCCATAACGTACGCATGTGTGTTACAGAGCGGCCTGCCATCCACGTGTTGTCTTGTATTCATAAACGCAAGAGCATGATGGTCTATGTCTGAGTATTTTCACTTGGTAGAAACATCTCCAGATAAATGCACACATTGACTTAAAACTGTATAGTGGCCTGATGGCTCAATGGATAGAACATCAGGCTGGGATGCAGACGGTTCCCAGTTCGAAGCCCAGGCACTAGCTGTGTCCTTGAGCAAGACATCCAGTGCTAGCTCATTGTATCCCGTATGTGAAATGTAAGTCGGCCAAATGAATAAATGTGTGTTTCAGATGCCAAATGGACTACTGAAGCAAGGCCTGTTAAGAAATAGTGAGTTTGATCTGACTGGCTGTATATTGATTGCAGTTGTCACCTGGCATAGAAGACGTCAGTGGCTATGCAGGTGTGGCATGCTGAAATAGTTTTTGTTTGGCAGTTAAACTTTGGGATGAGATGGCAGTGAAATGAGCCAGGCTTTTCCAAGGTGAACGCTAACATGCTGTTCTTTTCTGCTTATGCCCAGTTCTTTGCTAAGGATCTGCTGATGTTGTATTGCAGTATTTTAATGTAAACTTTCTTATTCGTCATTCCGTGGTGAGAGGTAGTGGCATCGGCAGCCAACATAAAGTCGATGCAGGCCGAGGCGTCCTTAACAGTTGCCTTAGTTTGTGCCTATAGGCTGAAAAACCTTAAGTGGAAGGAGACAGTTTGTTTACAGTACATGGTGTACCACTGTCAGCCTGCTTGGGGTCCGGGTGTGCCTCGTTTGGACCATGCTCCCAGTGAAGCGGAGACTGTGAATTTTTGAATGAGACACCATTGGTCTGGGATGATGGATCGGCTCTGTCAGTGTCCCCTCCCCCATCTTGTACCTGCTTCAGCAAGCATGGAGATCTGTGGCCTGTCTGTGCATTACCTTGAAATGTGCTGGTGGGGAGGGGTAATTTTGGCCCTGGATCAAGAGCAAGCGTGCCGTGCCCAGCGTCTTAAAAGCAGCCTCTAGTTTCTCTGCCTTACTTTCTACAGTTCTTCAGGGATGTTTTGGCGATGGTGATGTCAGATGGGGGCAATGTCATTAACACGCATACCGAGGACCTGTGCGTTTGATCTGGTTCTGTGTAGCCTCTGTTGAAATTGGGCTGCCGGGGCAGGGGGACAGGCCAAAATTCCATGGAACCAGTGGCCTGGGAGCACTTTGTGACTCATTTCCATATGAGGACAGCGCTGTGGCCACCTTCCACAGCTCCCCACTTTGAGAGAATCTTTGTCGCACATCCTGTTTGCGTGCTACGCATACGAGCCAGTGAGAAAGATCTCTCTTTGGGGTGCTTCGCACAGTGGACTGCCTTTGCCCATTTTTATTCAGCACTTTTATATATAAAAAAAAAAAAAAAGTCAGGCTGAACAACTAGCGCATAATCGCAGTTCTTCTCAGAACCACAGAGGAAAAGAAATGCAACAGAACAGGAACTGAAATGGGAAGAACGTTTGTCTGATGTGCATGTGGAACCTATTGCGATATGCTGACCACGCTCAAGACTCGTGTGACGCAATATCGCAGGCAGGAATTTGCATGTGTTCTTCTGTAAGGGGGTACTTGGGGACCCTATACACGCATTCCAGCTCTTAAGGGAAAAACTGTGCCTGTTTAGTCAGACATTATGTGGGGCGACAGGATATTTATTTAAAAAGATAACCGTTGTCATAATTTTTTTTTTTTTTTTAATTTTGGAGACTAGCATTTTTTTTCCCCCCTGCATCACAGTTATTAAACTCAGAAGAGAAGAAAATGTTGTCCTGTTGTCCTGGCAGAAATGTTGTCCTGTTCATTGAGGAGCTGTGCTATGAAAAGGTGTTGTCACATGAATTGTCAGTGTAATAGGTTTAATCTCACTGTGGTAGAAAGAATTGGCCTACAGAAAGGGTAGGTCTGCAAGGCAGAATAAATGGTTAGGTTTAATTTCTAGGGTCAGTGGAAGCAGACGGGCACCTTGGAGTCCCAGCAGGTGTGTGTGTGTGTGTGTGTGTGTGTGTGTGTGTGCGCGCGTGTGTGCGCGCATGCTTCCCTGTTTTCAATATTTCCTAAGACATCCCTGAGGAATTTGCAAAGTGTATATAATGCCAGCACTCCCCAAACTGAAGTGCAGTTCCCATTGCAGTGCATTATATTTGCACTGCCTTTCTAATGCTTTGTGCGATACCTTTGGCTGGAGGACACACACATTCAGCCATGTGGTGTCTAGTGCTGAGGTTTTGTCGTGAGTTTGCATCTCTAATATGCGCTTGAAGGACTATGGATGAAGGCACGTTTAGGTTGGGTGCCCGGCTGCTGATGAATTGGAGCTTGTCACGCTACTATTCTGTGCCGTAGGCCATGGGACGGTGAGCGCTCTATTTTTGACCTCACCCAGTGGGTACAAAGCTTCGTTTGGGGGGGCTGGGTGATATTTCCCACAAGTATTTTTGACCCTTGCAGGGCCGTGCTGAGCCAATTGTAGCATGTCAGGCTTTGGGGTGCTGCATTTCACTGGGAACTGGAAAGAGCGGCTGTGGGTTTGCCTTCTGCCTTGGCTGTGTGATCTCAGCGTGGCTTCTTGAGAAGGGGCATTCTGAACTTACTGACGTCTTCTGTAATGATTGGAAGCTTCTTAAATAGCAGCTGGGCCACCCGTAGCTTCCCGAAAGGGAGTTGGAGGTTTCTGCTGACGTGGGTTCCAGCGGCTCGTACCTGTTTTCGCTGCACCGACATGAGCTGCAGCGGCGCGCCCTACCAGGAATGAGAGGTATTTAGCCTCTGGGCAGTTGGCAAGCCCAGATTACTGTGTTCAGCGTACTGCCTAATTGGATCAGAGCATTGAGGCATATAGATGAAGCAAAGGGGGGGGGGGCACTGTGTTGTCATGACGCATTTGCCTTCCGTGCCGGGCCTCCTGCTTGTCTCCAGGATGCTGTGACTAAGTGATGCTCACCTGTGCTAATGTCACACAGCAGTGCCAGGTGGAAGGTGTCCTGAAGTCAGTGCTGATGATCTGCACTAAAATACAGCTGTGAATCTGGATTGAGAAGCAGTGCTGCGAAAGTTAATATGCAGGTCGTCGTCGACTTACGACAGCGATCAGTTTCGACCAACCAGTCGTAACTCGATTTGGTCATAAGTCGGTCTATGCAAAAAATACTTTACATATGTTAAACTGTGTAATGATAATCGCTGATGTCATCAGCTGGGGCTGCGTTCGTCAGGTTTTAGTCAGACACTGTATACTAAAGTACGTTTAGTTTAATAATGCAAAAACACTGCATACTACTGTAGAATTGAATAATTGCAGCTGGGGCAGCCCTCGGGCTAGTGTATATTTTTTTATAAACACGGTGAGCTTTGTCTGAACTTTTTCCTTCCCTGGTGTGAGTTCACGTCTTGTTTAAATTGATCACGTGAGTACGGGAATACACAAAGGGAATTGCTACCCACAAAATTTTCCTCATTTCTTTTCAGCTGGCTTGTGGCCAGTAAATAACGTGTGCGCTCTCTTTGGACTTTCCTCTTTTTTTTTTGGTGCTAATTGTCCTTTAAACAAGAGCAAAGTGGTTATTTACATTTTTTTTTTTCCCCCCACAATCCAGATTATATCCAGCCAGAATATACTGTTATAAATACTTAAATTAGCGGTGGCAGCCTGGTTTGTGTTAGAGATGTTTGCAGTTTCAGCTCCAGCTCCTACACCAGAGTAATGAAGTGGCCCTCTAAAAGGGCAGGGAAAGGCATAATGTCCACGGGGTGATTGATATTATACCTGCTGGCTGATCTGGAACTGAACAAATTTGCGTCATGGTCCAGATTGTCCACGTCTGGCCCCAGTGTTTGTTGCACCAGTGCTCAGGGTCCCAAAGCATTGGCTTTCTGCTTCAGTACTGTGTGTTAAGCCACTTTTGCTGTTGAGTGAAGATGGTCATGGAAGAGGACAGTTTATCAATCTCTCCCTCCATCCTGCTTTCTGCTGTCTGGCATGATGTCCTGACTGTCCGGTCTACAGTAATTGTTAATGGTTGTTGCCATGACGCATCAGTACAAATCGCTGGCCAGTGCTCGTCACCGATTATTTAGAGAGAATATTACCCAGCAATAACAATACTGATTGCTGGGTGGCTGCACTCCTACGAGTTTTACATTCATTGTTGTTAAACTGTAGTTTACTTTGTGTTTTATTGGTCAATTCCAATTTCTTGCCTAATATATCAGTGCACCTTTAGTGAAATATGACTGCCTGACCTGTGAGGGATTGAGGAAAACCGGTCGTGGTGCTTTCTGGAGAGCAGGGAGCCACGTGTGGAAATCCTGTAACAAATAAAACTTTAGCTAGGCACAAAAACAGTGCGACACATCGCCCTCATGCGTGGGAGAAGTCTGGGGCCGCCTAGGCACCCTGTCGGACAGGATTGGCTCATTTGCATCCTGCAAATTGACATGTCTCCATGTGGCAGCGTCGTTGACACTTCCGTGATGCGTCAACACTTATGGTTACGTTGGAGTGTTAGATCGCGCTTCTAGCACTCTTATAGCTCTTGTCTGTCAACAGCGTACATGCTAAGGGACAGCTGCTGGTTACAAGCCCTTGAGCATAAAATAGCATCAGCATTTTGTGTGTGTGTGTGTGTGTGTGTGTGTGTGTGTGTGTGTGTGTGTCTGTGCCTGTGTGTGTGGTATACAAACCAATGCTGCTGTTACAGCTGTATCATTGAGAGCCTGTGGGAAGTTATTGCTGTACTGAGGCTGACACTGTGGGTGTTTCACATTAACAATCCGACCCCTCCCTCCCCCCCGCAGGATGGTGATGGAGCTCTATGACTCTCAGTACCTGCTCATCCTGGCCCCTTCCCTGGTCATCGCCCTCATGTTCCTCTTCTTCTGGCTCTTCATGAAAGAGACGTCCTATGATGAGGTGCTGGCGCGCCAGAAGCGGGATCACAGGCTGCCGGCTGCCAAACCCGATACCCGCAAGAAGGGCGAGAAAAAGAAGAGCAAGAAGAAGGAGGGTGGGGGCGCGGCTGGCAGCGGAGGGGGTGGTGAATCAGAGGAGGACCCGCGGGAGCTCGACTTGGCGGATGTGGTGGCCGACTCTCCCCCTGAGGAGGAGGTGCCAGCTTTGGCCCCACCTGCTCCTGCCCCTGTCGAGCCCCCGTCAGGGCTTAGGGAAAGGAAGAAGAAGGAGAAGAAACAGCAGCAGCAGCAGCAGCAGGCGGCAGCAGCCCCCACCCGAGCCGTGCCTCCAGCTGTCCCTGAGGAGCCCGTGCCTGCCCGTGAGGTGAACGGTTCCAAGCACACCCCTCGCAAGAGTGAGCCGGCCCTGGCTGTCACCAAGCAGCTCAGCCCCCCTTTGGCTGAGCCCACAGGGAAGAAGAAGGGGTCACAGAAGAGGCAAAAAAATGAGCCGGGTGCTGGTGAGATACTGCCGTGGGGCGTTTGCTTAAACATTTTGGCACCGTGTGTGCGCGGTGCAGGCTGCGGTGCGGTGAACGAGGCAGTTCCTTGTGTGTTATAAGCGTGTGGGAGACTGTATAAACACGAGCCATCCATTCTCCTCATGGTGTCCAGACTGATGATCTTGAAAAGCCCTTCCATGGGATTTATTGGAGCCAGTGATGGTATGTTTGCTTGTTCAACTTTTGGCTGCCCTGTTCCAGATGAGCTTCAATTGGAGATTAAGGTGGAACAGGCCCCGCCTCTGGTCAAGAAAGAAGCTCCTGTGACCACGGAAGTCAAAATCCAGGAGAGTGCTGCTGTCCATACCAGTACTGCCGTCGCCACCGCTAGTGCCACTTCTGCCACCACCAGTACTACACCCGCCACCGTCGTTGCCAGTGGTGGCGGCAGCAAGAAGAGGACCTCTGCGAAGAAGCAGAAGACTGAGGCTGGTACGTAAAGCTGTGGAGATGTTTAGTGCTCTTTGCCGCTCTGAATTCTGGTTGTTGCTCTGGTTGTTTTTTTTTTTTTTTGTGTGTGTGTGTGTGTGTGTGTGTCCCCTTTCATGTACAACATTGACCCTGTGATGGTGTCCAGTTCCAGCTTTGGCCGATGAGCCGTCTAGTCAGTCCCCCGGGCTTGTCCCTCTGGATAGCGACCTCGTGGCCCCTGCCAACCCTCAGAAGGGCCACCATGAGGACGCTCCAACCCCCAAAGTCAACGCCAAGAAGCTGAAGAACGAGGCGAACAAGGGTAGGGGGTGGGGGTTGGATGCTCTTCAAGTCCATATGGGTGGAGCCGTGAGCTTGTATATGGAGTCCTGAGTGATGGCATCTTGCTCTTTGTGTGCAGAGAACTCGGAAGTAAAGCTCAGGGACTTCCTGGCTGCCCTGCGCGGCCTGGTTTTGTCAGAGGAGGAGGTGGTGAGCGTTGCCACTATGTTAAGAGAAAAGAACCCTGCTGCCCTGGACGCCTGGCACCGGGTGAGGAGCCGAGTAAATGCATGCAGGGTTGAGTGCTGTGCGACTACTGACTGAAATGAGAAGCCGTATTGAGTCAAAGTGAGGAGTTAGAGCTATGTCGGCTACAGGACCTTGGTTGGCTGTAGGCCTCTGTTGTAAATGAGCCCACTGGGTTATACATTTCACATTTTATTTTCAGGTTGTGTAGTGTAACATGTAATGTTTGAATGTCCCTGAATTGACTTTCTGCCGATCCCAGTCCACGGTGAAAGCAGATCCGTCTGCTCAGAAGCTCCAGGAAAAGGAGAGGTTAATCTCTACTCTTCAAGAGGAGGCATCCATTGCCAAGGAGAAGGTGAAACAGCTGAGTCAGGTAGGAACACCACACCACCCACTGAAATGAGCATTGATGACGCTATGCTAACACCAGCAGTAGGTGCCGTGCTCACTTTAGCGGTAATAGCAGCCAAATAGCTTGCATTTTACTAATGTCATGAGAAATCTTATTACAACAGATTAGCTCTGTGATGAGTACTTGGTGACCAGTTATGTTCTGTTTAAACTATTATAACGACACTGGTTACTGATGTACTATTTTAAGAGAAATGCAGTAGTATGTGTAACATAGCTGTGAATGTATACAGTTCAAGCAGACAAGTTATTGACTGTATTATGTAATTGAAAATGTCTGTAGGTATGAAAATGTAAATTTGCCTGATTGCAAATATAGTTGTTCAAAGCCATTGAAAGTAGTTGGCTGGCTTTCTAGTTTGGTCGGAAGGGCTTGTCCTCAAAACCACAGGCATTTATTCCACATCGCTGCTGTTCGTTAGGCAAAATGGGACACAAGTGGAAGGGAGTGTCCCGTGACAGTCGCAGCCTGTTAAATAGGTTTGGAGCACACTGGCCTTTCTTCCTTTCTGAGCTGCAATCAGGATATTGGGGCTTCCCGTCCATTAAAGAGAGGGCAGTGTGTTAATCTGTGGAGGTCCTTAAGGGGTCACTTAAGGGCACGTGTCCTGGTCTATGGCTGGAGAATGTGGTCCCATTAGACCATTTAATGTACTGGCTGAGCAAAAACAAGTCTGTAGCTAGTGTTCCTTCATGGAGTGTGGCTTGGCTGTACAACAGAAAGACAACACATTCTGGACCTATGATTTGTCCCATGAGATAAACCACTGTGAGCTAAGATATGTTTATAAAGCATTGAATTCAGCACCTTTGTACGCTTTCTCTGGTCAGCGTTACTTGGGCAGGTGGTGTGGAGAGGCTGAGCCATGGGCACAGGCTTCCTTACCCCTGCCTGTCACCCAACCCCCCCCCCCCCCCAAATCCCCTTCGCTAAAGCCCTCCAGTCCTCTGGCATGCCTTTACCTTTGTTGTCAGTTGTAGTTAAAAGAGGTGTCTGTGGACAACATAAGGTTTGTGTCACTCCAACAGCACTGTACGTGTGTGTATATAATGCCTAGTTGACATGCCACTTAAGGGTATATGACCAACTCCGTAGCCTTGCCTGCTTGGAGTACCGTTTTTGAGCTTAAGTCTAACTTGGGGCTTGGTATACCCTCCCTGGCTGCTTGCAGTCTGTCGGTGTCACTTTTTGCAGTTTTGAGTGTAGCAGGCAGGTCGGAGTACGACATTTAGGCTTGGTGTAACTCCAGTAGCATCCAAGGCTGCTTCTGCTTTGGGGACAGTGACTAGTGGCAAGCTGCCCGTGACCGGTGTGTGTGGGGGCTGCTTTCTCCAGGAGCTGCAGGCTGAGAAGCAGAAGATGGGGCGGGTGGAGGCACGCCTTCGGGAACAGCGCAGCAACATGGAGGAGCAGCAGAGCGTCCTACAGGCCAGCTTCCAGATGAAGGTGAGGGCAGGGACCCTGTGGTGTGCGTGGAGGACCCACCCCCCATCCTGTGTAATCACACTCGTCCCTCTGCACAGTACCAGCAGGCCCGGGAGCAGTTGGAGGGGCAGATAGCTCGTCTGCAGCAGGAGAACAATATCCTGAGGGACGCCGTCAGCACCGGAGAGAGCAAGTGAGGGAGATCCAGGCACTCGGACGCTTTGCCGAGTCGAGCCGTGCACACCAGTTACCCGACGTTTTCATTCTCTGAAAACGGGATTATTTCGCAAGACGAGCAGAAATTTAGACAGTACGATGCATGAACGGTCCTGTGAGGGACTGTACTAGAAGCTACACGCTGCACAGCTTGGTAACAACATCAGCATCTTCTGCTGTTTATGGGCTTCTGTGTCCTGCATTACTTGGAAACCATTTTCAGCATGGTTGAGGGTCACTGCCACTGATTTATCATGGCTTGCATCATTCTTGTTAGACCCACACATTTGAAGGGATTTATTTTTTTTTCCACGTAAGTGTGATTAACTTGTCTTAAAATTGTGTGCGCGCGTGCATGAGAGATCCTCAATGAGGTTGACGCTGGGAGTCCAGCACCCACGACCTCGGCGTGACGTGGCACTCAACTGCCACCGCCTCTCTGCAGGCAGTCGTCAGAGCTGAACCAGCTGCGCGGCGAGTGCACCCGCCTGATGAAGGAGCTATCCGAGGCCAATGGCAAGAACCAACAGGAAGAGCGGCAGAGGAAGAACCTGGAGGTCAGCTACAAGCAGAACATCTCGCAGCTGGAGGTACGAGGGGAGCAGGGGCCGAGCGTCCGGCGGTTTGAGTCGGCACGTTAGGGAGGTGACGGTGGCGGGTTGAGGTGGGGTAGGAATAAAAGTTCGTAACAGGAAGTGAGTTCTTTTTAAAGCCGTCATTGAGAAATGGAAGCCCAGACATCCTGTTTGAGATGATGAAACCCCCCTCCCCCCGCCCACCTGTTTGTCCCATCTCCCTCCTTTCCGGCAGAGTCAGCTACAGGACGCAAAGCGTGGGTGGGAGGAGCTCCAGGGCTTCCTGCACAGCGTCAATGCCGAGAGGGAGAAGCTGCAGGCCAACAAGCAGGGTGAGCAGGCCGTGTGCAGCCGGGACACCGCGCGGACACGCCTGCGTCCTGTGGGCACAGGTGTCCTCAGCTAATGTAGCCAAGATGGGATAAAGTCATAGTTTTTAATAGGGCAGAGCGAAGGTTAGTGTGACGGGAGCAGAGTTTCCAGTTCTGACTTGAACCCACCGCTGCGTACAGAACTCCAGAACCAGCTGCTGTCGGCGGAGTCGGAGATAAGCGGCAAGAACAAGGAGATCCAGAGTCTGCACAGCAGCCTGACTGACATGATGGTGTCCAAGGAGCAGCTGGAGCAGCGGCTGGTGCAGCTGTTGGAGGTGTCGCAGCACGCGCAGCCCGACGACTCGGTGCAGGTGCGCAGGAGCCGCCCGGGTCTGGCCACGAGCGCAGAGCGACGTCTCCCAGAGCTTCGTTTCGCTTCTGTTCTGCGTACCCTCAAATGGTTTCAGGAAAACATCCAGGTTGAGAATTTAATAAGGCTGCTGTGTGCTAATGGGCCTTTTTCTCCTTGTACTTTGCTTGTCCAGGACCTTCTGGCTGAGAACAAGTCCCTCCAAGTGCAGGTTGAAAGCCTTCAGTCCCAGATAAGCGCTCAGGTATGCGGCGTTTGGTGCAGAGGGGCTGTTGCGTGCTGAGTGACTGCCTGGCTGGGTGTGTGCTGGAAGCTGACCTGTTACACCTAAACCTTTCCTCCCTCCCCATGCAGACGACCACTGCGCTCCACTTTGAGGAACTCCAGAAGCTGTGAGTGAGATGCGCCGCTCTGTTAGCAGATGGGTCTTGGTGGGGCTGCAGATGGCCTTCTGCTGCGCCACGCTTTCGGGGTTAGTCCTCGAGCCTGGACCTGATACCCTCTGGTGAGCGTGGGCTGTCCCCTTTGGTTCTCCTCAGGCTGGCTGAGAAGGAGCTGCAGAGGAAGAGCCTGGAGGACTCTCTCAATGCCGAGAGGAGCAGCGGGGCCAGCCGTGAGACCGATATGCAGGTGCGGTGCCCTGGGGGGGGCTTTTTGCAGAAATGGTCAGTTACCACTCTGAGTGCTGACGTGATGATCTACGTTTGAAAGACGCTAAGCATGTATAAGAGTTGCTTGTTTTTAATATCTTGTTGATGTATGGGTGAAAATGCATGCGTTTCATTTCCAGACTGACCCCAGCCACTCTTTTTTTTTTTTTTTTTTTTTTTTCCGGCAGGCCTTGCACAGTGAGAACATGACGCTGAAGGCAGAAGTGCAGAAACTGCAGGCTCAGATGTCAGAGCAGGTCAGGCCTCTGACGTTTTTCCCTGCAGTTTCCCTTTGCTAGCGAGTGAGCTGTTGTGACCCATGCTTTTCTGTTCCCGCAGACCTCGTCGCATCTGGACCAGTACCAGAAGAGGTGCGTGCCAGCTGTTTGCCCCTCCTCTCCGGTGTGGGGGTGTCTACAAATCGCTTTGACAGAGAGGCAGATTTTGGCAGAGCTGGCATAATTCAGTTTACAGTATACACACAATAACGTTTTTCACAGTCGCCCTTCTCAGTCATGCTGCCTTCTCACAGTCAGGTTTCTTGCTCCAAACCTTCCTTGCCACTTGCTTGCCTCTGAAGGTCTGTGCTTTGTTGCAGTTTGCTGGAGAAGGATGAGAAAATAAAGACAGTGGAGGGGCTGCTGGAGTCTGGGCTGATCCAGGTGGCCAATAAGGAGGAGGAACTGAAGGTGAGGAAGTGGCAAAGTCTGGCCGGCTCACGTAACCCTGGACTGTAGCAAAAGCGGGGTCACGGTTCTCATGGAAACTGCTAAAGGCAGGCTCTGTTCTGTGGAGTTATTTCCAGTTAGATTTCCCATCCCATGATGGTGTACCAAAAATTGCAGTGTATAATCACCGCGGTTATTGTTGTGCCATGATTGGTTTTTGCCTAAAGGTGCTCCAGGAGGAGAATGACACCTTGAGGAGGAACGTGGAGGTCCTGCAACAACAGAAAGAGCAGGTAGTGTCAACGGTCCTCTTGTAATCGCCATGTCTGGCGGAAATGTGGCCGTTTGTTTTTTCTGGGTTGGAAACTCTTTGGCATTTGCCCTCATTACACGTCTTTTGGTTTCTCAGACGCCGTCGGAGTCCATGCTGGAGGAACTACACAGAGTGTAAGTGTCCCGCGTGGGCACCGTGCTCCTCACCTGGCTTTGCGCCAGTGGGAGAGGAGGGTTCAGCCTGATAGCCAGAGGGCAGTTCAGTAGAGCGCTTTGAAATGCTGCATCCCTGACATGGACCGGCACCCTTGAAAGGGCCTGTGTTGTCATGTTAGTTTTTCATTGCCGGATTGCTGATTTGCACATGCTTTGACTATTCAGAAAGTCTTGTTGCCTGTTGTGACATCTTTCGTTTAGCTGGTGTTCTGTGGTTAATCTTTTCTGGCATACTGCCTCATGAACAGTTTCTGTGCTCGTTATGTAGTTTTGGGCTGGGCAGCCAGTCAACCTTGGGCCCCAGTAGGTTTTATTTTCTCCTCACTGTAGAGTGGTTCCTCTCCTCTATTGTTGTCTGGCTTTATCTTTAACCTCAATCACAGTTAACACAGCATTATCTGTCATTTCTTTCTGTAAAGCACTTTGACACAACTTGTGAAAGGCGCTATATCAAAAGTTGAATTTGTTTTTGTTTTTTTTGTTTTTTTTTTTCCCTCGTAGTCTATTTTAAAATAACTTGTCCTGTAGTTTTCCTGTATTATCACATTTCTTGCACTGTGTACTGTACTTTTAATTTTTTTTTTTTTCTGGATGTCAGGTTCTTGTAATGCTTTTTTGTCTTCCCCCTCTCATCAAATCTGAAATGCAACATTGTGACCTGTTGAATAGTGGCAGAGTCACACAGGTTATATTCAGTGTTTGCACACTGGTGCGGTGCGCAGCACGTTGGAGTGACAGCAGGTTCTATCATGACCCGCACTTCTTTCAAACTGAACAAGTTGTTCATGTTTTATTATTTTTTTTTTTTTTTTTTTTGCATGTCGCGGAGCATTTCTTGTCATTGTTATCTTCTTGTCTATGTTGTTACACCTCGAAATTAATCTGGCATTCATTCAGCTATGCAGGAAGTTCTGCCCGAGTTTAGTGATATATTCTATGTGATTCTGTGAATTTAGTGTTAATGGTTGTGTGCACGCGCACGTGATTTTTATTAAATTTTTTTTTTTTTTTTTTTTTTTTTTTTTTTTTTTTTTTTAAATGTGTATATTGCCTTTTTTGCCAGAATGTTGTATTAGAAGCTTGATTTCACTACTTGCTGTGTGGTGCTGTTTTGCTGTTTTGCCTGCTCCCACCTACCTTGACACCTGCCTTCTCTAGGGTTCAAGAGAAGGAAGAGAAGCTGAAACTGGCAGAGGCGAAGCTGCAGGTGGAGTTGGAGAACATGTTAAGCAAGGAAATTGCTATTCAGGTGTGTGTCTTGCAGGTGTCCTCTCTGGGCACAAGTACACTCCCTGTACACGACACTGCAGTTAAATGTCATTTTTGTCTTTCTCTGGTGAGCCCTTGTCCTGAGCTGTTACTCTTTACAATTCCCTTGGTGTGACCTGGGCACGTTTTGTCACGTGCCTCGAAGGTCAGCAACCCCCACCCCCCCCATGTTCCTTCCTTGCGTTGCATTTTCCATGCCTTCTTGCGACTTGAGTCTGACCGCCTGTCCCATATCCCTGCAGGCATTAGAGCAGCAGGTGGAGGCCCTGAGAGTGGAGGTGGACCGAGCCAGGCAGCAGGGCGCTGAGGAGGCAGAATCGTCTAGCATCCACCTCCGGGAACTCCAGTCACTGTGAGTTGTTTGCAGTTTGCTGGTAGCTCTGCTTCTCCTGGTGGGGCAGTCCTGAGGCTATGTTGGGATGAAAGTCTTCCTCCAGAAGCTTTTAGAAAGACTACAAGGCACATGCTCAACCCACCCAACGTGTCTGTCCTCCAGGCTGGCCTCTAGGGATGAGGAGGTCCAGACCTTGCGGGGTTCTTTGGAAAAGGAGGTCAGGGAGGCTGCTGACAAGGGGCGGCAAATCCAGGTGAGAGGCCAGCTGCCTGAGTGCGACTAACACACCTGCCTGGAAGCACTCTGGTTCTGACTGCTAACGTTTCTTTCTGCAGGCACTACAAGAGGAACAAGTGGCTCTGAAGGGTGTGCTGGAAGAACAGCAGGTACTTGCAGATGCTCAGTTTTTAACCTTGTGAAAGACCTGTAGTCTTCAGTCTTCCTGTGAAAGTTGGCCTGAAACCTGCAAGGTTTCTCTGATTGTGGTGATGTAATATAGTGCTTTTCTGTTTGGCCTGTATTGCTGATTTTCTCAAAGTGAGAAGCGGCTAAGTGATGTGGTATTTAACCTAAAATGGTTCAGAGGACAGAAAGAAAAATATGGTGTGGAAACTGAAGCGTTACTGGGTACTTTTGACGTGGGTGTGGTGCTACATCAGCTATGAAAGTATTTTGTATGATTTGCATTCCTCCTTCATCCGGCAGGTGAAGAGAGCGGAACCTGGCCCAGAGCTGTTGGCAGCGTAAGTACCCGTCTCCTGCTTAACTGGCCCCTCCTGCACAATGCGAGGAGTATCATGTGGCATGACACCTCTTCCATCTGCAGGCTGGCAGAGAAAGACACAGAGGTGGCAGAGGTGCAGCACGAGCTGGAGGAGCTGAAGGCCTCTCTGGAGCTGCAGCGCAAGAAGAATAACGTAGGTCTCCTGTGAGCGCCATGCTAAGGTTCTCCTTTACCTTTGCCATCAGTAGATTGTATGTAGCTCCCCACAGATGGTACCTCCTGCAAGCAGGCCCTTCAGTCACTCACAAACACATGTGGCTTGTTCGCCATTTCACTGTGCGTGCACATTTCACTTGCTGGAAGGATACTGTCAGAGGCGAGGGTGCCCCCTGGTGGTGGACATGGAGCTTAAATGCCTCCATACACTGTCTCCTGCTGACACTGTCCCCACACTGCACGGATTGCATGGACGTGATGAAATTCAGCAACACTGATACAGATCCAAGAGTGACAGCTCTGGAGCCACTTTGCTTGCTCAGTGTTGCACAACGCCGTGTGTTTGCATTTCACTGTACATGTACGCATGCCAATAGTGACCGGCTGACTCGGGCTGCGCGCGTATTTTATCATTCATGTTTGAATCTGCTGGGTTTCATCCTGGTGCATCGACGCAGAGCAGAAAGAACAGGTCTGTTCAGTGACATCTAGGCCACAGGAGTGTCGTGTGTGTGTGTGTGTGTGTGTGTGTGTGTGTGTGTGTGTGTTTAAACTGTACACCCCAAATGCAAACACCACTGAGTGTGTGTGTGGGGTGGGGGGAGTTCACCTGGCCACTGAGGTGTTGCCTGGGTGATTTCTCTGGTTTTAGGCTATGCACATAATGAAATTTCCACATTTTGCCTAAAAAGCAGCCTATATAATCCTTAGGCTCATGTTATTTTGTGTTTGGTGACCAGAGAACTATCCATTCTGTTCAGCACATCTGGGCAAGGAAGAAGATAATGATAATTGGTGATGACTTAGCCTTTTCACCCTGTTCTGGGTATTTTTACTTTTTTTTTTTTTTTTTTTTTTTTCCTCCCTTTAGTATTATCCTCTAAAGAACCAGTCTCATCCTTGTGTACGCTCACGGTTTTACTCGTGATGGGGTGAGGAGGGGGGGAGGGGCGATTCCCACGGCTGAACTGAAAAATGGTGTCTCTCTGAAACTGACCAGGAGCTCCGGGAGAAAAACTGGAGTGCAATGGAGGCTCTGTCAGCCACTGAGTCGATGCTTCAGGGAAGACTAAACAGGACCGCCCAGGTTCGGAACCTCCCCTCCAGTCTGCCATGTTCTACAGTGAAATCTGACGCATCCAGATTGCCAATTTGTTTTTTTTTCTTTTTTCCCTTCTTTTTATAATTCATGTAACCAATTAGCACCCCCCCCCCCAAAGCTTGCTGCATACTTATTGGCTGCCGGTTATGAATGTACAGACACCTTCCAGTTGAGGATGCTCACCTCACCAACCCTTTCCATCTTCCCTTGCCTCCCTCAGCTTCCCTGCCTACCTTATGTTGCCCCATGGAATACTAACTCGGAATTAGTTTTTATTAATTTTTTTATTTTATATATTTTTTCTGTTTTCACTGGATGTGTTTTATGGGGGAATTTTGTTGTGGCTCTGCTTACCAGAACACGGCAGATGTGGCATTTTGTCCTGAAATCTTCATAGCGGCTACAATGAAAGTAAAACTTCAACTTACTCACTGGTCTTTATGAACATGCAAAAGTATGCAGCGGTTTTGTACAGATCTTTCTTGTTGGATTTTAGCGCAAGGACATTAATAGATTAATAGTGATCATGCTGCCCTTTGCCACCCTGTCATGTCACGCAGCCTGATCATTCTGCACCCCCCATATTCATCACCCATTGCTCCTGCATGTACCTTTTCCTCCAGCCTAATCTGTTGTTTAATATTTCTCGCTGTTTTTAAACGGGCATGGATGTATTGATTTGGCTTGGACTTTTAAAATCTTTTATTTACTTGCCAATAATGTGTTGAATAAAATCAGTATGAATTTTATCTCCTCCCATGTAGCACCTAAACTGATCTGATCGTTTGAAGGCTCTGGTCATAAAAGTGTCCACCAGGCTGGATGTTCTGTTGTCTGGGTGACCACTCGTGAACATGTGACCGTTTTTGTAAGGAGCCCATACTTCCCTTATGTGTTCTCCTGTCTTGTCATTCGGACCCAAATGATTAGGTGGCTGAGCAACCGAATTACTGAACCTTTGTTGTACTGGCAGAGGTCTCCAAGGTGGAATCAGTGATGATTTTATTGCCCTAGACTACCTTTGGGTGACCCAAGTCTGGTGTTCATCAAGACAGCGCTCACCCTGGTTCTTTTTGCTAACAGGTGCACCTACCTCTTTGGGCTGTTAAGTACTAATCCAAGCCCATCTCTTGTGCAGGAATAATAGAAGGTTGTGTATCAACCGGCAGCGCATCTGCTCTGTTTATCTGAGGCTGAATTCACGAGGAAGAATTGTGAACGAGTTGGCACGAGGCTCTCTTCCAGGCCACTGCGTTTGTAATTGGGAGGGAGTCAGTGAGATCATAGATGGGGGGGGGGGGGGGGGTGGGTGGGGGGTGGGAGTGTGTGTAGAGGTGACCGCCAGCGGGTGTGGGGGGGGGGGGTGGTTT
>JABJVR010000021.1:1406413-1422750 GCA_025773905.1 Chitala chitala | reverse complement strand
CAGGCCCCCCTACCCCAAAACATAGTGTAAATCATACCGAGGGTGGAGATATATATATATATATATATATATATATATATATATAGCAATATATTTAAAATATACACAAGTGACTATAATTCAGATGTAGCAATTAGCATTATTGTTTTTTAATTTAATGGAACAACTATACTGTGATATGGAAATATTTGATTTTCCAATCTGAATTCTTGAACACCTTGCATGGAATAGAGCACCTTCAGGGTAAATATGTGACTATACAGATGGAGGGAACGTACAACCACTATATGCTCCATGCTGAATACGCTTTTTAGCTCTCTAATGACAAAACATTTTCTGCCCACACACCACGTGTTTGCCTATATGTATCAAAATAAACGCGTGTTTAAAACTTTTACATTAAATCATCATACACCAACGCAGCAACTTTGACAAAAGAACTTTATGAAATCTGAAAAATGTAAAAAAAAAAATTACTATTTGAGTGAGAAAAGTATATAGAGTGCAGGTATACTGTATATTTTTAACATGATGAATTGTAGTTAGTGTTGAAACAAATGCTTCTGATTTTAATGCAAATTTACCAATACATTAGTTGTTACTGATATGCCATAAAATAAAAAAACTGGTTTATAATGCATATCTCTAATTGATATACTGGCAATTGTGTTGTGACCGATGGCAAGTAAATGTAAAGCAAATGATGGATAACTGGACGTTTTTTTATATGAACATTTAACATGGCATCAGTCAAAGGTATATAACCGGTATATAACATATATAATGTGATACCAGTTTTTCTCCCTAGTGTACCTGCTGCTCAGTAACATAAACTGAACACAACAAAATGCTTTTTAAAAACCCGTTTCAGTCAAAAAAGCTTGGAAACACCAGAATAACAATGTAACAATAACGTGGATGATTTGAATTCCACCGACATTAAAACATCTGTGCGACTTTACGACGTCTGTAATGTCTTCACAAAAATGCAACATTTTTATGTTTCTACATTGTTCGGGCCTGACTTTATCGTGAACCCCCACTGTATCTACCTGTTTTCCCTAGCTGACAATAAGCAAGTTCTACAAGGCCATTGCATCGGTTAGCCAGTGAGCTTGTGCATAAAATTTTATGTTAAATATGTGTGTTATGTATATAAATTTAAAACATCTTTTTTTCCAGTGAAATAAAACAATGATTGTAATGGGATTTAAGGGTGTAAAACACTTGCTGCACTTACAAAACCGCTGTCCATCCCACATCTTGGAACTGGAAGCTAGGAAAAGTGAACAAAAGCGGTGGTAAAAATGGCTTGATTGTTTTGTGGGAGGATACTTAATTAAGCAGTGAGGACAGCTCAGTTTGAACAGTGCAGTGAGGACAGCTCAGTTTTTTTTTTCGAGGTGTGTGCCGTGAGTTCTAGAGGCACCCGTTAGGACTGCACCTATGTGCTGAGCTTCACAGAGCCCACAGGCCTGGAGTGAGGGCCTTGCATATGAAACTTGGTGGGAATCATTGTTACGCCACACCGGTTGCTGGTAATGTCATTTACTAGAGCTGGTGATAGGAGAGGGCCACTTTGCACTTAATGACCTGAAGATTTTTGGGGGGGAGCCAACCTTCAGATCCTCCAAGGACGTCTGATAGCTTCTTCCTCACTACTGCTAAAGAGAGGTATGTTTACCACAACACCGTGCCCACTCACAAGGCGCATTCCAGTTTTTTTTTTTTTTGCGCGAGATGTATTAAACCCATTTCACGGATGTGACACTGGCAGGTTGACGGTGTGTTCAAAAACAGAGCTGCTTGAGAGTACAAAGAGATGGCTCCTATTATGGGGGGGGGGGGGGGTCACTTCTCAGAAGGTAGAGACAGGGTTATGAAAACACCAATGTTTGATAAGCCCATGAAGGCTCTCTGTTCTTGGGCGAAACTCATTGGTCCTATGTGCTGCTCTCACCATCTCTGTCGGTCATGGATGTTTGGCCACAAACTGGGTCCGAGGAACTTTACAACTTCGTGCCGCAAGGGGATTGGCCCCTTGGTACGATGTGACGTCCTTGCGAGAAGAAATCTCTGGAGCCCCAGAGGCATAGATGATGAAAGGGGCTCAGTATGGGCAGAGGATAAAGAAGTTCATATAGAGTCCATCCACTCGTTCATCGTCCCATGTCTGAAACGAGGGTCTGATGAGCCGAGAGTGTGGAATTCTGGGTACCAGGCCAGGAGTGCAATTTTAGAACATGACCCTGCCCAGCCAAAAATGTGATTTGTCCCTCCCATTTTCCGCATTAATTTCATTGCAGGCGGAAAAGATAAACGCAACTGCAATTTGAGAACTACTTTCTAAAGTGTGTAACAAATTATGACAGTGCACACTAACTACCTGTCGGAAAAACAAAGTTAAAGGGATTCTAATTGAATTTCAGATGTGTGAAAATACTGGATCTATAAACAACCACGGCAATTTACTGTATATCAGGAGTCATACTTGTAGGTGATTAATTTGATGAATGTTAATGAGTACAGCTCCATCTATGAGCTCACATTTGGTCCAGGTCTTCACCTCGTTTATCACTTTGTGGCAAATTTGACCATGAGGAGTCACTGCCTGGTAAGGATGTTGTTGACTGCTAACATATATCTGAGTGCAAATTAACCTGTCCCTGACTTTATTTCACTAGAAATTTTAAGTCGGCCTGTGCAGCTGAAGTTTTAGTGGTTACATCATTTTTAAGGTAAAAAGAAAAAAGTATAAAAAAAAATTCCATCTGTCTTTTACCAAATTAGTTATCATGGACTCGGTATACGGACTTAATGGGCTGTTGACCTGATGTGCCAAGAGTTTCATTAAGCGATGATCACGAGTCACAGGTAATTACAAGACGAGCGCACCTCCATTTCCCTGAGAGCGCCTTGTTTGTCATTTCCCCCTCCTTAATTAATATGCACACTTCCCCAGGGTGCATCAGCACTGAGGCAAGGGATCCAGCCTGTTTAACTCATCGAGCCAAGGCCCCTCTTCTTGCCTTACCACAACCTCCCCCCCACTTGCATGCACGCCGTTCCAATGCCCCCCCCACGTTCTCTGTGCAAAATTGCCCCCTCCTTGCTTTTAAAATTTCAAATTCAAATAAGGCTCACTGCCACAGCAAATAAGGAACTATTGCCAAAGCAATTAACATGAAAAAATGTTGCTGCATGTAGCACAGTAAAGTAGATCAGCGTTCAAAACGGACTTGGACAAAGTGACGCTGTCTCTTCTACTGGCCACGCCCACAGCTGGAAATTAGCTTCTCCGAATGGATCCCAGTTTTGAAAACAGAAGCATCTTTTGCCTCGCTACTGTTACTGATTAATATTACTCACAACATTTCAGTGTTTCTCATAAAAAAAGAGTTAAATTAATTTCTGTCTCCTAATTGTCAATGGGCTTCTCTTTTGTGGTGTGGAGAAATGTCCAGATGTAACCAAGATCCAGTGTAATTTATTAAAATAACGCCGCTTCCTGTCACCTGATTCGCCACGCTTTTTGGGTCAGGATCCAGCCCAGTGAGGTTGCAGGAAACAGATGGATCTTTAACACAGACCAGTATTAGTATTGTATGCTTAAATTGCTACGCTGCAATGTGAAGGGTAGTTTGTAGAGGTCACTGTTGAATCTTCCACCCGTGCGCGGTTTCTGTTCTGGCACACCGATGTATCTCCTTCTGTGCCTGTCATGGCAGACACTTTGTTGCATACAGCGTACCAGACAGATTCTCTGAAGTAGCAGAATCCATGCCCGTGAAGGTGACGGACAGACAGGATGGAAGCGAGGGAGACAATTATCCCACCGCTGTCCGCGACAGCTTGTCTCTGCGCACCCGTCAGCTGTCACTACCTGTCCTCACCTAGGAGATCAAAGCCCCACTGACGGGGAGGCCCGTCAGTGCATAGGCGCCAGGTGAGCACTGGGGTGCCTTTTGAGTGTGTCATTTTGCGCTCACACAGCTAGGACCCCCTCTCTCCCTTCTGTACTTTTTTCTTCAGTCAGTGATTGTGCTATTTACTTCTTCAGCACCCACTTTCTGTTTTACTGTGAATAATGTTCTACATCTGAGCATGTACATAATGAGCGGTTTAGCACCCATCTCACAGTTACCACTCCAGAGCCTGTCCTGGTACCATCTTAAATGACCACCTTCTTTGGACTCTAGAGTTTCGGACTGAAATTACACTGATGCTGGCTGCCACATTCCATTTTGAATAACTCAATCATAATCTGGACCTGAGGTAAGTGAGACTATCCAAATAATTATAAGCAAAATAATCATTTGTATGTTATTTTGTGGAATTTTATTATTTAAGGATTATTACTGGACTATTATTTAGTGCACTCTACAACCATTTTAAGCCTCTGTGCTCTTAGCGTCCAGGGGCCAGAGTCACAACCAAACAGATGTATAGGAAACAGGGCTGTAGACAGAGTGCGAGGCAATCTCACACCATTCGTACAGTTTATGAATCCTCGTTGCACCAGGCAGCGCACGGACTGTTGTGCGAGTTTACTCGTAATTTGTTCTTTTTGTCTTTCAAGAGGAGTACCCCGCTTGGTCGCCTGACCTGGAGGACTGGTGTGCGAAATGCCACAGGTGGCTGGAGGCTGTGCACCCAACCGTCAATAGGGCACCTTCATTGGGGCGCCGTAATCTCCGTAATTTCCCTCGGTCACACCGCGCTCATCTGAGGAAAACGATATGCAGATCACAGTCTGTAATTAGGAGATAGTTTCTCCCCTCCCCCACGCCTTAACTGGTGTAAAAAGCCACACGGTCTCACGCGCACACGCGCCACGCAGCGCGCATGTACCCCCTCTTTTAATTTAGTCAACTTGGCAGTTATTTTAATCTTCCGGCAAATTGAACCGGTAGGGGATCGTGGCAAGCGCTGGATGAATGTTATTAATTCCCCACAATATCTGTCTTGCACAATTAGTCACTGTTTGCCACTGAAAATGTCTCATTAATTATCCGCACTCTGCTACTGAAGTTGCGCGCACCTCCTTCCGCGTGAAACGCGGAGACCAGAGGTCCGCGTCTCGCTGCCCCGTGAAGGCGCACCTCCGTAAACAAGAGAAGAGAGACCGTTTGAAAGTCCTCTTAATTCTCCTTTTCCACCCCCCTATTTTTTTCCTTGATACGAGCAGCAGCATGACTCCGCTCAAGTTATAATAGCTTTCATGGTATAATTGATCATTTTTAGTGCCGTAAAAAAAAAACATAACGCGCTGCGCGCAGAGCGGTGTGAATATTAAATATTAAATTTGATTTCACACTCGGCGTTAAATTGAACCCATCTTTCCCTTGCAATCGTTCGCCTGCTCTCCTACATTTATGCATCCGCGTTCCACATTACTGGGAAAATAAAAATAAACACAACCCCCCCCCTTTCTTTCCTCGGCACAATTATTTATTTATTTTGGCGTTTGTTGTTTGTTTATCAGCGTTCCTCCTTCGAAAGCCTGCGGGCGGGGAATGGCGGGCTTTTTTTAAAATATATTTATATATTTATTTATCATTATTGTTAATAATGAGCACTTTCACCTCAGCCAAAATCTCTCCCTGCCTAAAATGTCAGTGGCATTTTTCCCCAGTGAAATTCAAAGGCGCTCCTTTGAAGGATAATACATCAGAGCAGGCCCTGAAAACGTGCTCTTTTGTTCACCTGTGGGCTCCTACAGCTGCCAAGAGAGGAGGAAGACCTGGCCATTGTGTGGGGGAACGTACTTGACTTTCGGATGCGCAAAGACCAAAAAAAAAACAAGAACGACACCGACAACAATAACAAACCCGAGGACAGTGAACGTGACTGGATTCCTTGGCAATCAGCATCTCGACTGGAGAGCTTTAAACAGGCGTGAACCGAATGCGAGAAGCAGAGCCAACGCAGCACGGATGAGTCTTACACAACACTGCTTTGATGTCGGGCTTTGAAATGTAGGGCCAAATGTGAGTCTTCGGTTTAGTGCAGCGTAGCGTGGTGCTCCCCGACTCAAACCATGTTCAGATTTCCAACCTGAATTTAGTGAGTGGGACAGGTGAGGCCCACTCCTGCCTACCCCTCACCCACCTTTTTGTCCTTTTCCTCTTCTCCATAGCTGATATATGCTCTAGCTCGCCCCTGTTCCTTCATTCTCCTTTTCTACCCTCTTTTTTTTCCTATATATCTCACTTCCAGTTTGAAGACAGCTGTGAGGTGGTGGCGTAGGGGGCTGGTGGGGGGGGGGGTCACATACATAACGAAGGGCTAAATTGCTTTAACGAAGGAATAATTGCAGAGGGTTGTTAATTAAATCTCAATCTGTTTTAAGTGGATTGCTCCCACTTGGATGAAGCTACAACATGTCCCTATGCCTCATTCTCTCTCTCTCTCTCTCGCTCTCTCTCTCTCTCTCTCTCCTACCCATCTGTTTCTTACATGCTATCCCTCCTAGTCCTGCTGTCTCTCATTCTTCACTCATCCATTTCTCCCTCACTCCCTCGCTTCGTGTTTCAGTGTTTAGGATTAGCTGGAATTATCAAGAAGAGGGCAGTTTGCACCAACTTTGTCAGCACAGTTGGTTGTGGAATCGCCATAACCAATACGATAGAAACTGTTGAGGGTGGGGTTTGGGACTGGAGGGGGGTTAATATTGGCCTCAAATTTAGATACAAACATCTTTTGTTTCCTGTTGTTTTGAGAAATTGAATCCTGTGATTTTAATTGGCCTCTGTTAGGTGATATGCTCTGGGCTATTTTAACAAGGGCCAGCCCTCACTTCCCTGGTGTTTTGTGCCCCATTATATTCCATTGTGCAAAATATTGATTATGAACCCTCTAATCCTTACCCATCTCATTTCAGGCAAGAGTGGCAAGCCTTCATCTCGCCGGTTCTGCTGCTAATATATGCCAACGGTGTGTGCGTGTGCAATTCAATGTTGGCAGCCAACAGACTTGAAGGGGGCAGTTGGGCTTTAGATCTTGATGGGCTTCACTGTTTCGGGCCGAAGGCATCCCATGCATTCCTGATGTACCTGGCCCAGACACTAATCACTGGACATTTTCTGCTGTTATTCCCCCATATGCATATTCATGGTACTTTACTTGAGGCTTTTGAATGTTTTCTACACACAGTTGTAATAACAGTGTGTCTTTCTGTACTCAGTACAGAACTGGGACTTACTAATAGCATGTGTAATTACACCTTTGTTGTAGCCCTTTTGTAGTTACATGGAAAATTGCTGTGTTAAAACAAATTTGTTTTTTTTTTTTTTTTTTTTTGGACTGTCCTACTGCTTCCACATACAACTGGTGTGCTAAAGCTGTGTTAGATATTACTGTCTGTCTTTTCTGGAGTAATTTGTGTTTTTGTATTGGATGCTGTCCATATTCAAAATTAAGCACAGTTGATTAGATAGCTTTGTCCATCAGAAATGTCCAAAGGTCTGGAGACTAATTTAGTTATTAAATGTTTCCCATGTAACAAATTTCATATATGTGCAATGAACAGTTCTCATACAAGCCGTGATGAGCAAATGCAATGTTTTGTCTGACAGCTCCGTCAGCTGAATTTAATAGATGGTTTTACTGGTAACTTATCAACAGACCACACAAACATGTTAAAATCAGTCTGTTTATGGAGGATGAAATATAAGTAATAAATTAAGATGGACTATTTGTAAAAGATGAAATCATAAACTTAATAATAGTATAAAGTCACCATGTGTTATTGCTGATGAATCTGAGGCTGTATCAGAAACGCTGTGCATGTGGACCCACTGGACCTGTGACACCCGGTTATACAGTGAACGCAGGCTGTTGCAAAATGGGTTTTTCCGTGGACTCTGAGTCTTAGGGATAGCCTGTCAAACTCAGCGGTGAGATGGAGCCGCATAAAAAGGTCTCGGCTTCTGTGAGCTTGACAGTTGATGTTGGCGGGCTTAGCAGGAGCGCGTGGAGATATGAGTAAATGCAGAAAGTCCTGGTGCACGGACACCTTGTAAGGCTGCACTTTATGTTGGAGGATTTGTCCGTTTGTGGGGTGTGGGGGGCATGTGTGTGTGTGTGAGTGTGTGTATATGTGTGCGTGTTTGTAAGTGGGATAGAGAGGATGGCAGGGGGGCTATTGAACAGGTTCTAATTTCGGGGGGATTCATGAAGGCTACACTGGGAGTTTGTGAGTTAGAGTAAGTCTCTGTTACACAGTTTCTGTATCAGTCTACTCTGCTCTGTGCCCTGGAGCTACCATGAAGTATGGAACAGTGTGTGTTAGTACTTATCGTTTTATCTTTATAAATCTATAAATCAGTGCAACAGGGTGCATATTCACACTCTCTTGGTTTTGAGTTCTATGACATTGTATGATATAGGTGTGTTTTTAAACAATTTGTATAGTTATGTTGGCTTAAGGTGGCACAGTGGCATGGTGGTTAGCATTGTTGCCTTGCCCCTCTAGGACTGGGGTTTGATTCCCACCTTGGGTCTGTGTGTATGGAGTTTACACGTTCTCCCTGTGCTTAGTGGATTTTTCTCCAGATTCTCCTGTTTCCTCCCACAGGCCAAAGATATGTTGATTGGTGTCTCCAAATTGCCTGTAGTGTGGGTGTGCCCTGTGGTAGGTTGGTGCCTTGCCCTAAGCCTCCTGGGATGGGCTCTAGGCTTCCTGTGACCCTGAATTGGACCAGCAGTATAAACAGTTTAGAACACAACTGGCAGGGTCAGTGGTTGAAGCCACAGAGTACCCCTGAAGGGTGCAAGTTGGAGTCTCAGGAGAAGCTCTTTTATGAAGGTACTGTGTTTCAGGTGGTTAACCTCACTTCTGCACCTCTGAAACATTCAGCTCTCCACATGTGTGAGGAATAGTATGTGTGTGAAGATACCAGTTATGTACTTCAGAAATACGTACTTCCTGAAATTATATAGCAGAAGAGAAAAGCAACCTGCCAAAAAAGAAAAAAAAATTTTTTAAGAAAATTTAATTTGTCCACCTTTCATCTACTACATCTTTCTGTGAGACAGAGGCTACATTCTCACCAGATCCTGAGTAGATGGAGATTCCTTAGCTACAGCTCAGCCGTTAGTGTTTGGGGTGTAGTTTCCTCATTGTCCACCAGGGGTAATGAATTAATGTCAGAAATTTTTCCCTCCTTTCTGCCTTAATTTCCCAAGCAATTTTTCTGAACCCCTGGTACCTTTCAAGTGTCCACCCACACTAACAAGCAAACAGTTGCCCTTTGACTCGAACACACAAACAGATGCTACGGACACAAACAAACCTCGCAGAAAAGAACCTTCCTCTGACTTTGATAAGCACAATACTGGAGATTTTCCTCCATTTATGTGCCTGGATGCGGTGATATTAGAGCAATGTTAAAATTATATTTTCCCAAAAACAACTTCCAGCGATGCCCCCCTCCCCCCTATCTACACCACCCCACTTCGGTGTCCTTCCTCATAAAGGTTAATGCATCTCCCTTCACTCTCCTGTTTAAATCCCCAACGAAAACATACAAACTCTCTCTCTCTCTTTCTCTCTCTCTGTGGCAGCTATCTGCAAAGATAATGAATTTAATACCCGCGTGCTTATAGGCCTCTAATATTTTCTAATAGTCTGGTGCCATATGGAAGCAGGGCTTTGTCCATTTGGGTAATTCCTGTCCTCGGACGCGGCCCCCTTCGATAAAAGTCTGCTGTTCTGGGAGCAGGGCTTCATAATCCCCACATAGCCCGGGCTGCTTCTGTGAGCTGCTAATGCGGGCCGGCAGGCGAGTAACCAGGCCTGCTCGAGGTCCACCATGGAGGACTTGTCAGCAGCTGCTGGTTTAGCAAGGGGGGTTGGTATTCTTGTCCAATGGGGTGGTGTTGTCGCGTGGCACCCTAATCCCAGTCCAGCTCCACAGGCCTCTTGGTTGATCAAAATCTTTGGGGTTTGTGGTTGCCGTGGGAATGCCCATTGCTCGGCTCCTAGAGGGTGTTTGACCAGTGAAAGCCTGCGAGGTGGGTGATTTGCTGGAAGAGGTGGGATTGCTGTTGGTTTAACCTTGAGGAGTTCTCCTTGCCCTGGGACCCAGCTTTTGGGGAGGTGATCTGGAACACTGAGGCGCATGTGTGGAAATCTTAGATTTCTTTTTAGGGATTTAGTAGTAGTAATACATGACAGATTTTTGGGGGGTGTATGGTGGGCGGGTGGGGTTCCTGGTGTGCCCCCGACTCCCTCCTCCCAACAGTACTATCCCTGTCTACCCCCCACCCTCGTAACTGGTGCTGCAGCCCAGCAGATAACCAGGCAGGGATTAAGTGTGACATCATGGTGAGGAGACAGTTGAGCAGTTGGTGGGTGGGGTGGGGAGGAATGGTGATGGGGGTGGGGGTTTAAGTCTGATTAGACAGGACGGATGGTGGTGGTTGTAGTGGGGGTGTGGGGGGGCAGTTTGGCGGGATGAGGATTAGGAAAGTGTCTGTGAGTTCTGACGTGCTGACACACATACTCCCTCCCTCTTTGTCAGTACCTCCCACCCCCCCAAACACGCTCACTCATCCACCCCTCTCGTCAGCTGCCCTTCCCCATCAGCTGTGCACTGAGGCACCTGAAGTAGGTTGCCAGGTAAGGGCAGATTCTGCAGCCATGTGTTCCTACCTGACTCCCTATACTGGTTAGCATAAACCCAGACCACACAGACCCCAGGGATGAGAGGAGGGCAAATGAAGAATACAGGGCTTCACCTCAAGGCTCAGGGACTCTAAACTGATTTTGTCAGCTCAACCAACCCCACAGACAGTTCAGTGCTACAGATGCAAGCACGCAATGGACGCATGGACAAAAAAAGTATGTAAAGCCAAGGTCTGCACATGGAGCAACGTTTAGAGAACTGGACGTGCGTGGCAGAATATCTACTTACATATAACAACAAATAAAATGATGCAGTACAGTTTTATCTTATTATGATATCTTCAATGTCAGGTTATGTTGGAGTTGCTACTGATCCTGCGTCAGCTAGAGTCACTTGATGAAACACACACAGCCGGACTGGGATCAGCAGGCCATGTTCTCATCTGGAGATGGAAATGCTATTTAGTTTTACACAAGACCGTTCTGAAGGTGGCACTGAGTGCGGCTGATGCCACAGAGTGTAGCACGTGACAGAGAGAAGACTCTTTTGTGAGCACAGCTGTCACCTTGACTGCCATAAATCAATAAGAAGGTTAAGACCTTTTGTGCTGCATGATTGGCCCATAGTGTGGCTGGACCCTTGTTGAAACACCGTGAAACTGGATGACCTGAGCATAAGAGGCAGAATTCTGCATACGCCGTTGATTCAAAACTGAAACGGATTGTCAATGCATTAGATTATTTTCTGTGTAATATTCAGTATCGCAAAATAATTTTCTGTTTATTTTTTCAGACAATACTTTTACGTTTTTCAGTGTGTAACTTTCCGTCATCCACATTGCTGACATAGAAACATTTGACATTATTAAAACATGGTGTCTCAGTGGATGATGTAATTGTGTCACACTTTTGTAGGCTTGGGTTTGATTCTGGCCCCCGTCACGTTCTATCCTGATTTTAATCCCGTCTGAGGTTCTCGGAATCTCGGGACACGTTGCGAACCTTAGCTGGGTAAATTTGTGAGAATGAATGAACGAATGAATAAAAACAGCTACATGTATGCCAAATGTCCAGGAGAGGTCGCTGTTCCCCTGTATGTGACAGCTATCACGAGTCGACTATTCTGCGCTGCACCGATGAGTTAGCATTGACGGTCTGACCCGGGGCTATAACACACTGGCACACCCATGGGGGCCATGACTCCAGTCTATTAAAGGCTTAATGCTTCTTGACTTAATGGGAACAAATTCTATATTAAATATACTGCCCTTGTGACAAAAGAATTGAATCACTGGTGATCCCGTCACTAAATGAATGCTTATAGTCTTTTTTATGTTTGCCTTGCATTTTGTTAGTGAAGTTCTTTATTAAATGGATGCATTGTCAAGAAGCTGAAAATAAATGTATGTGAAAAGGACGCTGTTCTTTTGGGCTGCGTTTGCAAGGTGCATTATTGACAGTGTCATGAATGGGCAGGAGTCTGCTCCCAAACTCATTTACACCTCTGTGGGGTCAATCCTGTTTCAGCCAAATCAGCTCGAGCTAACACCACCATTAGGCCTCAATACAAACAAAGGGAAAGAATGTCAGCCGCTTGCTGATTCAGAGCGGTCTGGAAAGGAGGTTTCGAATGACCATGGAGTGGTTTTTAAAAGGCTCCAAATCCGCAAAGTCGGCTGTGTTTGAATTAAGGTTTACCTAGTTTGTCAACAGCCTAAATCCAGTGGGAGGGTTGTGCTTGCGGGGCTTTGGATCTGGCCTTCGACAAAAAGACCAGGTTCAAGTCATAACTGAATGAACAGGCGCTAAACACCTTTGAACACAAGAAGGTGGAGGAGACAAAAAGCAAAAAAAAACATTAAGCCTCTCAATTACTGAGCAAAACAGATTTCAGCCCTCCTACCCCCAGCACACAAACCTGCCCTTCCACAGCAGTGGAGTTAGTTGATCTAAATCAAATTGAACACCAAGGAACAATTTAGAAAAAGAAGGAGTTCTGACCAGGACAGGTTATTGGTTTTTTCCTTTTATGTTTCTGTTGTGACAGGAAGTCAACAACTGGCACACACCACCACAATGGCCCACCAACTGTCTGCAGACCATAACAACTAATTTATCTTAAACTTAATTATGTGATTTATACACACACATTAACTAACAGACTACAGCCGACATTTTACATGATTTAAGAAATTAGTTATTGTAGTAAATTTTAAAATTGGTCCAACAGGAAATTATTTTTTATCTATAAAGACCTTATCTTGTATTATCTGCAAACTAACTGTAAAATCTGATTTCTTGGACACGTGTTGAATGAGATCGGGCTGGGGAAAAAAGAAAGTTTTTCCCTGCCGCAGAACATTGTTTCCTCAGACACGCGTAGACTCAAAGATTAGTTTTAAACGTGTTTAGAAAAGCGAAAAAGAAAAGGCATGACATTTAAATAGGAATCAAAGAAGATTCACAAAATGTTTTAATTTGAAATTAAAACGTTGGAAAGTAAATTCATTATACCTGACTTTGTTCTGAACAGTAGCATATGCGGTAAAAAAAAAAAAAAAAAATCATCTTCCTAAACGGATACTGGAAATGAACAATATTAGCCATTCATCTTCACAAACCAAATCTCAGATACATTGAAAATCATCGATATTCAGATCTCCACAAAAGCCTTTCACGAAAGGGTTGTACGATGTGTTTTATTAAACGTTCACACTGGCACTTTCATTGTCTGTATGATTCATTGTGTTAATAACTACATATGCGTTTACAGTATATGATGCTTTATACAGATGGAAAAAATCTTCACAAAGCTTTTTCTTAAATCCGATGCAAAATACTAACGTTAACTGCTGTTGTACTGTTCAACTAATGCCTTCATAGATATATTTTTTTCCAAGCAAGCTCACTGTAAATTAATCATACCAGCGTTTACAAAATTAAACGATATCTGTCAAAAGTTAATACCTGCCAGTCTTTCCCTTTTTTCTTTTGTTTACCCATGCAGTTTTTATAAAGAGAAAGTTAAAGTTCATATGTTTTGATTTTGACCATTACACATTTCCAAGTGATTTGCACACCATACAGAACATTACAATAAAACTGCCGATATGGAAATTGGTAATATTTATAATAACGTACGCTTCATAACAAAATCAAGTCAAAAACAACCGTCATTCATTTACTATAATATTTGCAGAATTTAGATTTCTATGTCAATGCTCGCTGTGTGAGGAAGAAAACGACGCCCTTAATACTTCAATTTAGGAGCCATAAATCTCTTCGTTTGGTTAGTTTCCCATTTAAACTATTACTTGTAATTTCTAGCTCGCCGCAAATTACAGTTTTGTTTGGTTTTCCATCTTTAACTGTACAATCGTTTACGTGAGAATACAAGACATGTTTGATGTTGGAAAAAGTATTAACGGGTTTTACAGGAAAAAAAAGTTTAATCTTGTGGTCACATACAACTTCGTCCTTCTATAAAATACTACTGCCATCTGATATGGACAGGGACCGATCGTTCAAGACACCACTAAATCTCAGAACTAGATCAATTATTTTAGTGGCGCATTTGTTTGAACCGTGGATATTTATAACAAGATAACTGATCTAAACTTCGCTTTGATGATTATACGTGCATTTCTCGCTGTTTCAGTCCCATAGAACTAGCAGTAGGAGTCTAATTTCAAGTCAGATCTAAGTCTGCCAGCGTTATCACAGTGAACTCCAATAATTCTTTTCAGCTCACTGTAATTTCCTAAATACCTTGACATGTTAAAAAAAATGTCGAAATATTTTTCACGGAAACGACGAAAGCCCGGCGTCTCCACATGCGCTCCTTCCACGTATTAACGCGTTACAATAAGCGTCACCTTCGTTCCTTCCCAGTTGCAAGTGTGGCAGCGGCCGTGCAGTTCATTATATCAATTCTTCTGGAAATGCGTTGCCAAGACGCATTAGCTGGTACCGCAGCTTTCCCACAGAAAAACTCCGCATTTTACAATTTTCAAGCCAAGATATGCGCAGCCTGCGGTCCACTGTCTTAAAACTGAGATCGTGCACCGCTCTACAACTTTCTTGTCCCTGTCTTCGTGTTGGCTCTTCAGTATTTGGCATACGCTTTTTTGTGTAACAATGTTTAGTCATGCTTATTTTAGTGACTAATAAATGTATTTTTCAATTTGTTGCATCTGCAATTTACTCCACTCTCATAAACAGCTTGAAATTGTATTTTATGCCATGCCTTTACCTTGTTCCTCTAAATGCATTATGTTGTAGAACTGAGATTTGGCTGTGATTTTAACAGAACGTCGCACGCATCATTTAATGTAAGGTGAGATCATGTTTTAGCAGGCAAATTAACGTGCAATGACAAATCTCATATTTCATATTTTCCGCATTCAGCATTAAAACATACATAAATAGTGACTTGTATCTGGAAAACTTTGAGTTAACCAGGAATTCCAGTGAAATTCAGTAACACCTGACGTCCTTAATTACACTACTCCCTAAATGTCTGATACACTGTTTTTGTTTAACAAGATTGTTTACACACCATAGTACCGCATACTTTTACATCTTTGCGTTAGGTGGCGCCTTCGAGCCGATTTCATTGTGTCGTCAGTCTGGCGGGGACTTCTTTCAAATTTTTGGACAATACCACAGTCATTCATAGCAGGAGTACAAACGTATAAATCTGATATATCTTTCAGACATATTAATGTTTCTTATAAATAAAATAAATTTAAAACAAATTATTTCAATATTTCAAACACTAGTGTAAAATATAGTTGTGTAATTCTTAATAACTGCACAACATTAAAATAATATCAAGATTGTACCCCCTGTAATATTTTCACCGTGTAGGCGACACACGGAAGTAACGTGTTTCAACAATTTGTTGCGGAAGTTGAAGTAGAGTAACCAGTGCTGCCGTAAGCAAACTGTAGTTTATTACTAAGTTCACTTCAGTCAGTCCATTTACTGTAGTCTAAAGGCATCTGCAGGTTTGAAAAAATAGCTGAAAACTGTCTTGTCACAATTGTTTCAGCTAATAAAGCCAGTATCCTAGCAAGTTAATATTTGGACGGAAGAATAGCGTGGAATAAGTAAAATAGATAATTTCAGGCATGAATTACGGCATTCTTTGCACATTTCAGGAGGCAGTTATCGGCATATTTAACTGAATCAGTAATGGTCAGATAACTGCTTCATTATCTAGGTGCATTCCGGGATTTCAGTGCGTACTGAGTTATCTCGAAGTTCCGTTCAGTCTTTACCTAACATAGCACGGTTGATAGGTAATTGCAGTCACAGCTGGACAGGAAGCACATATTTAGGCTAGCTGTGCTGTATAAGCATGTCGCTGGAGCGGAGTTCCTGGGTGCTGACAGGCGCTACCATCACCTGCGTAGCAGCGCTTTACCTGCCGTGCGCGCAGAGGGGTGTACCAGGGGGCGATTCAGGTACAGTTATACGTATTCGGCGTACGGAGTCTTACGCCGATATAATGTGCTGTGTCAGTTTAGACACCAGACTAGTTACATAATAATTAATAATAATAATAATAATTATTATTATTATGTTTTGACACATAGTATTATAATTTAAAGTTAGGATATCTTTTCTATGAAGAACAGTTATGAATACAACTGTGATCGTATTTTTTATATTTTTATACATTAGGTTGGGGATGGGATTGAGC
>JABJVR010000021.1:1373124-1400035 GCA_025773905.1 Chitala chitala | reverse complement strand
GTGGGGGGGGGTGGGTTGGTTTGGGGGGGGGGGGGGGTGGGGGGTGGGCGGCGGGGGGGGGGGGGGCGCGCGCGCGGCCCCCGCCCCCCCCCCGGAGACGCGGCGCAGTTGACATCTGTGCAGCTTTAAACACGTGGAGAATGAAAGCACAATATATAGCCACACTGAGGTTACTAAAGCTGTTCATCTGAAGTGCGGTATCCAGCGCCACGTCAGTAATGCATCCAGAAGGGATTGCACTGAAAGTTGCGTGCTCAAATTATGTCGGGGTCAATTCGGTGGCGTGGTGGCTCAATGGGCAGAACATTGGATTGGGGAGCCTGGGTGATGAATCGATGAAGATCAATATTTGGCTTGATGTAGTGACTGTTGAAGTAGGCCTTAACAATGGCGTGCCCTGGATGTCACAGACCTCCCTTTGCTGTGACCTTGTCTGCAACCCCTCCGTGCTCAGAATGTAGCAGTAATGCTTTTAGCCCATGTTAGCAGCACTGTAGCAATCCTTTGTTTCCTGTGCAAAGCCCTTTCAGTTGCTGAATGCCTACAGAACTTGCTGTCCAGGTTCAAGTGTGTGTTTGTGTGTGTATATGATCAACCACACTTTGGTTGATAACACCTGAGGTAAGGTTGACACTTCTATGCATAGTTCTACAGATAGTCTCGTAGATACGCAATTCTACCAAATGCAATTACAAGCATAAGATTTTGCACAAAATTTGTGGAAAGCGCTTTCACAAAAACTTTGAAATGCACACAAAACTCAAGACGTGTCCATCAGCAGGCATGCACACCTGGGAAAGGCTAGCATCTGCCTGCTTCATTGTTCATTAACTGTATTCAAAATACGCAAAAAATAGGTAATGGATTGAACACATTAATTATGTATGTTGGGAACTGTCTGCACTCAGTCAAATCGTTAGAGTTTTGGATGATTACTGTGCTAAATACAAAACAGAGAACTCATAATATCATAATAATGCATATTCCAAGTTCCTGATTTTATTAAAGTTTACAGTCGTCCGCATCGTGACGTGTGGAAGTAGAAGCATTGCTGATGAAGTTCAGAACATCATGTCTTGCTGATAGCCCATTAAGATATTAACAGAATTGAGCTTTTTTTATATAAAGAAAACCGTTACGGGAAGAGTATTTTTTCTCCACAATTTGCAGTTAATATGCAATATATGGATATCAGAAGATTGTGTCTCTGAATGAGAGCTGGATGCTCTTGTGTATTGACCTCTAACACAGAAACTGCTGAAGTTATGTTCTCTCATGGAGTGGCCGAAGGTGCAATGATCCCTTCTTCTGTATTCATGATGAACAGCGTCTCGTTCCTTCATGCGAAGGTCAAGCTCTTTCACCAGCACCCTACCCTCCTGTGCTGTTAAGTCCCTCCCACCACAACATAAATTTGTATGATTGCTAATCTGCCCCCTGGGTTCTCCCTCGGAATGAAAGAAAAAGATAACGATGAGTCAGCACGTACAAATGGGCTGCACGGTTAAAGGACATAGGAGGGGAGTGTTTGCTATTCTCAGGACAGCCCAACAGGACAGCTTTTTCTCTTCCTAGGGGAGAATGTGTTGGTGGGGTAGAGGAGTGGTAGAGGTCATGGTCCTACGTGCCACTGGTCACAGTCTGGTTTGGTTCAGGTCAGAACCTTTCAGTCCCTTCAGCGTACGTCATAACTGCAGTCCGCCACTGCCAGCTTCATGCTTCAGTGATAGTCTGAAGCAGGCCAGTTCGCGTCATGACGAAGACTTCATCTTTTCATTTTGACTCGAACAGTATCACAGCATGTGCTGTGTCCTGGTGCTGACAGTTAAGGCTAATGTAAGCGAGTTACGACTTTGCTCGGGGAGAGCACGGTGCCGTTGGTTTGCGTCCCGCTCCTGTGGCAGCTGCTGACGGCATGACTCGCTTCCTGTGAGCGAACGCCGGGCAGCGGGAGGTTGGGCTGAAGGGTTCGGGGGTCGTAAGCTCCCTACAGCCTGTGACAGGCGCCAGAGAGGAAACTCTTGCGGTGCAGGCTGGCTCTGAGCCCAGGCTATGGCCGGAACCAGCCGCCCTGCGCAGGCCGCCAGCCGCTGGACTTCTGGGATGGGGGAGTGGCACACCACAGCGGCACAGCGGGATGGGCCTGGTCTGCGTACAGGCAGAGTTATGCTTCTGCCACGCCCCACCACTGCTGTCCTCTTTATACTCTTTTTAACATTGACGCCAATTAACAGATTTATTAGCATTCATGAGTAGTTTACATTGTTTTTTCAATTCTTGTTGCATATATTTACGGTTTTTTTTATTTTTGGACAACATGAAAGACTTTGGTGGCTTTTAGCTGACTATCACCTAGGAAGACCTCCTTGTCTTACACCACAAAACTTTATCAGGATACTAATTTAAAATAGGGAAATAGTTTTTGGAACCGGTGTTGAATTTACATTCTACTGCTGAATTATGATGTTGATGATTTTGGCAAAAACTGAAAGTTATGGGATGGCAAAGTGGTCATGTGTATCTGAGACTGCTCTGGCTTGGGGAGTGGCACAGTCACAGTGCTTATGTGTAATCTTCCTTAGCAAGTCCCGTATGCCAAGAACAAGCGCTGCTCTTCTGTTTACTGTTTCTCAATCTGTTGGTGTGAGGTGCATTTTGGAGGTCCTAGGAAATCAGGTGGAGCAGGTCAAAGCAATCTTATACTCTGTCGGTGTACCCTGTGATGTGCCTTAAGGCAGGTTGAAAGACGCTGTTGTATTGAATATTTGCATTCAGGTGTACATATAAAAATGTATGTCTTGCCTTAAGCAGTATTTTATGTCTAATTCGTTACATTATGTCATCAAAGTGGGGTATTTCTGAATCCAGTAAGGTACTGTTACAATATTTTCTACTTGTCTCAGGATAATTGATTAAAAGGTGCAGAAAGATATAATCATCCCTTGTTAGTAAATATTGAATAGTAGCAGGAGACATCTGCCTGAAAACCAGTGGTTGGTGTCCTTCATGTGACCTTTAAAGTATTTTGAAGGCCCTCTTTAACCCCGATTAATGCTCTTGGCCAATGCAGCAAAATAGCAGAGAAATCCTAACAGGCCCCATATGCCACATCAGCTCAAAGCAGCAAGATACAGATTAATACATTAGGCCAGTTTGGATTTGATGTTACTGATGGCTGTGTTGGCAGTGACGGTTTTTTAACTGCTAGGAAGACGGTGATTTATTCTGGATGAACCAGGGCTGTCATATGGAGTACACACACACACACACACACACACACACACACACACACACACACACACACACACACACACACACACACACACACATTCCTTCTGCTCATGCTTAGAAGATGACACGCAGTGTTTAAGAACAGGCTCTCCTGAGTTTTGCGGGTTTTTGAAGTCCTTGTTAAATCTTTTGCCTCTCTAACTGAAGTGGCGACTTCTGTTGTTTTTCTGTGTTGTGCCAGGACGGGCTGGGCTGGGCCTGGCTGGTAGGCACCGCTGAGCTGGCAGACGTGGAACTGCAGCGCGGGTCCAGGCTGCGCACAAGGGTGGGGGTGCGCTAGTTCCGGAATGGCACTGCTTCGCCGCCTCCTCCACCTTTCGTGTTTTGGCGCAAGGGCCTCAGGTGTTCCGGCCATGCCCGGCGGGACTGCCGTGATGGCATACCATCCCCCGGCGGGGGCTTTGCTCGCCATGCCTGTCCCCAGACTGCCACGTGCACTGAGCGCCAAGACTGACCAGTCCACATGCCCCATGCCCTCTGTTCATTTTGAGCATGTATTTCTGCTAGAGAACTCACAGAGAGTCTCATTGTACCGCATGTCTCCAGGGCAGCCGTTCTCTAAATTCTGTAGTCCAGTGAGCCAGGATTTTAAAGCAGCCCTGTTTGGGTGCAGCCATCAGCTCTGTCCTGTGATTGCGTAACTAGAGCAGTGAGGTGGTCATAACCTGACAGAGGACCAGCACCTGTGAGGTGGTTTGAGTGGGCGAGCAGGTGTAGAAAGGGGGAATCGGAGCCCCTGTCTCAAGCCAACACCCCTCCCTACCTCAGCGTTGCCCTCCTTATTTGGGCTGTCACCATATGGTTCTGACAGAACCCCCCTCCTCCCAAATCTTTCACACCATTGCAGTCGAGTGCCTGGTCTTCACATGGGCTGCAATAAGAGCGTCTGTCGGGGGTCAGGTCTGCTGGAGGTCACAAGCCCTGCTAAAACGGTCCTCAACAAAACAGCACACACAGGGCACACTGTAAAGGGCATGACGTACCTCCATTAAGACAATACCGGCCGAATGCTGGCTGCAGCGATGGAGAAGGGCTTTCTTCTGTATCAACAGGCCAAAGTAGACAAAGGTTTACATTCCATGACGGGTGAACTTTGGTTTGAGGAAACTGCCCTTTTTTAAGTCGCTGTGAGTTTTCTGGCTTTAGATCTGTGCCGTACCAGATCTTTACAGTAGTATGAAACAACAAGTCTAGACTGTGGTGAAGACATACAGTAGATGAAATACTTTTTTCATTTAGCCAGACATGGCCTGTATACAGGTCTGAATCTGTGGTAAGGAGTCTTGCATTAGACCTTAGAACTTGAAGTGAGTTTGTCAAGGCTGCCAACGTGAGTTTGCTTTTTAAACAGACTCAGACGTATGCCTGTGACTGCTCTCTTATGTATTAACTGATCACAAGATGCCACTGGAACAGAGATTTAAAATATAAAAATATATTCAAGATTGAATCAGCAAATTTGCTTATTGGAAAGTGACAGTGAGCAAGAATTTACAGTAGATACCAGTGGGCACAGCGGGAGTACTCTACCTGGACAGGTGTGCCGTGCAACGGGTTTTCCAGACATGAAGTAGTTGTTTCAGTCCTAAATCGAGATTTTGATTTCTCTCCGAGACATGCACCTTTGTTTTGTACTTAAATATGGGCACTTTCTATAAGTAACCAGGAGTCTTCAGTACACTGGTACTTTAATGTATTATTCTCCATGTTTTTGGAACCTGTGGTCAAGTTATGTTAGAACACAAAGTCAGGGCAGAAAACGGCAACGTCTGTATCTGTTTAGTTCACATCAGTTCAAGCTTATTCAAATCACCTTTGAATATTGAATCAAAGAGCACTTTGAAGTGAAACCCAACACTTAGTGTTGGAAATTGTAGTGTGTGTAACACAGTGGTTGCCAGAGTTGTTTATGAAAATGTCAAGAGCAGGCAGTGCATTGTCTCAGTAGGTGGGTATACCCTTCCTTCTGCCCTTTCAAGAACACATCCAAACTGTCATCTGTGCACTGGAACATCATGAATAAGTGACCAAACAGTGGCCAATACAAGACTAGTAAACAAAAGGTTCTTTATTTTTACTTTGTGTTTACCAAGCTAATATAGTCACTTGGTACTTTTCAGCCGTATACGCATCTCTCCTCTGACACATTTCACACTAGTTTACACATTTCACGCTACTATACAATAAGTGTTTTTTAAGGGGTGGGTGTATGCTGTATACCTGGATACACTCACCACCGCACCACCAGTGGTACACCTCTGTGATCAGGTAAGGAAGAGCCGTTATTAATATTGTAGTTAATGCAGAAGTGGAGTTAACGAGCTGCGACGTGGCCACAGTCCTTTAAAGGTGTCTGTTAAATTCGCTTGAGTCTTCTCATCTGAAAGCCACGGACCTTTCATACCAGAAGCCAAAAATTATAGTGTACTGTCTGTCACTCGGGGCTTCAGAAAAACACTGGACGCAGAGGCTGTGTGGTTTTTGGGTGTCGTGTACTTTCAGTGGGTTCAAGATGTCGTTAATCACAGTGATGGGGTGGGGTGTCCTTACATAGGGATGGGCACTGCCGTTGTTAAGTTGCGGAAACAAAGAGGGCCCAGTGGAAAGCCCCCATTTTTGGGAGACGGCCTTCCAGTCAGTCGCAAGCCCGCGTTCTCTCACTGCATGACCAATGCTGCCCCCAGGACCCGGTCCACAATGCCATGTAACAGATGTCTAATGAAGATGTTATTTCCTCATTATTGAATGCTGCTGGGTGGGTGGAGGGGCTGGGGGAGTAGGGTGGGCAGTGGCACAGCCTACTACACCAGTTAATATTCGTTTTTTTTTTTTTTTGCCCAAAGGCCTGAGATTGTCTCCGTAGTGGCCGTGAATATTACATCCCTCACTTACCGTGCCGATTCTTAATGAGACTCACCAGCCAAGCAACGGATCAGGCTTGGCAATTATAATTTGCCCCGAATGACTTAATGGGGTGTATAGAGCGACCCCTCTATATATCGGGCGCTGCCTAATGACTTTGTCCGTGCACAGGCAAAATTAGAAATAGTAATAACGGCTATTGGAAATGGGTAAACACCATTTATTTTGCGAGGTGCAGATTAAGGCGGTATTCTTGTAGAAATTGTCATGTCAGTGACTGCATTGTTTGAGCAGGCGGGAGGATTGTGGCGATTAATTCCGCACGCGCTCTGAATGCTCCATTCAGTTCTGTGCCAGACACATCCCAGTCAGCCCTGGTTGGTTTAATTGACCACTTCCCCCCCCACCTTGTCTCACTTTTATCACTGTAGAATCACTTGCAGTAATAAGGCTTGTTAGTTGCATTGGTGTGTCGAGCTGTTGCTGTTACCTGCCTTTATACACACTCACACACACAAACACACACACACACATACACACACACACACACACACACACACACACACACACACACATACATATATATACACACACACTAAAGCTTTAATGCACAAGAATGTCCTCAGAGCCATGGTTGCCCTTATTCCCTTACTACACACACACACACAGCAGGAAAAGATTACTTGACCTTCACTCTTTGTTCTATAGGAACAGGCTGTATTTTTTATTTATTCAGTTTTTTTTGTGTGAAACTGTCTCAGGTCTTTGATGTGACATTTGCAAACATAATTATAATGAATGAATGCACCTACTTTAGTGTACTGTATTTTCAGATTAAGATGATTGTGTTCCTGGTGGAGTAGGTGTGGGGTTAGCCTGGGCTGGGTGCTCTTCCCAGTATGTTCAGCTGTCTAGGCATTCAGGCTGGATCACTGTGATATGCAAAACGATGCCAGTCACTGACCATACCAGTTTTTCACACCAGTGGAAAACAAGCAACGGTTGTACTGTTGAGTCCAGTACTGTTTTGATGTTGCAAAAGTTCTGGTACTTTTTCAGTGGAAAGAGCCTAAAGTGACCTGCGCCATGGACAAATGACTTGAAATTTAAATCTTGGATTTTGTAATCCTCATGTAATCCGACGCATACTGAAAAATGCACACGCATCTCCTGAGGACATACGGCAAAAATGCTTGATGCGCCTACCCTCAGGCCGTTGCTTCCCAGCATGCTGTGCGGCACGGTTAGGTGAGCAGTTTTCTGGACATACATGTCAATGTTGACCGTGAGGAAGATCCCAGCCGGCAGGCCCGTCAGCCCTTGCACTGTTTCAGAGGAATTTTTCTTTGGGGTTCAGCTGTGCCGGATCACGGATGGTTTGGTCCAGAGCTGGAGCTGGGGCTGGTGCTGCCGGGAGAGCTTCCAGGGTAACTGGGACAGGACCTCTCCCCACGGACCCGAGGCAGTGGGGCTAGCCGCCACGGTCTGCTCCATGGCGTCCAGGAGCTCTCCTCGCCACGCCTCCCGAGCCCCTGTTCTCGGTCCTGCCAGGCAAAAGCCAATTGGCAGTGTTTCCTGCCACCGTTCTTGACAGAATTACCCATCGCCTCTTCTTCAGGAATGTGTGTGTATTTCCAGCGGTTCCCCCCCCTTCCTAAAGTGCCCCAGCTGGTGGGAGGTGATGGGATGTTCTACTATGCTCATTCCTTAGAGGCGTCATGGGGGCAGCCTCGCCAGAACAGCCCATGGCAGGGAGATTATACCAAGGGCTATATGGGTGGTTCAGTGGGCCGCGGGATCGTGGCAGCAAGGGGGTCTAGTGCTGCCTGAGGAGGAACAGGACATGCTGGCAGTAATGCTGCTAAGTGTAGATGGGGAGGGGCAGGGGGAAGGCTTTAGAACTCTGCAAGGCCTTTTTGGGATGACAGAACCATCCTGGCAGCCATCCTCAGACCTCACTCTGGAGGGTCAGAGTGCAAGGGTCGGGGCCCCTGTGACTTCCTTATAGTCAGAGACAAGAATGTGAGTATTAGTTGACATTTGAGCTTTTTTGCGTTTCTCTCAGATTCACTTTCCATGACACAGCTGAGTGTTTGTAGGAGCTTGATTACAGTGGGCTGTTACACACTGTGACAGAATATATTACATGCGTGGTCAGTCTGGGACCTGCTACTGTTCTCAGAGTGTTTGAATTTATCACTTCTATATACATACCCAAGATTTGAGATTTAAGGAGTGTATTACATGTAATATGACTTAGACACACTGACAAACGTGGAATATGTTTTGCGTGTAGCATTCTTCCTCAACACCTCAAGTCTTATCCTATTTTAATAGTTTTTTTAGGCCAAAGTTAAACTCGTGATCTCATCTGTTAAGCTGTTTCTTTGCCTCACAAATTCAGCACCAAGATTGCACAGTCGCCGAGTGTGACACTGCGATGTTGAGAACAGCTTCCAGGCAGCCGCACGTATCCGTGTGCGTTGAGGGTCCGGCCCCACACGAGCAACTGAACGGGCCCCAGGTGGTCTAACGGGGGGGGTAGAGACAAGTCCTTCGGGGACACGGGCGCACGTCACAGCAGTGATGTGACAGTCCCAAGGAAAGAGATGTCAGCTACTTTGCAGGGAATAAAGAACTCAAATGGAGAGTGTGAGTGGGTGACCGCCTGCCCCCCCCCATCCCAAGCTGCTGTGCTTGTCTGGCTATTATTGTAGGCAAGCCTGGCTGATATAACAACGCTTCTCTCAGGACTAGCCCCCCCCTCCCCTTTCCACACACCCCCTTTCACCACAACTTCCCGGTATCTGCCCCCCTGCTAAGAGTATGTGCTGAGGGTTAATTATCACACCGGGGGGAGCTAGAATCAAGGGTGCGGGGGGTCTGCACACCTCAACTGCAGAAGCCCCACACCCCTTACTCTAAATACCTCTCCCAAATGACAACTAATTCCTAGAGCGGTTGTGAGAATGAGGCCCTATTTCCTACCAGGAACGTAACCCCCCCTCCAACAGCACTGCTCCTCCCTCATTCCGGCATGGGAGACACAAGGAAAGAAGAAGGGAGGAAGGAGTCGAAATGAAAAAGAAAGAAGAAAAAAAAACCGAGAAGTAGTCAGCGAGAGTGAGGTTTTTTTTCCCCTTCCTTCCTCTCACTCTCCTTTTTTCCTGATTTACCGAGCTTTCCTCAGAAAGCTCTATTGTTCGCGTTCCTAAGTCTCATCAGGGCCTTTTGTGGCTGACTATCACAGCGGCAGGCAGAGAGCTGGAAATGTATAAATGGTATCATGCCTGTGATTAATGGCGGTGCTTATGAGTCAGGTCTGATAACGGGCCTGCTCTCTACTCAATTTCAGATACCGTTAATGGAATCTGTCTTCTGCGATTGTAATGTGAGAGCGCCTAATTTGCTATGGAGCTTGAAGCTGTCACCGGCAAGGGATTGTGAGGTCAGAAGGGACCTGGCAGCCGTTTGGCCTGCAGCTTGTATCTGCTGTTCTGAATAGAGCAGCTCTCTGCCTGTCAGTTAGCTGATAGGCTGATGAGGACTCTAAGCCACTGCACACAATGGAGGAGAGGACCATACTGCCTGACTTCCTTAATTGTCAAGCCTGCTCAAATTTCAGAGCCAGCATGCTGGGGACTGGGTTTTTTTTTTTCCTTCCACAACTTTCCCCCCCTCCTTCATTTCATCCTCTATCCCCACTTACTGCCCCTCCCAACCATCACCACCTCGCTCTCTGTACTTTTTCTTTTTTTTTTTTTCTGCTTTTCTTCCCCTTTCCTGCCTGCAGTTTGTAGTGTCTCTCTCTCTCTGTCTCTTTCTGTTTCTCTTTAATAAGTGGTGGGTCTTAGCGTATAACAGATTATCCCAAGTTTGCCTCAATTACCACTAAAGAGATGGAGGGAGAGGAAAAGGGGGGCTTTTGTGGAAACATTTAAATTGCTAAAGATATCTCCCATGGTGACTGCTGCTGGCAGTGCGCGCTGGACCGTTTGGCTGCCCGGGGGAGACTGGGGATGATCGCAGAGCATCTCTGGCCGACAGCTGTGGACTGCAGGAATGTGTCTCATTTTTTGCTGTCACAATGACGATAATGGCAGCAGCACGGTTCACTTTGATGCTACCGTTTTCAGGATGTTTTCTAATTACCATGGATGTAATTTAATGTGCTGCCTCTCTGTAACTTTTAAGCGTTTTCAGTGAAGTGGTGTTGGGAAGAGGACTATGTAAAAATGACTTGAAAATACTTCCTTACCTCAAATGTGATAGTTTCCCTGGGTTTTTTTTAATACCCATTGTTACATGTTTTTAGGTTTAATGTGCACACCCACACCTGAGGGGCCCCTACGCCCTGCCACACCCTCTGCCACTTATCTACATCCATTCCCTCTTCACAGGCTGGCTGGTGCGGGGCCGGGCGCTGTCCTAGCTGGCGGTGCGTTTGCAGTGTCCCGACTGAGCTGGCAGTGGTCCGTGGTTGCCGAGGTGTTCTCCTTCAACAACCTCTTTGTAGGACTGCTCTTCGCCCTTATGACCTGTTTCCATGGTGCCCCGTGCCATAGTGACAGGACCAAGGTAACCACTGTCACAGCACACGCCGTTAACGCCCCAGGCTGATCAGAACTTATGGTGAAATTTGTTAGGTGGAAGCTATAGGGTTTGGGACCACAGTGAACAGTCTTTTAAAAAGCGTTTAAAACCCTCTGGCACTGTCTCCACGTCTTACAGTACCAAGTCTGGTGGGGTCGTTTCTGGGATTGCCACCGTTTTTAATAACGCATACAAACTTAACGTTGCTTGAAACTGCCGTGGTACACGTTATATGGATAATTTAAAACTGTTCATGACATCATTGCAGGTGAAGAAAGGGCTGTGAAGATTAATATTAGCTAGCGAGAGGGTTTAATCCTGAGAGTAATTTTGGTTTGAATTATTCAGAGAGGGTGCTTAAGTATGTTACGCCTTAGCGCTCATCTGTGACTAATCGAGGGAGATTTCTCCGTCCAACCTTAGGTGCTGTAAAGTTTACATGCCGTGGAGAAGTGTAGAAGTTGCAATTAGAATGGAAAACACTGGTCATAAATTGGCGTGTGATCGCTGGGAGGCGGTGTAAATTTTGAGTCTGAAGTTTAAAAAAGGTGTTGAGTTTATAAAAGGTGTTGGGAATTTTTGTGTTTTTTGTTGACCGATGTTCTTGTGTTTGGCAGACCGAATGCAAAGTTAAGGCTGCAGAAATTCAGCAGCACTAACACACGTGTGCTGAGAACAGTACTGCACAGAGCAAACAATAAAAATAATAATGAAGAAATGCACCTTGAAATTAGTAAAAAGAAAAAAAAACCTACAAAATTGTCAAGAAAAAAAATCCTCTCTAAATATTTTTTATCAATTACAGATAAGTTTACAGTGTACTTATGTTTACTTTTATTTAAACATAACAGAAATTTACATGAAACATTAAAATTAAACAATAATGTTTCTACTAACAGCATTTTCATATAGTTTTTACAATAAACATGTTTGGAGATTTAATGGGATCTTCCCCTATTATCAGTCAGACTGCCTGTTATATCGATTGGAACTGAGGCTTAAGGACTAAAAATATATCTATATGCTTTTAGTTCGTAAGTAGGAGGTAATTAATATGTACTTTAACACCAGTGTTACCGTTACTTGGTTACTTGTATATGTGGAACATAATCTGAACTTCTGTCCAAGACTTTTTAGTGGTTTAAGGTTCTAAATTGTGTGCTGTTCTAAGCAGCGCGATGAATCCCGCGTTTTTCCTCCTGGGATGTGAACTATCCCTTTGTCCAGTGTATCCGCACTGTATACGCTAGCTGCCCGTTAGTCACTCGGTAGCTGTCTTGGTTATCAGATCATCTGTTGTAGTTTTCACATTACTTTTATCACAGTATATTGCTGTAATTGTTCTGTTTTATTATTGGTAATTCTTGTTAATCTCTTACTGTGCCTAACTAACAAATTAAACCATCATAGGTATGTATGTATAGGCAGAAACATAGTAGCAAACCTCATATACACTGTCTGTGGTTTGAGGCATCCCTGGGGGTGTGGCAATGTGTCTTCATTCTTAGCACTTTGTCTTGCCTGCTGTGGTATCACAGTCATGATAGCAGCTGACTGGTCACTGTGTCTTGCATATGATGCTGTGTTCTCCCTCTCAGTTTGCTCACTGGGGGGCGCTGTGCTGTGGCTTTGGCTTGTGTAACCAGCACACCCTGGTGCTCTATGTAATTCTCGTGGTCCCGTGGGTCCTCCTGCGTCTACACGCCCATAAGGTGAGCATGGTGTCGTGGTGTGCCGCCTCCTTTGTGACAGCCCCACTGGATGAGTGTGGCATGTGAACCCTTGTGCTTGCGCCCCCTGTCTGTCAGGAGCTGTCACTGCGCAGCCTGGTGCTCCTCGGTGCCTGCTTCCTTACCGGACTTGTGCCCTACATCTACCTTCCTGTCTCATCGTTCCTGAACACGGCACGCTGGAGTTGGGGCGACCAGACCTCCCTCTCCGGCCTTTTTACTCACCTGCTTAGGGCGGAGTATGGCACGTTCAGCCTGGTACTGCCGTCGCGTCCTCCAACACGCCCCTCCACACACGTACACACAGATACACGCACTCATACATCTTTCCTCTTTCACCTTCCTTTCACTAAAAGTAAAAAGTGAAGTTGGCACGATCACCCCCAAATATAGTAGTCATTCAAAAGCGGCACAAATTAATCCAGACCTACTGTATGTCATTTGGTCATCTGGGCGGGGTCACGCAGAGTTGAAACACCACTCGGCCGTCTGCTGTGCCAGAGTTGTTTTAGCTGTAAGTCCAGTGCTGAGAGCTGGTGCGTCAGCACTCGGTAGGCGCGGGGTGAACTTCTGAACTCCCCTGGCAGTGGCATCCAGCGAAGGTGTTTGTCACCTTTATATGAGAGCCGATGCTGATGCTCCGTGCTGCTGAGTACACGGTGACTGTGACTGCAGACTGCCAGCCTACGCTGCCTTTCTCCTGTAATGAGCCCTGACAAGCTTGTGTACTGTTTACTGGCAGCCGTCCGGCTTGTCTGTGCCCGTGGGCCATGGGGGATTAGAGTGAAACAAACCTGTCTCTCTTATTATGTTATTGACCTGCCTCTTTGATTGCTTACTAGACCTGTCTTTCTCACTGAGTGATGGTGTTATTTCTCTGACTGTTTGATGGGTGTGTCTCTTAGTTCACAGTGGACCTGTCTGTCTCTGATCATGTGACTGAACCAGTCTCTTTGATTGTATGCTGGACTCGCTTCTCTGATTATGTAACCAAGCCATTCTCCTTCATTGCATGCTGGACCTGTCTCTCTCTGTTTATATAACTAAACCTGTCTATTTGATTGCATGCTGGACCCGTCTCTCTCTGATTATGTAACTGACGCAGTCTTTCTAATTACATGCTGCACCTGTCTCTCTCTGATTATGTGACGGGCCTGTCTCTCTCTCATTATGTGCTGCACTGTGCCTTTGACTGGCTGCCTCACTGATATTTATCTGATTGTGCTATGGAGCTATTTCTGTCTTTCTTGAATTATGTGATGAATCTGTCTCTTTTTGCCTCATGTCATTCTCTGATTGTCTGATGATAGGCTAAGACAGAGAGTCCTGGAAATCTGAAAAGGATGCTCCAGTAAGTATGAACCACCTCTTGAACCATAAATTTAATAGCAAATTAAGTTGACTTTGTTGTGCAGATTTATTTGAATTCAGAAGTATACACACTATTCTTAGACAGTATACAAACATCAGACTGATAATATGCTGTGGTCTTATTTTGATTGTTTGTTTCCTGGAGTGTCTTTTGGTGTGACATTCGGTTCCACTGCCACAGAGCAGCCAGCTTTCAGACACAGTGCATGCACACACACACACACACACACACACACGCACACACACAGTGGAACCGCAGGCTGTCCTTGCAGAGAAATCTCTTTCCTGTAACGAAGCACTGTCTTCTTCACCGGCCTTTGTTCTTCCAGTAACTCCATTCTCCCCATCAAAGCGGAAACTCAGGGCCGTTTGCAGGGCCAAATCGGCGTGTTGTGTTTTTCCAGCAGTTTGAAATGATCACACAGCTCTGCTGTTAAAGCGTGACAGGCAGTGATGACAGAGTCTGCAATACCACCAGAGAGATTGCCCCCCCCCCCACACACACACACACACACATTATCCATCCTGGTGCTGGCGTTCTCGGCAGCTGATGGACACACTGTTCCACACCCCCCCGAATGCCTGGAGGAGCTGAACCACCAGCACACCTTAACTTCAAGGGAGAGGGTCAGACATGACAGGCAGCGACAAGCGTGTCACTGATGGGACTGCGGCACGTTGCCAAGGATACAGGGCTGGGATAGATGGATGGACGGGGGAGCGGGGGTTGGAGGGGGCGCATACTTCAGGATAGGCAAGAAGTGTGGCAGCATGACACACTCACTGCTCACACCACACACTCTCCTTTGCCTTTGTGTCCCAGGGCCCAGCTTGATCACTACGTCGCTGACTTCTCCATTCCAGTCCTTGTTCTGGCTGGGGTGGGGCTCCTTCTGTCTTCCCGGGACAGGTAGGACCTCCCCATCCCCTGCTTCCATGAGATTCTGTTAAACCTGAGCCAGAACCCTGGGAACTACAGAGCTACCATGAGGGAGGCATACTGTGAAATACCAGAATTCTGCATGCAAGCATACAGGAACTGCATTGTATAGCTGAGCGACTCTCAGAATAGTAATGGTTTGGAACCATCTCAGCATATAGTTACGGTGAGGGTAAAGATATGTTAGAAGAGAATGCTTTTTTTAGTGTGACACGCAGAGCTGTATTTGAACATAACTTTATGCATAGTGACCTGGTTTTAAAAATACTCATACAGCTGGATATTTATTAGCGTACTTTAAGTTAAGTAGCTTTTTTAAAGCAAGGTCTCTCCTTTGACAACCTGCAAGACCTTGGTTTGTAATCGCCGCACTGCCTTTAGTGCAGAGGTGTGCGCTTGCGTGTGTGCGCATGCGTGCGTGTGTGCATGCGCGTGTGTGCATTCGCGTTGGATGGGTGTGTGTGCGTGCGCATGCACATTGGATGGGTGTGTGCGTGCGTGTTGGATGGATATGGGTGTGTGTGTGTGTGTGTGTGCGTGCGCATGCGTGTTGGATGGGTGTGTGTGCGCGCGTGTGCACATTGGATGGGTGTGTGCACACGTATCCAATGTGCACACACACACACCCATGTGTGTGTGTATGGATGGATGGATGCTTATGTGTGGCTGTATATGGGCATAAGGCTTGGTTCAACCACAATGTGCAATTTGATGGCAGATGAGGGTTAATTCATGGCTGAGCTCTGAGCCCTCTTCCCCTTCCCTGTAAACCGAAAGGCGGTACAGATAAAAGCCTGTGGGTGCCAGGGGCAGAAGGGGCGGGAGTGCTCCCTGGGGCATTGCCCCGCATACTGCCTCCACCCCCCTGCAGCCTTCACGCCTTGCCTGTGGCAGAATGGGTCAGGCACATGTTAATATTCACAGATAGCAACCTCTTCAAAGGAGGCCCAATTCAGTGAGATAACAGTCATTCAGTTGGTGCACAGGGGGGGTCCCAGAGAGGCCCAGGGCAGAGAAGGATGGCAGTGCCCGCCCCATCACAATCACTTGCGTATTAGTATCAGGGCCCCATTTGCGACATCACGTTGGGCAGCCATTTGTAGGCACCCATGCTGATGTTCAGGTCAGCAGCGCCAATGCATTAACAGTGTGTTTCTGCCGTGTTTTTGTAAGGTTTGTGTACAGGCCATGAAACACATCTGGCACGGGCTCGCCCCTCATTGCATTACTGCCTCGCACATTACGGCTATGCAAGACGAGCTCTTTCTCGGTCATTAGTTTCCTAATAATGTCAAGTAGCCAACCAGTTATATCAGGCAGAACCCAGTGCTCTCAGCAACCTCCAAGTGTGAAGCGCTTGTTCAGATTATATATAAGCAGTAATTAAAGTGCTGTGTTGCTACAAGCGGTTGTGTGTGTGTCACAGAGAGCCGGTGTGTGTGTTGTGATGGCTGTGTTCTGTGCCCACCTATAGGAGGCAGTGTGTCCTACCTTGGCTGCTGGCTGCCATGGCGTCGTTATACTCCCTGTTCTTTGCCTGGAGGGCCAACCTGGATATCAGCAAACCCCTGCTGCTTGGAGTGGTGGGTACCGTGCCCTTGGGTGCCATGAGTGGGCATGTGTTCTTCTGTAACTTCCAGCCTCATTCCAGGGCGCTCTCATTTAGCTAACAATTATGCGTTCAGTCAGCCCTTGTCTTGATGACTGAAGTGTTTTAGGGGAGCAGTGCATTTGGAGTTATTATATATAAAAATTTTGTGATTGAGAGACTTCTGTTCAGGTGATACAGCATTTCAGTAAATATTTTTGCTGTTTGCAACCGGTTTTTCTACCTCCAAGAGACCCAGAAAGACAGACACAGCAAACACTAACAACACTTTCATGAATGGGTTGTGTTTACATATTAGAAGTGTTCTGAGAACAGGTTGAAAGGTATCGCCGGGTGTTTGGGTTGGGTAAAGATTAAACATATAGATGGTATGGCTGAATTTTGAGGCCTTAATGTAATTGACATGAAATGGGCTTTGGTGGAACTCTAGGAAATTAGCATCCTGCTACACATAGCAGAGTAACAGCAAATGCTGTAATCAGTAATTGCTGAGCCATAATTCTTCAAAATTGAAAGCACTATTGTAGGGTCATGTTCTGCTGTAATAATTTTAGGCAAACCCTAAAAGCGGCTCAGGTCCTGGAGAGCCTTTCCGTTCTGTGCAAATCCTTAATTAGAGAATTAGATTAATTATTAATCTTAATTAGTGCTCTTGTTGAAGGTATTTAGTAAATGATGATTTGGAGAGGCTCATAAAATCATCTGGATTGCAGCTCTGTGTGCTTTAGTAAGTGATAACCAAGGCTTCTCAACTCTGTCCAAAACTCAGGATTTTGCGTAGCCCGTTAATGTGACGTACGTGAACTTAAGAAATCGATTAAGCAGATGAGTCAGGGGCTTTTCCTCTTTATATGTCCATATATGTGAGCTTCCCCGCCAAAGTCCAGCCCGACGCTGAAAGGAGAGCGTAGGCGCAGACGGTGAATGTGTTCCGAGGCACTGGTGATCGTGTCTAACGCATCTAACACGTTAGCTCTGGCCACGGCGGCTGTCTGACTGCGCAGGTGGAGCGGTTCTGGATGCAGAGCGACGCCGCGGTGTGCGTGCTGGCCGGACTGGGCCTGCACCGGTTGCTTGCGGAGCTGGAACGGCGGCTGGGCAGGCAGCCACTGTGGACGGCCTGTGGCTGGGCTTTCACAGCCGGGTTCCTGGTACACCTGGCGCACTTCAACTACAGGTAAGTGAGGAATGCCCCGCCTGAGGGTGTGACACTCAGTGTGGGCAGTGGGAGAGAGCAGCCACGATACAAGTCATTTAGCAAAGAGGAGGGAACATCTCCAGTCTCATGGGTCCAGGTTTTATTACAGCCCAAGTGTGTGAAATTAGTGATGCCGGCATTGCTGTGGCTCGTTGAAGATCTCCCATGTTGGATTAATGGCGTCCAATACAGGGTTGGACTTTGCAACTATATTTTTCCTAGTCTGGCCCCTTTACTTTTGACATCAGGCTCCGTTATACTTTACAGTTCCCCATCGGGGCTCACTACTCCAGATCTCTCCCATCCTTATGAATTCCTCACCAACAGGCGCCATCAGTCCCCATCATTCGGTACTATTCCCCTTCATGCTATATCATTCACTGTCAATCTCCATCAGACACCATCTGAGTGCCCCGTCCTTCAGTGTTGCTCCCTATCTATTCCCGCCCACATTTGTTTTTCCTTATTGCTCATCACTTCCTGTCCCTTCCATCAGAGCTTCTATCTCAGTTCCACTGCCCATTACTCCTCATCCAGCCCCTTAAGTAAAGGGTTAGGTAGGGTTAGTCACGCTTCTGTCTCCTTCACAACCCATTTACTCCTCATCACTCCCCATCCAGGCCCATTACTCCCCATAACTCCCCATTAAATCCCATTACGCCCTGGCACTTTCCACGCTGCGCTGAAGTGGTGCGGCGCGATAGCGCCAGAGCGTTCCTATTACCATGCTTCGCCATACCTCCCGGCTCGCCCGGCAGCCTGCGGCACCCCGCTCGCTCCGTTTAGTGAGCGTAATGAGACTCGTGCAGGAGAAAGGACCCCCGCGGAACGGCGCCGTTACGCCTCTCCCTTTGTGCGGCCCAAACCGGAGCTGGGCCGGAGCATAATGAAGTCATTAACGCGCGACGGGAGACGCCCGCGATCAGAGTCAACAGATCACAACTAACAAGGTACTTTGCGAGACGTCGGAGCGGGCCCTTTGATCAGGTGAACAACCTGCACTCCGCTGTCAGTTTGCGTTCTCGCCCGCCTGGCGCCGATTTAAAAGTCAAATCGCGAGAACATCTCGGCAGGGGATCCTGCCTGACAGAAAGGGTGAGGGAGGGAGGGATAGAGAGAGAGAGAGAGAGAGAGGCAGCAAAAAAGAAGACAAGAAAAATCAAGACATGCCAGAGCGCTTCAAAACTTGAGACTATGGGGGAAAAAACACACACACACACACACACGCGCACACACACACACACACACACACACACACACACACACACACACACACACATATATACAAGCGTAAGATTTGCAGTTACTTGGCAGGGGATGCTGCTGATTCAGTCCCGCCCCCCCATCTGCAGTCTCAGCAGTGAGGAGGGAGACTTACCCACAGGCCCTGTAACTGTACACCGCTCAAGACGATGGAAAAGCCATGTTTTCCGTATGGGATACACGTGCTGCCGTATGCTCGAAAAGTGTACTAATAATAAAGTGGTCATCGTCAGTGACTTTAGGATTATTGGGCTGTTTGTAATGACTCAATAACATAGCTCTGTTTGCTGCAGGGAGTGTGACCAGAGTCGTAATGATGTGGTGGAGAGGTTTGGGCGTGGAATTCTGGACTCTGTCCCCAAAAACTCCATCATCCTGACTCGAGGTGACTTGCCAGGGAACACGATGCGCTACTTGCACTACTGCGAAGGGCTGCGTCCAGACGTGTCTTTAGTTGACCAGGAGGTAAGTGTCCCAGTAAACTGTGTTTTGATTGGTTGTCTCAGGTGGACAGCCTATTGTAGGCTGCCTTCATTGGTCAAGTTGGCACTGAGATGGTGAATATAGCTGACCATGCTGTATTTCTTTTCTTTAGATGATGACATACAGGTGGTATGTGGCAAAGCTAGGCTGGCATCTTCCAGGGGTGCACTTCCCAGGAAGCTGGTGGGATCCTGTTGAAACAGAACAGAACACCTTCAGTCTAGAGCAGTTTCTCTCCCACAACTTGCAGTGAGTCTCGTGTCCTACTTTGAAAGCAGCTGAATGAGCAGAATGGAAAGAACACACAGCAGTGCAATGAATGAGCTTAGAGTGGACTAAAGAGAACCCATAAATCCTCCAAGGCCAAGTGCAATATATTTCTTGCCACCAGGCGGCAGTGTTTGCTTGGCAAACAATAACATTTGAAAGGGTGCAAGACTGACCAACGAGATTAACCTTAACTGCAGCTAGGGGCTTTAAGGAAAAGTATGAGAGAAGCCCCAAGTGTTTATGTGATTACAACGTGTGAAGATCTCTTTTGGCCTAACAATTACTATTAACAACGAATTAGGCTTGAATTAGCCCGCAGAAGTGTGCAACAAAAGACACTGAGGAAAACACTCAGAGAGAGGGTGTAATTTTTTGTTTTGGTTAACGAACTTTTAAAAGATATTATTTAATCAGGTTCTTGCTCTCCTGTTTGCCTCAGGAAGAATGTCTTTGCCTGTATCGGCCTGCCAGAGGGAGACCCCAGCTGGAAGAGGAGTTTTTCACGCTGGCCCTGGGGCATCTGTGACCAGCTGGTGCCCTCCCAGACCAGCTTCCACCCCGAGGCCTGGGCCCGACGCACCAGGGACATGTACAACTGGACAGAGCCACACGACAGGTGCGACGGGGGCTGTTGCGAACTGCGCTGGTGGGCAGGGCTTGTTGCAAAGGCCACTTCTTTGTCTTTGTGTCACGGAAACGGCGACCTGTTCGTTGGTGCCACTGCTGACATACAAGTCACGAGAGCACAATTACAGGTTTTACGAGGAAGTTAAAGCCAAAGAATGATGGGAATTAACTGGTTTGTTCACGTTGCAGCTTCCATCCTGGGTCCTGGGAACGAGTGGCCAATGAGGAGTTGTGGCAAGCGAGGTAAGACAATGCAGGGTGAGGCTGTTCCTCTCAGCCCAGGTGTCAGGAGCTTTGCCTGCACGAGCCACTGTGTCACCCATACGCTGGGTTGCTCCATCTCTTACAGGATGAAGACGGCCTTCTTTCTTTTTGATCTCGCTGAGAAGGTCCCAGGAGATGGAAAATCACATCTGTATGAGTTGTCTTACACTGTGAGTTTACATGCACCTGCAGTCACCCCAGACCTAGTGAGTTTCAATGTAGATACTGGCTGTAGTCTCAGTTGTGGCATACGGCGTATGGAAACATACCAAGGACATTTATTACTAATGACGTACAATGTTAATGTACACTACTGTATGCTTTATGATGACCGGAAAGCCTCTGGTTGTTATTATTTATATTTATTCATTCAGCAGACGCCTTTGCGTAAAGCAACTTACAAATGAAACATACATGTTACAACGAAATTAGTTCTTTGCATGTAACCCATCTCCTGGGGGAGAAGTGGAAAGCCACTATTCGGCACCCAAGGACGTAGAGTGTCATGCTTGGGGACACACCTGGTGGCAGGGGTGGGATTTGAACTGGGTGACTTCGCCATCCAAGTCTGACGTAATACCCACTGAGCCACCAGCCGCCTACATATAGTTATGTAATAATTTATTTTCTATAATTATTACCTGTCACACATAAGCTTGAACAGCAATAACTGTTAACTTTGATCTTATTGACAGATTTATAAAGAAATTGTAGTGAAATACAAGAACCATCCCTCCAACTGGGACAAGAACCTGGCGCTGGCCAGCGAGAGGCTGCTAAGGACTGGGGGGCGGGGCCACAGTCCTGACGTCCTGCTGACTGACAGCATCGATAGCTTCAGCCTGTACCTGGACAGAGAGCCCAGCGACCCTCAGGCTGAAGCCATCCGCACCGCTGTTGCACACCTGCACAAGGAGAGGCAGAGGCTTAGGGCTGCCAAGCATGCTCCCTGAGACCAATGCAAAGCCATTCAAGGACATTCATTGGCTGATTCTGATGGTGGGGAGGAGGGTTTTCTTGACGGGCAGGTAGTATGTCTTATCAGAGGGAACCGAGACCCTTATAATAGATAGCCCAAGTTCTTCATGGCTGACATGAAGCAGTATGCCATGACATGGCAGAACACTAGGGCAGCATTGTTGTAAATGAGTTTAAGCAGTCTATTAACTCGTTGTTGAAGTTGGTGGGATCAGATGTTGTTCATACCTTCACGGGGAGCTGTGACTGTCACCAAATGACGAGTTTTGCCAGTGTTAATTCTCGACTACTGCATGAAGCGCAGCCCGACCTGCCCCTCTGGCTTTGGCCTCTGTAATTATAGTGCCCTGAGACCACCCACGGTGTACTTCACTTTCCTGACACGTTTCTGCTGCCCTCAAATTGAGGGAAGCCCAACTCAGGCACGACAGCCAGGATTAAAGAGGGCAGTTAATCTGGGGCTGACTTGCAGTGGTGTGGGGCACTTAATATACCCCCGTCTTGCCATCGCTGGCTGGAGTTGTCCTTTTAAACACTAAAAACTAATGGATTTGATGAGGATTTTTTTAAGCTGGGCAGTAATCCCTTGTGCATTTAAATGAAATATAAAATGCCAGAGACCCTTTTAGAAGGACCCTTGGATATGCACAGGGCCCCCCCTCTGCCCTTTATGAAATCACAAACGGCTGTGCCGCAGCACCCCTTCCTCCCAAGACACACACACACACACACACACACACACACACACACACACACAAAGGGCCTGTAGATGCAGTAGAGGCGCGTGTCACCACAGCCTGTAATATTGATCGGTGTAGACAGACTCCTCTGCCGTCAGACTCCCGTTCTCCTCTGTGCTCCCTGCATTCACATCATGTCACCATTAAATGCCTGATGCTCCCCAACTCCCGTCCCAAGCGTGTGTGACGTTTGTTTTAGCCACCGTGGTGAGCGCTGCCTCGGGTGTCTGACGTGTGTTTCCAAAGCCAGACCCTAGTGAGGAAACATGGTCGTTACGCCTCACCGGGATTGTGACGAGGAAATCTTTTTTTTTCCTGTTGGGAAAAAGGAAGGAAAGGTTACTTACCAGTTTTCAGACAAGGACCAAGTGGTTCACTGAAACTCCTTCTGGACTACAGGAACAGTCCCCAGCCATCTTAGTAGGGAAAGTGTTACTGTGCTTAGGTCTCATTTTGTAGACTGCCAGTATAGTGTGTCAATGCCTAGTAATATCATTTTAATTGGTAGGGCATGCAGCACTAGGTTGTGACATTGTACCTGCACCTGTGCCCACATGAGGACCCAAGGGAGGCCCCTGAAGTACACCATTATATTTCATGGCCCTGATACACACCATAAGAATGTTGTGGAATTTCATTTCCTGTTCCCTCCTAACTCTCTGCCAATCAGGGACAGTTTGGTGAACGAAGTCATGGCTTTGTCTTTGGAGAAGGTCTGATTCTGTCTGCCCTCTCTGAAGCAGAGAGAACCAGCCTACACGTGGTTTGACGTAATCTTAGTTTACGTCTGCTTTTAGGTTCCTGTATCACCGTGGTTTTTTCCCCACTTCAAATGGAATTTGAGAGACTTGTTGTACAAGTCTGATCAAGAAAATAAAAAATGTTTGTTATGTTAAAACTCACGTGCTCAGCATCAACTGTCTGCTTTTCTGTCGTGACATTTCTTAACATTTCTGTCGTAATTTGGTGAGTAAACCTTCAGCCGATGCGTCGATGCTTCGACTGTGAGCTCAGTTTAGCTCAGTGACTTTTAGTGACGCCAGTAGAGTTAGAATGTTAGTCACCATTTGCTACGCATTATATGGGAAATCTTAATTAAATTTACAAAGTTTTTAAATAATTGATATTAGGAGGTTAAAAAGTGCACATTAATATTTTAAGAGTAGCCATTATTTATACGCTTGATGTTACTTAGGTTTATTAGCACAAAATACATATGTTGGATGTAAGTTGCAAAGAGGTGTTTGCTACAGAATGTAGACATAATAGGACATTTCCTTCAGTACTAAGAATATTTTTTTGGTGTTTTTAAATGCCCACCCAATTTCCTTTTGCTCTGAGGGAACTAGACAGCCTACTAGACTATAAAGTACAGTCTTCATCAAAATGCAGTTTTTTTTTTTTTTTTTTTCCCTGCAGTGGGGATGTAAGCACAGATTGGGCCTGTCACGGAAGGGACTGTCGCCTCGCGTCATAGGAGAAATTTAGAAAAGAAGGCACAGTTGCCTGCCTTCTTGCGGATTAAACACTAATAAAGATGCATCTTTCTCTCTCTCTCTCGCTTTCTCTACTGCGTGTTTGATGGTCTTGTAACAGCTTTGAAGATGAAGCTGTGAGGAAGGACACGTCCTTGCCCTCACCTGAATCTTTGCTTTCTCTTTTCCTGTTTGTTTTGCCTGGATGATTAACAGGCGGGATAGAAAAGGCATAGTTGGCTGTCGGTGCTAAGTCGTCTCAGAGTTTGACCCCGCCCCCTTACACTGAGTTGCCCAGGTGTGACTGCCCGTGAATGACCACTTGATTCTTATGTGGTGCGTGCCTGTTCCGCACTGCTGGGTATGTTGGGTAAGGTGGCTGTTTCAGCGAACAGGCATGCGGTTTGGTGGCCAGGTAGCGTGCTGATGTGACACTGTGCCGGCCCTCGGTGCTAGAGACAGGGTCTACTCACAGCAGAGTATCTTTTTGACCAGGTGCTCAGTCTCTTTTCATCTCGGTTCAATCCCTCCGATTCCTCCATGAGCATCCTCCTCCCCCTCTCTGCTTGTCTTCCTCGTTCTCCCTCTCTCTTTCTCTCTCTCTCTCTCTCACACACACACACATTCTGTCTCTCCCTTTCTCCTTCGTGCTCGCTACGCTGTCGCCGTGAGTGTCAAGTTGCCCACCCCAAGTCAGCGAGCTGCCGGGGGATTGTGGGAACCCGTGGAATCGCCGTGACCACGGATGCAGGCAGGGAGCCACGTAAACGCTTGAGTGTGGGGCGAGTGAACAGATAAGGGCTGTGAGCCTAGCCAGGGAGCTAACAGGAGAGAGAGAGGAAGAGGGAGGGAGGGAGGGAGAGAGATGCGGGCCCATGAATGGGAGCAGGGAGACGGCACCATAAACAGGCAGCGAAAGAGAGGGTGGAATAGCGATAGAGAAAACCATGTGAGAGACGCAAGGCATTGAGCGAGAGAGAGAGCAAAGGGGGGCCACACTGGAGATGAGAAGCCAGCCTTATTCCGCTTTGCATTTCATTTACATCCCTGGCCGTATCGTCCAATCGGATTGGGAGCAAAGCCCAGGGCTTAGGAGAGGAATAAAGAGACAAAATGCCTTTGCTGCTCTCATCCCTCCCTGATAATACCCCTTCTGTTTCTCCTTTCTCCTTTCTCCTTTCTATAAGTAGATACTGTCCGAAATGCCAGAGGGGAACCGACACCTCCACTCGCTGCGCTTCTCAGATAGACTGAACGAGGAAACAGGCTGAAAAGAGGGCTTTAGCTGCCGGGCCTATCTTTCTGACTGGGTGTAAGGAAAGGGGTGGGGGTGTGGGGAGGGGGGTAGTGAGGCCTACTGTACAGAGCTGGCCATGAATTCTGCAACATCCCGCATTCTGCAAACTACTTTTGTGGATCAGTCTTTAAGCGGGGAAACCTGTTTTTGAGGACGCGGTTACTCACACAGAATCGTCTCTTCCGCTGCTTCCTGCTTATGCCAGAAGTCTCCGGACCGAGTTTATTTTTAGCGTAACTGTGTACCTTCCCTAAATCTCTAATAAGGCGAATCTAGTCAGCAAGCTGAAAGGCTGCCCGGCGTTAGCAGTGCTGTGGAATTATTACCAGTTTCTGTAGCATATTTCATCATTGAAGATAACTGTCTCTATTGTGAGTTTTTTTTTAGATGTTAAAAAAAGGATTCTGGTGGTAAACATCTGCTACCTGTTGCATTACTAAGAACAAATATAAAAGGCACAAGATGAAGATGAAGGACAAAACAGTACACAGCAAATGAGACGACATGTTTGTTCCACGTTTACATCTTCATTCATTCATTCATAACTAGTGGTTATTACAGTTTATGAATACCTCCTGGCCAACAGTGACAAATAACTAAAAGCAAGTTGGATTTTGTCTGTATCAAGGTAAATACTGATACTCAAGGGAACACAGTTTTGATGACGTGTTCTAGTGTATACGAGTTACCTGGGCTGTCTGACTATAGAAAAACTGTACAAAAAAGTGTGTCTATACTATATAAGGACATTTTTTGTGTTCTGACAGTATGGAAGACTCAAATTATTCTAAAGCTCTTTACAACAGCTTCAACATGGACTTAAAGTTGGACAGTATGACCACTGGTGAAGGAAGAACAAGGTGGGTAGTAACTGATTGTGAACACCCTGTTCCTTATGCTGTGTGGTTATAAACAGCCCTTAATGCTCCCTGCTGAACAGCTATTTCCTTAACCACATGGTTTCATCCTCCTGAGCCAAGTGGCTCCATTCAGCAGGTAGACGGGGAAACTGCATGCAGACTGGCCTGTGAATACAGCCTTCTAGTGCTTAAACATTTCATCAGCTCAGATCCCTGGACTGGCCAGGACTGGACTGAAGGTCTGTCACCTGCAATAGGCACACCTGGTAGTCACTGAGATTTGAGGTTACCTTTTAACTCCAGTGTGTGGAAAAGGGAAGCCTCCATTTGGAAGACCAAGCCAAGGAGTATGCATTGCAGTACCCGTTATGTACTTCTTTCCATAGTGCTGTACGTGAAGTTTCTGTTTGAGAATACATTTACGTAGGCATAAGTATTAATGTGTCTGTGAGGTCAGCGTAGGTACAGCCTGTGTCCACCTGAGGGATTGCGCTGTGTTTTATGCACAGGTGTGCCCCTTTTCCTTGTGTCTTTTGGTGGTACCCTCTGTATTCTGAGAAGTTTGGCTCTGGATATGGACTTTGGAAATGTGTGAGGGCTTCACCGCTGAACAACAAGATCCTTAGTGAGTCCCTCATCCGTCCCCTCCTGCCGTTAGGGACCTCATCCAGCTGCTGCAGGGTGATAGGGTGACCATGGCAGCCTGAAGGCACCCAGCAGCCTTCTGGACCTCCGCCCCCACCTCCCGTAATCCCCACCCTCCATCACCAACCTCATCACTCTCATTATCGCCCTCACATTTTTTACATTAAACCATCCTGCACAATGAATCCTGGAGGCAAGGCAGAGGGATTTGCCATCTATATATCCATTCTTAACCTTGGACCCTTGATAATCCAACCCCAGGCCCCCTGCCCCCCCCCTTACTCCACCTCACTTCCCTCTGGTTTACTAGTCATCACTGGCCTCTGGTATAATACTCATCACTTGAGTCTTGTTTAATATTGTTCACTGGCCTCTGGTTTAATAGTGTTCACTGGCCTCTGGTTTAATAGTGTTC
>JABJVR010000021.1:1355867-1369035 GCA_025773905.1 Chitala chitala | reverse complement strand
TCCGGGGGTTTTTAAATACATTTGGTAAATCCTTAAATTTTTTTTAAAAAAACATCTGTCCCCGTTTTTTAACCCACCCCCCCCCCCCCCCCAGTTCTTATCTGATTGCTTCTCCACACTATCGTATAATTTAATCCTACCGCAGTGAACTTGACAGAAATATTTTGAAAGACAGGTTCTGCCTCACTTGACCCAATCTCCCCTGGTCTTATTTGTCACCACCCTACACCCCCTCTCCCTGCATATTATGTTCAGGGCCTTTCAAGTGTGCCAAATTTTAAATCTTCTGATTTTCCTGAACTTTGAACTCCTGAATCCTTTTGAAGCGTGTAATGCGTGTTACACATCCTGGGAGAACTCTGTAAGTGCCCATGTCACAAGAAAAGTGTGTCACAAACAGACAGATTGCTGCCCTGAAAAGACCTAAAAGGTTTTACAGTGGACTCAAACAGTAAATAAGAGTAATACTGTCATATTTGTTAGCGAATACCTAAAGTGCTTTCATTCATACGTACTCTCCATTTTTTCAGGAAGTGTTACACGTGATTGTTGGGTATCGGGTAACATCTTGACTGTGAGTCTGGGTGTATACACTGAAATTTGCCACCTTGAAGTTCTGTGTTAATGCTTAGCATTTCGTAACAGTTATGAAGAATGTGTTGGCTAACCAGCATAATGATAATCGTGTTTTGTTATGTCTTCACTGTGTCTTAAATGGATTTGTGTTTGTGGGTGCTGTGCGTATCTGTTTTGGTTAAAGCTCTAGTCTTGGGCTGAAGGAATGAGTACATTTTAAAGTGCTGTGAAAGGAGGAATGTGTTTGTTTGCTGCTGTTGGAGGAGGATGAGAGATGGACGGACGTTTCGGTGGAGGAGAAAAAAATGTGTTTTGGCTCATTCGTTGTGCGCGGCGTTGGAACCTGCGTCTCGAACACAGACACGCTCTGGCACGTTCCTCACACCTGCATAATGGCACCAGCAACCTGAGACGTTTCCTCACACTCAGAACTGCTTTCCCGGATCACTAGTCAGCAGGTTCAGGCGGGGGTGGAAATGACCGCGTGTAAAGGGGGTTAATGGGTTCTTTCCCCTCCCCTTCCTTTCCTATCCATCAGCCACCTGACTTTGATTTCAAACCCTCTTGGGGATGGGGGGGTGTATGCTTTAGCTGCTAGTGTTCATTTGTCAAATGATGTAATGGTAGCCGTAGTTTTGGTGTGCTGGAATCTCATTTTGGCATGTGCTTGCAAGACCTGCAAGAAAAATGGGGGGGGGGGGTAATGGCATGTTGATTTTGCATCATTTCTGACAGCAGGCAACATACACACAGCCTTGAAGACCTGTGAACGTAATCGGTGTTTTAGCAGCTCTTACCTACCCTCTCACATTGCTGCAGTAATCACAGTACGTCTGGAAATGTGCTCTCCTCAGCATGGTGGCAGCATGATGTGACCCCGCTGGCTGCATCGGTGCTCCGTTGTGGAGAAGCCCTGCATCGCAAGAAAGCAGATTATGAGAGACATGTACAAACAAATAAAAGGGATTACAGGCTGCAAATATGTTCAGTTTTAAAACCCTTTCGAAAAGAGCATATTTTTTTCAATACTGTCTTGCCGTGGAAACTCCTCTTCGATATTACGCCTTTGTCAAATCTCAGATGGAGTGACATTCTGTGGGCTCCTAGATGCTGGCCCCTGGCCCTGTCCTTGGCTCCACCCATACCCTGCTCCCAGCCCCTTTCACTCACCACAGTAACACCGAATCGTGTTCTCTGTCCTTAAAACACAGAGGCCTCTGCCTCTGGTGTCAGGAGGTCCTTGGAGTTCAAGTGACTGTGGGGTTTTAAACAGAGTGGGAAAGGAAAGGAAAAGAAGACATGCTGTTGTTCTTGAAAAGCTGTGTTTATCCGGGATTAGAGACTCAAAAATGTTAATAATTGTTGCTGAAAGAACTGCAGCGAGGCGCCTTTCTAATCCCGTAATCAGGCATTACACCTCTGAGCGCACCCGCGCCCGCGTTGCCAAGCCTGCAAACCTGCGCACAGCCCCCCGCACCTCTCTCTTTCCACCTGCCCTTCCCTCGCCCGCACTACCCGCCTGTCATCCCAAGTCTGGTGTCATAGCAGCAGTAGTGGACGATGATCAAGCGGTCTGTGGCACGCAGACCTGACAGGGCCATGCTGAATCCTGGGCTGCCCGGGAGCAGCAGAAACTCAGACATGCTGGCCACGCTGTTCTGGCGGTCAACTTCTGACCCCGCCCCCTTCTCCCACAACCCCTTCATCGACAGTAGGCCATAGTGGTCATAAATGGGCCAGACCCTGTGGTGCCACCTGCTGTGAGTCTGTGAAAGTTACTGATGCAACTGGTGCTAGGTCAGGTTAGCTCCATCTTGAACTCAGTGCCCTACTAGGGATGTAGTCACCATGGCAGCCATGATGGATGAGTCAGAGCCCTCTTTTGGCCTTAGAGGTCGGGTGTGGCGCTGTCAGCACAGGGGTCAAACATTCGGCAGTCTGGCCCAGCCTTGTCAATAACAGCCAGGTTCCACTCCAGGGGCCAATTTGGGGGCCTTTCAAAGGGCAGCAAGGCCACAAAAACACCATTCCTCAGCTCAAAGAACTCAGATGTCCAGGTCAGACTGAATGCCACAGACCTGGAGGTTTCCTTATAAACATAGCTACTGAACTCAGGCATGTTCTGCACAGAGTTAAATAACTCAGAGAACCTGCAAAGATGAGTGATGGAGCGGGGCAAAGGGCAAGGTTTCTATACAGCAGTGTACATTAATTACTGACAAAGGTAGCCAAGCGTCGTCCGCATGGAGGCCACAAGGAGCTTATTATTTAAATTCACATAGAAGGTCTGGTAGCATCTTGAAATGGACCATCCTGATAGATTTATTCACTTAAAATGTTTTCATCATGAGTAAACAAGAGCAAGGGCCATTTTTTCATGAATTTTTAAAAGTGCCCTTGTAGATGTTCTAGTGTAATAATCAGTGGCCTTAAGGTAATTAAAATTTTTTGTTGTCCTTTATCCATTAATTTAAATAGTTTTGAAAGCATTCTCTCTGTTCAATAAAAATGATTTTGTTAGCAATATGAATATCCACACACCTGTAATTTTTTTTTTCGTGCTTGTGTGTAATTTCACATGCCTTTTGTGGCCTCTGTCAAAAGAAGGTCACCCCTTTAGTTTTGAATATACCATAAATAACAATATATAAAATGCTTTGTTCATTCACTTAGTGTTGCACATTGAGGGCCTTTGTTTGAAGGTGACGTGTGTTTATTGTTTGTCATACCCCCCCACCCTCCTCCTCCCAGATGCACCACCCGCCCAGTCGGGGTGAGGCGTGAGATCAGCTCTGCAGGGATTAACCTGGGGAATTTAATTAGTAAAGCTGTCCTCCTTGCCCTTAACAATTCAATCTCCACTGGCTGGGCTGGGCTGGGGTGGGTGTGGGTGTGGGCCTGCGACGGACAGGCAACGTGCGATGGGACTGCTGTGACTTTTTTACAAACAGATTAGTGCAGCGGCTCGAGGGCCTCAGTGGAGAGGACGGGTGGAGAGTCTGTCAGTGAGCGGCTGGGAGATGTACAGCAGATTGACCTGGGAGGACAGGGGAGGGGTTACAATGAACGTGTGCCAACCCACAGTGGCTTATAACCCCCCCCTCTCCAGCCGCAAAAAGCCCCTCCCCAAACCCCAGCCCCACCCAGGTGGTGGGAGGAGAGGCACACACATTGTGAACTCGCAGTAATCATGGTTCAATCCGAAGCCAACACTGTTGCATTATAATCCCGACGCTAAGCCCCCCATTACCCATCTGGAACCCTGAGTAACTTACTGAAACCACTGCCTCAGGCGGGCCCAAACACACACATGTGTTCTTACTCACTTCACCAGACCCAGGTAGGCACCCTGCTTCTCTCTTCTGACACCTGCTGAGATGCCCCCCCCCAAACTCTGTCGCTGTGGTCTTACATTGCCGTCATTAGCTGCGTGCTGCTTTTGACCCAGTCTGTCCATGATGACAGCCTGTGGTTGCTGTAAACGTTTTCATGACATAGTTTACAGTTGTTTTTCAAGACTGCGTCCCATCATTCCAGCTGCGTTTTCCCAAGATGCACGTAAACTCTGCTGGTTGAAGAAGATGAAACGTCACAGGAGCCGTCTGTACATTTGTGTCCACTTGTGTAAATGGGCGTGTTTCTTAGTCTTCATAAGCAAAAACCCAGGTAATAAATATGTGAATGTTAAAGTTGTTTCGGGACCTAGGAATACAGTTTTAAAAAGTGAACGTTAAGTCAAAAATGTATGAAACAAAAAATGGAATCAAAAGCTGACACAGTCACACTGTCGACATGGATGTGGTGAAGCGCAGAGTTTACAAGCTAACGAGGGCCATGGCCTGTAGTCCCTTTGTAGATATTTAAACTTATAATGCACTCATACTGTATCTTGACAGGATATGTTGCTTGTGTAACTAAGTTGGTTAGTTAGATATTTTGAGCAATTTAGTCAAGTCAACTGTTAGTCAGGACAATAAATGTACAGTATTTACTCCTGAAAATAGTTCCGTCTGAATATACATAAAGTTTAAAAACACCAGATGAGATTATGTATTAATCAGTGAAGACCCCAAAGGGTTATCCAAATCACACCTGTAATCTTGGTTTATCTTAGTAGTTCATAGTTAAGGGTAATTCTGTAAAATGGTATGAAAAAGAGTCTTGTGGAAGAGAAAGTGGCATTTCTCTGCTAGACAATGTACTGGCTTTCATTCTTAGGAGTCATAAAAGTGACACAGTGAGATGTAATTGGAGTCAACAGGATTTGCCATTGAAAGGTGCACATGTACATGTGGGAATTCACTATTTTGGGGGCTCACTGGGGGACTGGAATAGTGGGCACGGTCATTGGGGAGAGGGGCAATGGGCCAAGGGAAGCACCCTGCCGAGCCCACAGGCAGGTGGGTGGGTCAGTAAAGGCTCTCTTGTTCACCCTCTCTTCTCTGACCACTACTCATTTCCCTGGTGGACATGCCCACTCCACCCACCCCCTCTATTCAACACTGTGTCCGTGCGCCACTAATTAAGCGAGTGAAGTCTTAACGAGCTGGGGCCCAGGCTCATTAGTGAACCCCAGTGACCCCCCCCCCTCCTCCTTGCCCAAGTAGGGCAGCCCCAGTGGGGACAGTATAGAACAGCTGATCCAGTCAGGCAAACTGTTAGTGTACGGAAGTGAAGGATGCACTATGTACATCTTCAGGAACACCCCCCTCCCCCCCAGTATTCCCCAGCTGGCCACTAACGCGTGATCTTACACACAGCTGAGTCCTATGAAGTGGTGCAACAGGCCTCACTTTAAAATCTGTTGTTAAAATGCTATACACAATGACTAGATTTTGAGTGTTGTATAGTACATATCCAAGTTCCCCCTGTGGTAAATCCTGTTTGAATCCTACTGTTTTCATATGTAGAGGACTTGTAGCAATAGGAGTCAGTGTTCAGAATTTACTGAAGAGCCAAGACAACAGAGGTGTCCCTCCTTGGTTTGTACTAATGTACAGAACACCCAAATTCAGTTGCCTTTCCTATAAAGTTCAACAGGACATACTGTTAGTCTTGCGTGTTGTGCCTTCATTGGGAATGAAATTGTTTCTTTATACTTTCAGCTCACATAAATTATGTATGGGTTAATAGCATGCTCCCTCCTGCTGTGTGTCTGAGGTGATTTTGTTATTGTTTGTGTTAACGTTCAGAATGTGCGTTTGTTTTGTCCGGAGATCACACTGCCTTCCCCTTCAGCGCTGCAGCTGTCCAATCACGCTCGGTTTGTTTACCCGCTTTTAATGGCAACGAGAAAACAAACTTGTGTTTTTGTTTACAAAAGTAGGCCAAACAACTGTCGACAAATGAGTGGGGAGCCGGGGGGGGGGGGGGATGGGGTGAGGCTTCAGTGGCACAAGCTGTGTACCCGTCCCGTCTTGAGCGGTCTGTGGTCAACGGGAAAACACTCGGGGCATCAAGACATCAAAAATAGTGTAAATATGACAGGGGTAGATGAAATGCCCAGACGCAAGAACAGCTCCTCTCACAGAAATGTGACAAACACTATAATTAATCAGGAGCATCAATGTTCAAATGTGAGCATGTGTAAAAATATACGTGTGTAAAAATATACAATATGTAAACCAGATAGTATGCAAGTAAACACATATACTTTTATATAAAATAAACTGTTTTTCTTACAGATCAAAAATAGCCAAAATAATTCACCTTTAGAATTAACTGTAAAAACAAAGCAACAAAACAATGGCTTCTCTATTGTCTTATTAGTGTTTTGTACTAAATTGTGTGAGGTTGTTTTTATTGCCGTTTGTATAATCCATGCCTTTTTTGTTCATAATCTGTAGAACAGGTGGTAGGGATGTGAATATGAGGTCTGCTGTTTGGATGGAGCAGGGAGGGAGAAGGCAGCTTCTCCATGCTGTTGAACAGTACAAGGCTGTGGAGCTCCTGTGACCATCAGACAATATCCAAACAATAGCATTTTTACCAGGTGCCATTTTAATGGTATCTTAAATGTAGATTCTTTCCTGTTTTTGAATTTAATATCTTGATAAGGTATATGCTTTTGTACCATCATATTTATCTGACAAATGTAAAATAATTTCTTATTTATTTGACACAGTTCCATTAACAATTGTTTACGTTTTGTGTAGCTATACTGTTGGTATCTCAAGTGTTGTTCATTGGCAACTGGACTTGCTTGGTGCTTGTTTTGAAATTTTCTGTTCATATTATGCATCCCTGTCACAAATGCAGTTACAATAAACTGTGCTTTTTGGTTTTCTGGGTTGTCTTCATTTCTGTAGGCTTTCAGTGTGGCCAAAATGTCAGGTCTGACAGCAGGAAACCTCAGTCAGATGTGTAGGTTCTGAATCATCTCTCCGGTCATCCTCTCAGCCAGAAAATGTGTTTAGGAACAAAAGCAGGTGAGTCCAGGTAAGCTGAAGTGAGTCTAAGAAACTCACACCAAGATTGATTATAATCAGTGATGTGGTATGTAGGCTGGACTGATGGGCTGTCCCACAACCTTGCAGTTCTCCACACCAAAATGTTTGATTTTTTGCATTTTTGTTGTATTAAGTTAGTGATCCTTTTGTGCACCCCTTTCTGTTATGTCATAATTTGCAATGTGGTATTTTGGAACAGACAGACTCCACCAAGTCAGGTGTCACAGTTTCTTTTTTGTTTTTTTGTAACTTGTTTTTTTATTTATTTTTATTTTTTTAACAATATTTCCACTGTCTACCAAGGGGAAATTGAAATTTGGCCAGTAATTAAAAGTGCTCTTGAATAGAAGGAGCCCTTGTAAACATGCAATTGTATGTTTCAAAAGACTATGGCTTGTACCACAGAATCTCACTTTAGGAGAAATTATTTTAAGACATACGTTTTCTAAAGCACCCAAGGCACACTTTTGTGCATACAACACACACACACACACACACACTTGTACACACTCTTGGAGGCACGGGACTTGGGCTTCACAGCCGAGGGCCTGGCAGCTTCCTGCCGTCCCCCTCCCAGACAAGCAGGCGGCTTTGGCCCGTATAAATAGCCCCTTTGTTTGGGGGTGGATAATACCCTGGTGGTGGAGTAGCTGGTGTGGCACGCGCTCAGGCACGGGCATCGTCTGCGGCCCGAACAGGTGGGCAGGGAGAAGTGGTGGTGTTGGGGTGCATCTGTCCGCATGCCTGGCGAGTGTATTGCTCGGGCACCTCCCCATCTGCTCTCTGGAGGGGGGGAAGGGCGGAGACCAAGCAAGAGGAAATAAAAGATGACCAGAGGAAATCGGGGTTGACAGGAGAAGTAGGATAGAGGGCAAAACGTGTGCCAGATCAACACACAGGGGTGACAGGTTTCAGGTAAAGTGGACAATGCATGATGGGACAGGGTGGGGGTGGATACGGAATGGAACGTTGCTTGGTCCTAACCCCCCACATATACAGCTCACAGTAGACACTTGGTTTTCAGCCAGTGAGGTTGTGCAGATGAATGGCAAACATCTTCACAAATACAAGTGCCAGTTTAGACCAAATATTCTTACTTGATGAATGTAAAACGTCACAAAATGAGCGTTTTGTGTTCTTGTATGTAGGGCATTGTGGAGGACAGGTGTACTCAAAGCACATGTGATGAAAAGCACAGTAACATTCTGGAGACAAAGAATATCACAGCACCCGATTGTCCAGCAAGCTCCCGCAAACCGTCAGGCTAATGCTTTTACAAGTGTGCACATGTACTGCAAGGAAATGAATGGATTCAGCCAACTGCTGCAAAAGCCTAGATTATTCATAGTACATAATAAATTAATATAGTAAAAGGCTTTTTTGGTCCTTTGGACTCTTTATGACTGGAATGAGTCTAACTCAAAGGCTAAACAGGGCATTTTTCTTATAGAAAAGTCACGCAGAAACTCATTTACCCATTTTTTCTTCCCAAGGCAGTAGTTGCAGTGCACATCAGTTCTTTTAAATTGTAGGCTGTGAAAACTGCATTGTTTTGTTTACAGAGGCATACAAATGTGACTGTCTGAAGACAATAACAGACTGGATCGTGAGGGCATTGGACTGAACTGATCCAGCGATAGGAGAGCTTTTGATGCTGAGTTGTTACGGCCCTCGGCTGGCGAGGCCCCGAGGAGGGTGCACAGTAAGATGATTTGGAGCGGGTGGGCCGCGTTCCCCATCCTGTCTAATCCTGTCTTAGCTCAGCATGGAGGTTCTGGTCAGCAGCTGACGGGAGCAGGACAGCTGGAGTAGGTTCCCCCAACCTCACCCTGTAAAAATAATTAAAACCGTCAAAACAAAGCACATCAGGTCTTTCAAAGGTGGCGGTGAGGTGTACCCAGGACGTGTGTTGTTATCCCTTTGTCCTTTCATTCCTCAGTCCTGCAGACTTTACTGCTCTGCCAGTCTCTCGACAAAGTCCCAAAACTCAATTTCCCAGAATGCCTATTGGCCATCCCTTCTTTCTATCAGTGCTTTGCTTTTGCTGACTCCTTTTCCTCCTGATTGGAGTCATCCCTCTGTTGTTGCATGAATGTTCAGAAAGTTCATAGACTCAAATTTCTTCACGATGGTTAGTATGGAGGTCAAAGGCACGTTTTGGGGTTGTGTCCTATGTAACTGCCCTTTGGAAAGGACAGCATTTCTTGGTTGTAAGAGTTAAAATTATAATTAAAATAAAGAATTTGCCATGATAAGTGCCCAGGGGACTCTGTTAGCTGAGAGATGCCCAGAATGGCAAAGTTTTGGAGTCCCTTTTCCATTGTCATCAGACGTGCTGAACACTGGCAACAAACAGGGCTGCTTGTTGTGCCCTCAAATGCAGGATCAGGTTACGGCCCTTTTTGATGGAGATGATGGGGTATTCCTGGGGGGGCACACTCTTGCCTTCAGTCCCAATCAATTAGCAGCGTTCTGAGGCCAATTATGACCTACCGGTACATTTCCAAAAAAGAGTATGACAAAAGACGGGAGGTAGGGGGAACGACAGGTTACAGTTTTGCACTTTTCCAGAGAAAGTAAGTGCTCCATGTTTACCTGTCAGCTTGTTACACTGCTGATAAGTAACCGGACGCCTGCATTGTTTCTTGTGAGTGAAAGTGTTTTTAATGGAAATGTTTGGGAGAGGGAATGGTTTATTACTGGTCTCTCTGGCAGCATGTTGATCTTACACAATACTGATACTGGAGTATGTTTATTCACTCCACACCATTTATCTTTCTTTCAGGAGCATTAATGAAGATGTCTGGTGCTGTGAAATTTACACAATAATATTAGTACACCACGCTAGTCTATTGTAGGCTACTTGATATAGGCATCTGGCTTTTAAAAACTCTAAAACCCTGCGACTGGCTGCCGTCGATTGTAACTGTAAATTGTTACTCTATGGTTTTCTGATAGTTTTGCTATGATGTTCACTGTAATTTAATCTGTCATGTGTCAATCTATTTCGGCACGTGTCGTTGAAAATAAACTATAAGGGAGCCGTTGCGTTTGTGCAGTGGTGATTAAAATTAAATAACAGCCATTAATGCTCACGAATGCTGACTCATCGAGAGTTGCTAAAGCTTTCCCCATAACGCAGAGTAACAGTTGTCCATCTAGGGGGTCTCTCGGCTATAATCTGTCGGTCTCATCTAATTAATTCTTATTTCCTGGTCCGCTTTCTCACGAGTGTATCTTGTTTGCAGGAGCTTAAGAGGCACGGAGACTTCATTAGAAAGGTGTAAATTATCGGAGGGACTGCTTTCTGCACCTGCTTAATTGGGCTAATGAAGAGCCTCGGTAGGTTCACGCGCTGAGAGACGTTTGTAGACGCTCCTCTGTAAGATCTCCTGGACGTTAAGAGACTGAAAGAAGCACTAGTCGGATTTTAAAGCAACCAGCCTCTTCATTTTCTCATTTCACAATAACATTTTGGTGTAAATTTATCCTGCGTCCTGTAACAATTTTCAGTCCATTTGCCGTGTCAATTTCCTCAATATGAGCGATATTGTAATCTCTTCTTAATATATGTGGTATATCTGCAGATGTCATATTTATATATACATGATTACAAAGAGAGAAATAGCTTGCAGAAATCATATATCTTAGTCAACAGGTTAGTGATGTGTCAGCACACTCGTCTGTGTGCTCGGTAAATACAACATGCGTGTCTCAGATGTAATACAGTATACGTAAACTAAATTTGCACTGCTTACAAATGTCTCTTGTTTATTCCTCTCGTTTCAACATCACTCGGATGCCTTTACGTGTTCACATGTCAGCGTTATTAATGCTGCTGAAGACGCTGTAGTTGGCCGCTCTCTTGTCTTTGACTCAAATTCATTAAGGCTTAAATGAACCTTTGTACCATACGTTTGTGTGGCTACTTGAGGTAGCTGGGGTCGCTCTCAAGCACTCTTCATCAAAGCAGCGACAGTCCCGAGGTAATTACTGGGTAATTTGAACTTTATCAGAGCCAGTAATTGTTCTTGATATCCGCCAGGCAATCTTGTTGATTTGCCGTTCTTCAGAATATAGGAAACACACACAAAATAATAATACAGTATATGCTTCTGTTCAGATTTTTGTTCTCGTAGTTGACCAATTACCTCTCAATGCATGGACTGCATACGTAGATAGATGCAACATCTTCAGGTTTTACAAAATAAAAATGTTTATAAAAGCTGGTAGATCAATTAATAGTAGAAATAGGGCATGTCCATCAACAAACAAGGGTGTCGATTGCTGATAAGATAATTGGGAGCCATTAGCTGCGCATCATCCTGATAAAATTAACACCTGTAAACAGATGCTGCTATTAGATGGATTAAGTCTTGGTTTGCGGGGAGAATCAAACTGGAAAGCCACGCCCACTGGCCAACGGCCGCATAGCACTGAAAATTACAAAAACTTTAGAAATAAACGCGACTAGTTAGGATTTCTTGTAAATTTACATATTTATCAAAGGTGCTAGTATTAAAGTAAATGTACTAGAAACAGAGTCAGTACCAAAGGCACAGCTTCCCTTATTCGCTTCACAATATTCGTTAATGTAGTTTGCGATATAGATCATGTAACTTTATTTTGTTGAGCAAATAAATCCGTTTCATGCATGTTAAGTTGCAGTCGAAATCAAAACTGTATGTCGTCTATCGTTGCTTTTCACTGTGCACCTTGCCCAGTAATCGTAAATTTGAAAGATTTAGTCGCAACATACAAACAGCGAACCTTACGTACGCCAAATATTTGTCGTGTGAACAAACCTATTAATGTTCATTTTGTAAATATATTTGTATTCTAGAAAACGTTATCATCTTCTCCAGCCTCTAACTAGTTTTTGGTATGAATAGAATTGCCTGTAGGTGTCAGTCTTGATTACTTGGCTGTAGTGTGTTAGTGTGTAAAAACGACCGCAGCACACAACAGTCACGTCAGGATGTCACGTAAAATCACACGACAAGTGAATTTATACCAGATTTGGAAACGCCGACTAATGTGTCCTGTTTTCAAACATTTTCGGCGGGATTCCTCTGTCCCGGTGAGCAGGGTGTAAACGATTAGGACCATCCTGTTTTTGGAGTGATTGTTGGTCAAGCGATTATGGTTTGCCTGTACCAGTTTCGCACACTTAAATATCCCGCATGCATCTGTGCTTAGCGCATTGCGCCATGTCGCCATTAGAAGCATGTAATCTGCTAAAAATATTTTTATTTGTCCCTTTAAGAGATTTTTATTAATGTCAACGAATCTGAAAGCGGGGTGTATGTCATTGCTGTATGATGCTGTAATCCCGGAGATGTCAATCCTAATGCCAAACGGGGTCTTTATAGAACTAACTAGGTATTAATTTGACAGAATAAAAGTGTTTTATTGTAACATATGCTGAGGCACAGCAAGGCTTATGGCTTTGTTTTTCGTAATTTCTGAATAATGCCACATTAATATTTTTACTGGTTAATGGAAAGGCCATAGTGGCCCCTACACTTAACAAATCATGATCCTTGCTAAGCAAAAATATTTATAAACAGATTGCGGTCTTTCCAAATGACCTCACACATGCGTTGTTTGTGGTGGGTGAAGGTTTCACAGTAAAGATGAAGTAAAAGTTGCTTTGCAGATAACTGGGCTTAATCGCGTGGTACTTTACATAGAAATGTTAATTTAGAACCTGATATATAAAAAAAACCTAAGGCTCATCTAGCCCGGCAAAACCGAGCAGATATTGTTATTACAAATACAAATGTAGTAAAATAAAAAAGATGTACTATAAAACAACGCACGTTGCGTTTAGGTAAATTGTGTGACAGATTTTCAAAATACTAATACCACACATATTCTAAATGCTAAGTAGGCAACATTAAGACGTTTTCTAACGTTTCGGCTTTACACTTGATTGGTACCCCATCATATAAGTTTACTTCCCTGTGATGAAATCCATATACAACATAGTTTTTAGGAAATACACATACGTTTCGGCAGGTTGAATTTTTAATAAATTTGAGTCTTCTTGTTTTCTTATTGTCCTTTAATATTTTCAACAATTTTCACATTTTGTGTTGTTACTTTTAGTAATTTATTTTCATTATCTATCTATCTATCTA
>JABJVR010000021.1:1331553-1342321 GCA_025773905.1 Chitala chitala | reverse complement strand
GCTATTTTAATATTTCCCTTTTTTTTTTTGTTATTGTTATTTTAAAGGGGCCCGGGACCCCCTGGGTTTTTGGGTAATTTTGTTTTGCTCATCCTTAAAAACGTCCTCGGGCCCCCCCCCCCCCCCCCGCCTCAAAAAAGCTACATCCCATAATTGCAACACGCCTTCGCGGAGAACAAAACATAGTCGTTCAAATGCGCACACATTGGGTCGCAACAAGGAACACAATTTGCATAGGACCCATAGGTTTGGCCAAGCTAATTGTCTCCAGCATAGAGGGCTTGATTGGGGGCCATTTGCAGAGACAAAGGCCACTGTTGGCCAGATAAATAATGCAGATAAGAAAACCCCCGTTGGCGAGAAACAAAGAAACAATGCAACAAACTCATAGGTACCCGTGTTGTAGCCATTAAACGAGCACAGCATCTTCATTCTAATTATATCTCCCGGCTTTGTCTACGTAACGGCCATCACTGCAAATTTAAAAGAAATTCCATTTAAGTATGAAAAGTTATCCACAGAAGAGTTAGCAAATTGTAAGGGAGCCCGTTCGAGTAAGGCAGCTCGTTTGTGGACGTTACACACTCACAAGTTGTCTCCCAGACATTTCCACCTAATTAATTTCCTCCCGGTAATTTGATTGTGAAGATACAAGGAAAGTTTAACAGGCCATCGAAACATGTTGATTATATGTGCCAATGAGCTGCGTTAAAAACACACAATGAACTTCCAATTAAGAATTCATCCTCTTTTCTGTTGTCACAACACTTATCAACTCATGTAAGGCGTTAAAGGGAACTCCCAACGAAAAATCAATCAAGGGTAAACAAATCTTTGTAATAATAAAATAATCATAAATTCAAATGCAACATTTTAAAACCACAGAATTCTTAATGTAAATATCATGCAACTTAAGCGGTATTACGAGGAAGCCTCTCACAAGCAAAACAGGACAGAGCTCTTCGCACAATCAAACAAAAACAGTTTACACAAACTTAAAGAAGTCGCAATACTAGATAAATGACCTTATTGCTACGACTAGCTTTCTGTACTGGTGCTAAAAATTCTGGGTTAAATAATCGGATCCCTCAAAACGCTATTGCACTTTTTTGTGTTACTAATTTTACGAAAACAGGTTGAGTTATGAGATGGTGGGCATGACGTGCAACTCCGAATTATCCGCTGAATGTTTTGTTTAAACTTTTATACTTTATACGAGGTAACTTACTTTGTAAATATAGTTTATGGATTATCACGATAGGTTAACAGAATTAACATATGTCCATGTTTTCAAAAGTTCATATGTAGGCGTTTTGTATTAATCCTGAATTAATTTTTATAAAGTTGTAGGGAACATAATAGCTGCAATGGGAAAACTCATCCTAGTCACTTCTTTAACTTGCTCATAAAAATACACACTAACCTCTTCTGGTGGTTCAGTTAGAAGAGTTTTAACATTTCAAACAACGCCAAAACATGCAAGAGCGTTATTCTGTAGTATATATCCTTAAATCTTACTCAGCGCTGTTGTCACGCAGTTGCATTGGCCGAACATATTTGACCTCGATCTTTTTCGTCTTGAGCTCTGCAATATTTGCTCAAAACGTATGGAAGAATGTACGTGTGATCTTATGCACGCAGTTTGTAATGTCTTACTGAGTGCCTCATAAGTACTGTATGGCTACAATAACAGTTTTTGTATCTAACGGCTTCCTGGCTCAATCTGTCACTTTTTTGTAGACAGACCTCATCTACCAGTTGCTCCACACTCGCTCAATAATAATTACCCTGTCCAGGAATTAATTATAATAAATGTTTTTTCTTGATAAATTAACGAGATAATCCGGGTGGCACGCGCTCTCTAATTACAGGACGCTAACCTCGACTCGCACCGCTTTTGGGCTGATTAATTTTCTGCATGACAAAAATGAAACAAAAAGAAATGGACTGCCATTCAGTTTATAAATCCAGCCGACTGTCGTATGAGTCTTTCCGTTTACCACACAAATTTACAACGATCTATTAATTTGTATATAATATGTGATTGTAAAAAATATACGCATATATACAGGTATGTATGACGATGTGCAGGTATTGTTTAACGGGTTAAATTTATTAGCGATTTTAAATTCATAATTTTATTTAAGAAAATATTTTGTCCCCTTTATCACTATTTACTGTTATTTCATATTGATGTGGGTGAGTTGAATTTATAAGACTAAAATAAAAAGAATTCCTACATTTTTCACAGAAATAGTAACACAAATGATTTTACCTTACATATCTGAAAATCTACGCACGTGATATCAGTCCTGTGTTATACCCTAATTTGATCTGACAGAGCTACAGCGTTCGAATACTTTTCAGTTGTTAGATACATAGTAGCAATTCAGCAGTATGAATTAGAATTTAAAAACGGAATATCTGAGAGAGCAAGAGGGGCGAAGGAGAAAATCTGTTATACACATAAGCAGTTTTTTTCGAACTGTTTTGCGTGTTGAATTCTTCGTTTACAACATTCACTTCATTGACATACTAGCACGACATAATATCTAAAACATCCGTTACAGTTTCTTAAATGGTCGTAACGTGGACCGATTAAAAAACTGCTGCGCATTTGCCGCAATGTGTTCAAAAAGCTGCAGATAACTGACAAGCAGTCCTCGCGCGCCCTAATGCTTGTCCACCCGCCAACGGGGCTGCCCGCGCTCGGACGGACAGGATAGAAATAGGGCTGCGGGAGGGGGGCACGGTTTCTTGGGAGAAAGACTGCAAAACACGCCTCCTCAATTAACGCTCTTTGTCCATCTCCATTTCCATTACAAGTGAGAACATTCAGTGGAATTCAGAGCGAAACAGGGAAAGGAGAAAGTCCCGAATTTGTTTAGAAAGCTCTAAAATAAAATAATATATCCAAGTATATAAAATGCGTTTGCTAAGTTAGAGCGCCCATAATTTATCAATATACAAAAACCACACCAGATAAAGTAATGTGGTTTTTAGAAACAATTTACATGTATTTAATTTACAGCCTTTAAAATCACAAGAACGAAAAACATATTCAGTATTTTACTGCTATATTGAAAGTATTGACTTTTTCCACTGTATATTGTCTCATTGTTTCTTCAAAACACCATGATGAATTATCGATGTTTTTTTAATTGTCGGCGACTATTTTATTTTTGGAGGTGCGGTATGTATCTGTGAACTTTTTATCCATTGGTCTCTGTTTATATGTAACTAAAACTCACAATCATTAGCGCACAACACAATGTAGATGTGGCCGTAGAACAATAATATCGAAATTAAAAAATTAAAATGTAGTACCCTATAAGAACACAGTGGTGGACACTTACCTGTGATAACGGACTTGGCCTTAACGATATTACGTGTTCTTTTTTCTTTAAAACACTGGACTGGAGAAAAGCTGCGACACAGAAATAAAAGATCCAAATTACAATTTCCAACAGTTTCAGGCCGAACATTTCGCAGCAAAATCTAACCAACGTCTAACACTATTCTCGTAATTATAATACATACCGTAATGATTTGTTGATGTTCTTGCTTCACTTGCTGAGTTGGGTTTGAAGAGGTTGTGCTAACCAATGAGAATAGCTGGAAAGCTCGGAGCTGAGGTCTGCTTCTCTCTCGGGGAGGTTTGCTGTGAAACACATCTCGCTAGCAACTTTTTGACGCAAACTCTCCAACCAATGGCAGCGAAGGAGTGATTGACAATGTACCCAGCTCCGACTCCGGTAGGAAATGATAATAAAACGCCAAATACAGCCAGCGAGACTAGGAAGGGAGGTACGACTCTGCCACTTTATCACGTCTCCTGTGGGGGCAGCAAATATACCAGAATCTGAATGGCTAATGGTTATTGTGTAATAATAATAATAATAATAATAATAATAATAATAATAATGGACTGCATCCTTCGAAATGCATACATTAGCTTAAAAAAACTGTTGCAACTGTTTCGAATAATAATTACTTCAGTCAAACAGCAGAGGAGGATGAATGTCCAAAACTAACCGGTGAAATGAAAGTAACAAACATTCTCACTGCCAAAACATTACAGTCAAGTTTATTGGGCAAGTCATAAATATTATGTTTACATTTTTTTCTTCATGCTTTGTTTTTATTTTGTGTAGGAAGAGTACAATTTATATACGAGATGGAGTCAGCAGTTAAACCTCAGGAAATATATAATACAAATATGTGTAACATAAATAAATGTTAAAAAATTTCGGGAAGGCGAATGAAAAAAAAAAAGAATCAGAACCCAGAAAGAGTCAGAACCTTTGACTTAAGACTTTGTTGTGTATTTTCAACCTGTACGAATATTTTGGCATAACTATCAATGTATAGACTCACACGTAAATAAATAACACAAAGAACTATATAGGCAAAAGTACTTCAAAATACACATTGTAATTTCTGTTTTCTGATATACGTATCGTAATTATTTTTTTAAGTTGCAATAACACAAAAGCACTTTGACAGAAACATAAAGCACAAATGCAGACCTTAAACGTTGAATGACAATGACTGTAAATTCCATATAAATTATATTAATGTTTAATTAAGACACCGCCTTAATAAGTAACAGCAACAGCAGTGTCACATGCAAATGGTATTGCAATTGGTTACCTGGTGACATCACAGTTCCCAGGGCAATCTAGATTGACTTGTTGAAGTAGGAGGTGCTTTGACATGTTTTACTTCGTCATTTAGTTTTGGTTTCATCGGTGAAAACTAATTGCAGAGTTGAGCTACTAATGGTTTTAAAATTACTCAATTCGTATTTAAAACAATTTTATAACGTTAAACAATATTGTTAAAGTGTATTCAATTCATTTAATAAAAAACTAGACAGAAAAATATTTTAAGTAACTGTTTAAAATAACATTATTTTTGTTATCATTATTGTAATTGTTTGATGTTGTTTTTGCAGTTCTTATTTGGCATTATATAAGAATGACGGTTGTAAGATTTTGGAGCGTTGATTTTCTTTATCCTAATAAATATTGTTCTGTTCTCCAGATTTAACCTTCAGTTTTGTATAAACCTCGATGCGTCTATACCAAAACAATTCACCGAGGGTTTTTGTCACGGTTTGCTAAATGTACCCTCTTAAGAAGCTTTGAGAAACCAGACACACACACCCACACACATCACATAACCCTTCTCTCTCTCTCCCTCTCTCTCTCTTACACACACATACACACTTTCTCACTCTCTGATTTCTATTCCTCTCTCAGCTCTCTCTCTCTCTCGCTCACTCAGACATACACACCTCAGACAGATCTGAATATAGATTTAGGTTTTAAATCCAAAGCCAGAAACAGCGGCTTCAATCAAACTCCAGTTGCTTCCCACTGGAAATACTTGCTTTTTAGCTCTGCGATTGGGCTGTGAATTCGTACTTTTTCCTCTCAGTAATTAGGTATGTTATTCTTCTTCTGCATACCAAAATACAGTTGATAGTGTAAGGTGTGAAAATTTGCCTCTCCGTTGACCGAATACGTTCGTGGAAAACTACGCAAATCTCACAATGTTCAGGATGTGTAGCTCCCCACCTAGGACTTACGATGAATTTGCCTCTACGATAACAGTTTGTCAGCCTGTGGCTCGGGAATAGATCAGAGGTCCTCATGGCTACAAGCACCAGACTGTCACGTCACACGCCCAGAGGCGATGGAATGCGACTGAAGATGACGGGTATGACACACTTAAGAAAACAATAATCTGTTGTCCGTTTTTGTTTATTAAATTCGACTATTTAAGTATGTCACGAATCGTCCACATTCTTTTATCAACCATCGGATTCATTTAAAAGTTCCGAAAACATGAGGTTTAAAAACCAAATTTTCATCAAAATTTGTTTTTGAAAAAATTGGTCTCATCTTCATCCCGCAGTTTTGAGTGCTCTTTATAATACGTTTTCTGTCGTTAATTCGTGTTTTCGTCCTGTCATTCATTGTGACCACCAAACACTCATCCCATCCCATCTTTACCCGCAGTTTTCTAAGTGTTAGGGAAAGACCGCGTTCTGTTGAGGATTAGCTAACAAGCTGATTGTACCTGGTGCTCTTTTACCAGTCTTCAGGCTACGTTTGTAAATAAAGTTCAGGAGCGTCATCGGAAACCGTCGCCCACAAGTTGCATGAGTGTGAACTTTGGAAAAATACATAAAAAACGCATTAAAACAGAGATCGTAATGTTAATCGAAGCGAAGTTAAATAAATCAGAATTTTGTGATTCAGTGAAACACTAAAATAATTTTTAAAGGCAAACAATTTGCTGATTACATTACAAATACGTCGTTGTAGATGTTTAGAAATAATATCAAAATGTAATCAAATGTTTATAATCTTTAAAATTAAATATAAGTATGTAGTGTAATTTATGTGGAATTTTTTCATTTCGAAAAATATTATGTTAAAGACATCTTGTCAGTATGTACCCTATTAGTTTTTGTATTAAGTCTGCAGAACCTCTTAAATTTTTAAACCCCAGCTGATACATTTACTCATTTTGCAAGGGCTTTCGTTTTAAATTGATAAATTATTCATTTCAAAATAGCACATGGCCTAAGGGAATCTCTACATAAAAAGAAGGACCACTGCAAAAGGAAACATCACGCCTCATGTAAACGCCTGTGGCAATCAGCCGTCCTACTGACTCTAGGCTAATTGGAGAAGTCGTGATTTATCCCCGCCTCTGGAAAAAGAATCGTGAGATTTGAATCCCAGTTCCGCATTTTTATTTTTTCTGAGTCTGTTTTTCTCACGATGTTTTTGCGGAAAAGCACACGTTTTATTCGCTTTCTTTAGCGTGTTTTATTTTCTTTTTTATTTATGTTATTATGGTGGCTGTAACTGATTAATTCAGTACAATACCAATGAATTCATTTTGTGAATTGCGCGAAACAATGAAGCCTTTATTGCTAATATCGTAAAATGTTTTATTCAAGTTTAAAATAATATTCTATTGTCAGTCACTTTTTGATTTAAAATTTCAAGTCGCGGATATAAAAACCTCGATAAACACTTTTTGTTTCTGGGGTATAGTCAGTCACAGTGCAAACATTAAAATGTCTGATGCATTTACGTAACTATACGAAAAACCACTGAACATCTATTCAATGGAGATTATTTTCTTAAAACCGCCTGACATGAGAAAACATTATTCTTCTTAACAATTACCAATGTCTTCTGGTAAGATGAATAAGAAGACCCTTCAACAAAAAGATTAAAAAACACTCAAAATTTTTTAAATTCATATTTTTACTGTTGTTACTAGTTTATTGCCATCAGATATTCAATGTTTTTAAAATTATTTTTTCAGACCAGTCTGTAATTCAGTTTGCCTGTGGTTATTACACCAAACCAAATCAGATAATCAACAAACGCAAATATGATAAATACAGGAAATAACTGATTTATTTAAGTGTTTGAGTAGATAGCCCTTCTCCTTCTCCCCCACAAGTGGTGTTTAAAGTTTAACATGACTTTATGTGCGTAATCTTTATGTGAGGATTAAAGATGTGTTTGCAGGTGGGTTTATATTATAAAATTTTAACGTAGTACCTGAATTTTAAATACAAGGATAACACAGCAATGGAATTACAAGACATTTCACTCAATTTAGGGTTCACACTGAAGTGAAATTGAGTAAAACCAAATATTTTTCATATGGTTTACACTTAATTTTAATTTGACCCTGCATCGAAGCTACTTTGCATTGAAGCTACATAGAAGCTGTATATACATTGAGTAATCAGAACAGACACAACCAATAAATAAATAAATAAATAAATGTATGGTCTGATTATTGTGATAATTTAATGGTGGAATTGATGCATACAAATATTTTATTTCTCTTTTGGACTACATTAGTTCGAAAATTTATTACATAAAATATTTGAACATATATTCCCCCTTATTTTAACTTGAAGAGCTTCATAACTAAGACATCAAATCTGCCTTTGTGCACAAATCTTTTAAAACGTTAGTTGACATGTCCCTAGTTCACTTTTGGAAAACAATCAATAATAAAGCATTTCGATGGAAATGTAAAAGCATTAAAATTGAAAATTATTCTTATTGTGGTAGGTCCCTCAGGATATGATGTGAAATAATCTGATAGATTAATCAAAATTATGTTAAAATCAAAAGGGCCTTGGATGACAAAGAAGTCTCATTCAAATGATTAGCAATGTAGACAAATGATTTCCCCCTCAACACAATGAGCTGATGTATTGCCGTTAATGTCCACAGATTATGTCATTTTCATAATGAAATCCTGAGTGATGAAGAGTGGGAGGTAAAGTCCTTGTCTTTTTTCAATATGAAGTAATTTGTGTAAAATGGCACAAGATTTCCCATTAATATTATGTTGACCCTCTCTCCCATGTTCAGTTCATACATGCCTATGTAAACTGTACTATCAGTATGGAAATGATGTATAATGTCATCTCATCTGACATACCAGAGACGTCATGACTCTGATTCTGAAACGTGAACAATGTCAAGCAGATACTGTCCCTTTATTAGGAAAGCATTAACTAAATTGTCAGTGTTTCTTCAGCAGTTGTCAGGAGTAAATTGAGCACTCTTGGACTGGGAACACTGCTGGAAAAAAACTGTTTGGTAGAAATGGAAAGAATCTCTGCTTTAACACCATTCATTCTGCAAGCTGCTTTTTAGTAATTGCCAAAAACAACTGATGCTGTCAATCATTACAAATGTTGTCTGTAACTGCAGTTCCTTTAGTAACATAAACTTCTGCATCTGCAAATTGTCTCTTTCAAATCCTAGCTTTATACGTTTCACAGCTGACCTATAAGAGATTGGGGGACACAACGTAATCACAGAACAGCATCGGCAACCACTGGCCAGCTGTTAAATATAAACGCTTTAAGTACAGTTATTTAATCATCATTTACATAGCTCTTCCAGAGCGTTCCACAGGTCTATGCACGATGTGAAAAAGAAAGCCACAAAAGAAAAAAGAGTTCACTCATATCAACACAGTTTATTTGTAGAAAGCATGCATTAAATGAACCAAAAACCAGTTGAATATGAATACAGAGATAGAATGGAATACTTACATTGTGTTACTAATTTTAATATTTTCCCTCTTCCAGGTGTTAGCTGTGCTGGTCTAACATATCTTATGGGCACAGGGGATAAAACAAAATTTAACATCTCCAGGCACATTGTGGGAACCCTGCTGTTTTGTCATGTATGTGACTGAATTACACAGTGTCACTTGGGAGACATCAATTTAGCGTTGAGTAAAAGATTGTCAATGAAACTTCCTTATACTGTATCTATCAAATGAATAAATAGATGAAATAAAATTATTCACAGTGGCTTGTTAACACTGATACCATGGGGGCAATTTCAGTCATCCACAAGCTACTCACCTCCTCCCCAACTCACACACATGCATGCATGAAATGAACACACATGAGCATTTTGATTGTGTCAGATACTTCAGCTACTATGTTGAAGAGGAGGTGGGTGAAACTGATGATGCTGCTGGTACCTCAGGTCAACCTGACAACCATGACGATGACGCACACATGAAGGTAGGACAGAGAGAAAAGGCAGGCCACGTGAGGGGAAGGAAAGGTTATGTTTACCCTCCCGCAAACACACTCGTATTTCCCACAGTGCTTAATGAACCTCCCCTCACGGAGAGTTCCAAATGAACAAAAGCGCACGCTTGCAGTTTTAATTTCTGTCTGTCTGTGGCTCCTGTTCTCACACCCGGAGTGACCTGGACGCCCGAGATGACGTGAACATGACAACCGAAGATCGAAGGCGACAAACACAGCGAAAGGTTTACGATGCCTGCTTACTTGTGTGGCAGATTTATTTCCTGCTGTTAATGTGTTACGCTTATTAATCAGCATTGTAATTATTTGTCTTCTGTTTGCACAGGGGCTATGCCACAAACAAATGGATTCAATTAAGTGCCTCTCTCTTCCAAATATCAATACATGAACGCAAATGAGGTCTCCGCGAGTCTGTCAAGGACAAGCTATGCACTAAGGAGCTTGCACCCTCAAGGTGTAATCAAACGGGACTGTGGCAACGTCTTGGCGTAGACTTCTCCAGTTGTAGTACCATTTCCCACAACTGACTCAGACTGCATTTTTGGCCCAACGTGAGCTGTTTGCAGGCAATCACCACTTTATTTAAATAAATAAATAAAAACTTAACATAAACCTAGAGAAGGACAACAAGAGAGAGAAAGGGGTAATTATACCGACTGTAATTAAAGTGGTGTCCCACCCATACACAAGATAAACTGGTTTGTGTTTAACATGGTGAAGAGCACTGTCATAGATGTCTCCTCAACTGAAAGCACCACTCACTCTAGACAAGTGTTCCAATAAGTTTTAAAGCTCCATAGATGCTGAGGAGAGCAGGATACGCTTGTGTCAGTCAAATGTACACCAGAAGTGATGCCTGTCAACTGTATAATTGCTACAGTTGTTTTTATGTGCATGTGCACACGATATTGTTTATGATTTTTTAAATGTCAATATATTATGCAATATTTTACCATATGTAGTTTTATATACAATGTATAATTCAGTTTTCATTATAGTCGTGTACTAAAAAAATGTAAACCAATAAATCTGTGGACAAACGGGAATAATTAGTTCGCTTCATTAAAAAAAAAAAAAAAAAAAAAAAAAAAAAAATTTATGCAAGTTTTAATAAGGAAAAAAATGGTTGTATGGGGT
>JABJVR010000021.1:1312161-1328265 GCA_025773905.1 Chitala chitala | reverse complement strand
TCTGATTTATATATATATATATATATATATATATAGATATATTTTTTTTTTTTCGCTCCAACTGATGGTTTCTTGTTGTGTGTGTGACTGAGGGTGAAGGTAACGCGTGTTGTCAAGCATGAATTCTGTCAGTGCAGCGGCACTGCGGTGACAGCCCCGCAGAGCGCATGCGAGTCACGGTGTGGTGACACTTTCTCAGCAGGGTGAGAAACGGGCGCAGATGGGTCGAACATGTCAGGGACCACTTCCCCACCTCCTCCCAGTCCCCGGAATGAGGTGGCGCTGGTGGGAATTCAATGGCGTGACAGCCTGGGTCCAGGGGCTGGAGCAGGGAGGTGTGCAGTAGGGTGGTGGGGAGGGTTGTAGTTAAGGGGAGGACTGGTCCCTGGCAAGCAGTGTGTCCCTTTGAAATCCCTGTTCAGGGGTGCCAGCACAGGAATGGGCTTTGTGTGTGTGTGTGTGTGTGTGTGTGTTAGAGAGAGAGAGCAGGAGGGAGGCACTGACTTGGTGAGCACGTGTACATGTGGTTTTGGTGTGCCATGGCACAGTGCCGTGACAGACAGACCATCACTGCATCGATCTGGCTCCTAGTGGCTTGACCCCACCTTGTGTGATTCTGTCCTTAGGCTCCAGGGACACCCGGTGGACCAGTTGGTGCCCATGCTGCTGTCTTGCAGCCTTGAACAATCGGGTGTGGAGGGAGGGGGGGGGTTCAGGACTGTGGCTAGAGATGGGTCACCAGTGGAAACAGCCTTAGATAAGAGGTTTGGGGAGGGGGGGGGTTTCACTACTTTCCCAGACTGAAACTGCCAGTAAAAACAGGTTTGGAAATGCTCTTTGTGCAGTCGGCACGTTCCCTTTGAAGCCCCTCTGTTAGGATTCTGGAAAAGGGGAGGTGAATCTGCAGCGTCGCCTGCCTAGGCTCAGACCCCTGCATGGGACCCGGTGGTGTCTGCAGCGGAAGATAACCCCCTGATGCCGCACCACCCCCTCGACTCCCTGGGGCCTTGGCACCCCATGCACCTTTCAGCAGACCTCCCTTCCTCCAGGGGCCGTGCAGGTTTACACGTCCCCATGGCAACAGCAGCAGGCCCGAATGAGTCAACACAATATGAGCGGGCCCGGCACCAGGCTCTGTGGATTTTGGACGAACGACAGGTTTACTGGGAACTCTGCCCCTCCGACAGCATCCCGTCTTCCATCTCAATCTTCTTGCTGTCCTGGGGAAGGAGCTCTGCGATCTGGACAGTGGGAGCGGGACGGCTCAGTGCCTCCCTGGACCAGCTCGGTGTCTTCAGGGCCGGGCGGGGCAGCGTGGGGACTGGCACTGAAAGTACAAAAGTAGAAACAGCCGGTATTCAAATCCTTGACCACCGTTCACACAAACGCCTCCATTGTGCTACCCTTCGGCTCACTGTCCTTGCCGCCCACAGCCGATCTCTTTCTCTTGGCACTGAACTTTGTCCGCAGATACACACGTCACAGTCTTGTCTCCCCCCCCAACTCTCTCAACGGTAGGTTGTGTCACACTGTACCGTGGCTTTTACGTGGAGGGGCCAGACGTTGAGGAGTGGATGGTTACCAGCCAAACACGTTCACGGTCTAGTAAACCTGCAGAAAGAAGGACGCTCGAGGCTGGCCTTGTGAAGTGCTCATCGGGTATTTACGAAAGCCGCGTTGCGGCGTCAGTGAGCTCACGCAAACGCAAATAGCTCAGTGACTCTGTCTGAGTCTGCCTGTAGTCACTGTGCTCTCACTTCCAAGTTACTGGGATGACTTCAGTGGTGGGCTGTGTTTACTGGGGGGACGATACTGGCCATTTGTTTTGTTCTTCTTGTTCCTGACTCAGTACATAGATTTACTCGACCGGTGTTTGGTGTAGGGCTGTGCTGCGCTGCCATGTGGTATATTTGCTGATAACAGGATTTACCCGCACTGCAAATTGCCAATAGAGAAAGGTTAATTGTGAGCGTGGCTGTTAAAATGGGAACATGCTATAATTATTAGTTGAAGTTACTTTATTATTTAGTCATGCTAATTAGGCATAGAGTCGGCCTGTTCCTTTTTGAATAACGACTTCAATTGCGTGTCAAATTGCATTAAATTCTCTTACGCTTTGACATCCATTCATCATTGTACCAAAAGAATGTTGTCTGAAGATGTCCTTAGTCTACATGTCTGTACGATTGGTTTATTTCTTTTGGTCAAGGATTTTTAACATTAAATTAATTGAGTTTAATGTTCATGTTTTTGCAGTGCTCATTTCAGATGTAAGTAGTATATCCAGTGTATAAAATTCAGCTAATCACCAGTTCTGGGTACGTGTATGAAGCAAAACATTGCAAAGAGCAAGATACATGTAGCTAGGTTGACCAGTTTATGAAATGGGAACAAAATTACTCCTTTGGACATCATATGTTGAGATGAACAACAGAGAAAGCGAGATGATAATTATTTGCTTACTTATGGTGCCGTCGCTTCAAAGGTGACGGCCAAGGCTGACACGATGTCCCCGGTGAGACGTGGCAGGTCAGCAAAGGTCCGCGCTGGTTTGCAGACAAGGTGGGGGGAAAAGATACACGCACACGCGTACACACACGGACACACCCGTGAGGCCGGATTACTATTCCACATCGCTGACTCGCTGACTTGTGCTCTTGTCAAATCTCTCTGCACACACGTGGACATGCAATCCACTTAACGCTGCATTTGGGGCACAAATTAATTTGGCTGCTTGGAAAAAAACCAGGTCTGTTGTAGGGGTGCAGGTCCTGAGGTAGCGGTAGGCCAGGCATGGCCCTAAACCTCCAAAACCCACCCCTTGCTCACACCCTCTGGAAAAAACCTGGGCAGGGGCCACTGAGGCACTAAATGGGTCTGCTTTATTTTGGTGGAGGTGGGTGGGGTTGAAATGAGATGGGAGGGGAGTGGGTGCAGGACTGAATGGGCTTGCCCTGCTATGACGACAAGTTGGCTGGGCCACCGCAGTGCCTTGAAACACCCCCTTCCCCCCCAATAAAAACCTTGCCTCCTAGGACATCAGCGACAGAGGCTGGTATTTAATCTTCTCTCTGGCTGGCTGCAGATTCTTTCACTGCGCCTCACATTGTGGACTGTACCTGCTCATCCCCAGGCCCTCTTGTCCGGGAGGCCCTTGATCATTCAGGCAGCAGAGATTGAGCTTGTCACGCTTACCAATGTGATCAGATTGCCTGAAATAAAAGGAGGCAAGTGCATATCTGAGTGTGTTGGTGGTGTCGAGGGGTGGGCTCCTCTTGTCCTTCCCCAGTCCGCTAACCAGAAGCCAACTTAACTTGGGATGGCTGTGGGATCTTGCCGCACCAGTGGCTGGCTCGATGGGGGTTGGGAAGGAGTGGCGGATGTTGTTCCTGCTAGCATGTCGTTAACCTCCCAGGGCTGTGGGGAGAAATCGGGCCGCTGGATGCTTACGCTGCAGCATTCGTTTGTGGGGTTCCTAGGGTGAGCCAAGGGGGTGCCGAAACAGCTGGTGGCTGGCAGGTTGGCCAGTGGGAGGAAAGGGGTGGGATTGAACAGGGGGAGCAAACGAAAACAGAAACCAGGATCCCCACTGGTATGCCTCTGCCTGAGCCCAGCCCAGTGGGGGCTGCTGGTATTCATATGCATCCCATCACCCACCACTTGGGCCAGTACTTTACCCCCCTGGTCACTGCCTGCTGGAATACACTGCTCTTAATTATACTCTAATCATTCCTACATCTTTGTTCCCATACATTAGAATCTAAAAGCGTCCAACCAAGGTAAATGCAATGATTATAATTTGCATCACTATTCCTAAAAAATGTAGAAAATAAATCAAAGTTGGTGACTTTTTACTTACGCCTTACTACTACAAAAGTGAATGTATGCATAATATGTTTCAGTGACTACCCATAATGCCAAGTTTTAATAAATGAATTCCGGAATGCACCTTACAACTTAAGCATCTTTTAGATACTGCTGTTTTTTTAACCATCCATTGGATATAGCAATACAGAGGTGGATCTGTGAGATCAGAGAAATCATGTGAGCTTCTCTTAATATTAGTCGATTGTCTGCTGTGTTTTCTTATATTATTCCATGTTATCTTAATTTTATTTTGCACACATGCACTTGAATTATATAGAACGCTGCGATCATAAAACGTAGTGTATCTCATAGAATCTTATGCGCTTAAAATTTGCACGTCTGCAGCGTGGTAACTTCTAACCACTTTTAGAGCTTGCTTGCATCGCTCGTGGTCCTGAAATGGCCATTCAAATGTGCGGAACCTGACACGTCTATAATGAAGCAATTAGCTCGTTCAAGGCCGAAGATAATTAGTTCCTAATGTAAACACTCAACAGTAAAGGCAGTAAGATCCGGCCGGAGTGCGATTAGTGAGAAATCTTCTGGTACTTGAGAGATGTGGAAGGGGTAACTAGTTTTCCATGTCATTTAACACCGGTCAGTATTGCATTGGCAGAAAATCGTTTGTCAAACCTGTGTGCGCAAAATTGCATAAATTAAATAGGACGCCACTGTGCATGCAAGAACGGACGACCGGCTCTATGTAAATGTTGCCAAGGCTGAACATGCATTTTTTTTTATAATTAGTTTCTGACTGTATTGTATTGTTCACAATATACAAAGTCATACCTAAACATTGTGAAGGTGTTTATGTCCATCTTAAGTGCTACTAAGTACTAGAGACCTGAGAATTAGATAATTAGAAATATAAGGTAATAAATGTATCATGTGTTCATAATCATAGAATTAATGATCTGAATAATGTAATTTGGCTGTTAGTAGTCTGAATAGTTCTGATACATCACCATATTTAAACAGAAGGGGTTCTTATATAATCTGAGATCTTCAGAAGCTTCCTAGCTGTCGTAATAGAGTGGCATTTGGGCTGGTCACTTTTATGAATTGGCCTTGCGGTGTTTCATGCGTATATGCTTACCCACCAGTGTGTTGCTATTTACAGCATGTCGCCTAATTCTAAATATGTGTATTTACACACATTTAATTGCAATGGTAATACGCAAAGGTTTAGGAATTGGCTCCCATATATGACAAATCATATTCATTAATAAGACCATGCCACACACCGCATTCATACATTTTCAGTTCTGATATTGCATTTCAATTACCAAGTGTATAAATAGTAAGTTCATGGTTTTTTTTGTGGGTTTTGGCAGACTGACAAGGCAGAGGTTGTTTTTATAAGTTCACTATTTTATGTTCCATACTCAATATACATCCAAAAGAGACATTCTTATCTGCAATAAATTGAATGGAAAGTAATGGCTTTTATGAGAGGTCAACATTATTCAGAGAAAAATTGTATGCTGGGGAAAAAAAACTCTGGGGGGGTTATCTTAAATAGCTTGTTGTTAAAGTTAATCCTTTTTCTGCTGAAAATGCAAATTCTGTGTGTTTAATTTCCAGCGCCCTCTTCTCTTTTAATTATTTTTCCAAGCCGCCTTCTACCCAGCATGTCCTGGCCACAGCTGACCCTCTGCGAAGTGGTACACACACACACAGACACACGCACGCATGCACGCACGCACAAGGAAACTGGACGGTGATGTGGGATCTGTTGTAGAGGCGAGCGTTTTGCTCGACTCTACTCCTTTACGTGCTTTGGACAAGTTACCCTCACAAACTCCGTGGTTCACGCAAGTAAGCATGTTAAACTGCCGTGCATCATGTGTTCCCATGCTAACAGCTATTGGGCTTTTGCTGCCAGTGCTGGGCCGGCTCCTGTCCATCTCCTTCAAACTTCCTTAATCTTTCTTTTATTTTGGTAGTAACACATGGGTCAGACCACTCGATGTGTTGCAACACAACTTGGTGGCCGCTCTGGTGTTGCACATAATCTGGCATGGTTAGTAACTGTGATATGAGGCCACTCGTTTATTGTTGTTGTTTTAACCATGGTACACTGTGCAGTGTTTTGCATTCACCTACAAAGACCGCTCTGTAGTATAGTTGACATGCAGAATCTGTGCATCACCACTCTTGTTTTGTCAGCTGAATTTTTTTTTTTCTTTTAGGTCTTCGTAATTCTTTCTGTAGTGTACGGAAAGGAGTCGGGGGCGAAGGTGGGGGGGGGGGGCAATGGGCGGGCAAAAAGTTAGTCAGTGTTGCTTGGTCTTGTGATACATCCACAGAAGTGACAGTACAAACTGTTTTTTTTTTCCATTTCTTTTTCCTCTCTCTCCCTTCTGTGCCTCTCACTATTTTTCTACTTTCTTTATCCTTTTTAATTAGAAGGCAAATTCTGCAGCCTGTAGAGTCCTAATCCCCGACTGCCCAACAATACACTGGCCTGGCTTTGAACAGCCGACCTGCACCCCTCCAACCCCCAAAACCAATTCCCCATCCTTGGACTCCCACAATCCCACCACCACCCTTTCCCTCAGGGAAGATTCCCACCCCACCAGCGTAACAAACATAGCCCCTCCCCCCTGAAAAAAAAACTATCCTGATTGGTACCCTTCCTCTGGTTTACCTTTCTCCAGATAAATTCAAAGTTGCTTGGACACATATGCATGTCACTAACACGTGTATGTGACTTTAGCCTTATAACAAAGATGGTAATTTTTTTTCCAAGACATCTTTATCTTCAAGAAAGTGAACATGTTTAATGTTAAAATAACATTATTTTAAATGTATTGATAAGTATGTCACTTCGTGGACAAACTGTCCTGGTGTTCGACTGGGAGCTGTTTCGCCATTTTTATTTAGCAGGCACATTTTTCGGCGTTTGTAAACTTGCTGGTGAAATGGCATCATGGGTAATCTGCCCTTCATTCAGGCTGGATACAGTGAAATACATTGGCACTCCTTATTGAGAAACATAAAAATTGTAGGAGAGGCTCTTCAGGCATCTGAACTTTTTTTTTGATGACATGGAGGGGTGACAAATTTTATGACGACATATGGAACACATTTAACTGTAGTTAAAGCTAATGAACACTTAGCACAGATAACTAAATAGATTTATTACCTCTTGTAAACTGTTACACAAACATTTAGTGTCCCTGCAGCTCCTTACTAATTAAAAGTGCCTGTGTTGTGCTTGCCTGCTACAGAGCTTGTTAACACCTCTGAGGGTCCCAGTGGGGCATCCTTGTGAAACGTGTCAGAGGCACGGACTGGGGGGAAGGAAACGGACGAGAGCGAGATCTGGGGTGGGGGGGCGGCAGCATGAGCAAGATAGGAGGGGGGAGTGAGCCCTCTGTGAGTGAGTGACTGTTTTCTCAGCTAATTTACATATATATTAATGTTCCATATTGTATGGAGTGGATCCCATTAGTTGTGGTGATTCTTGTTTAAGACGCAGTCACCATAGTGGATTTTATAAAACCCTCCCATTACTTTTTTAAATAGGCAGAGAAACGGAGAGAAGTGCTAGAGAAGGAGGAGGAAAGATGGTGGACGACAGGAAAGCAAACGGCCAAATAAACGTTTTTGAAATATGTTTAGTTAAAAAATATGTAGTGTGAAAAAAACGGCACTGTTCTGTCCACTCATAAAATTTAGTTCAGTCAGAAATTTCAATCATTCCAATCCTTGGTTCCAGTTGGGCGTTTAAAATTTTTACTTTTCCATACATCTGAAAATACATTCATCAATATTTTCGTTTAGAATTTATTTTGAACATGCAAGGCAGATTGGTAAAATTTAGGCTGTTACGCTTAATCCAGCTCCTGCCGTTAATGTGACGTGCAGAACAGCTGGCCCAAAATTCAGATTGAAAAACCTGAAAAAAAAAGATGGTCAGGGGCTGTGCAACACCAGTACTAAGATGTATGGTAACTACACTCAGAACCTCCACTGGGCAACTCTTGGTTTTGCATGTGGTTTTAATTGCTTGACCCAGAGCTATGAGAGTGAAACATTGGCCTTTGGATCCTGTTGCAGGCCCTGATGTCTAGACATTGCACAGTTCTGAAAGTGATTCAAAAGAGGCTGCTAAGGTGAGAATAATCACAAAGGCAGCAACACCAAGACCATTTCTGTCATTGTTGTCTGTAATACAAACACGTAAGAACAAGAGGAGAATATGCAGGGTCAGAGTGGGAGGCTGGCTTCTGTAACACGCGTACCTGTGGGGGCCAGCAGTACAGTGTAGGATTCTACAAGCAAAGGAGGTGAGATGATGCTCAGCATCAGAAGTCCAGTAATCACTCTCAGTGAATTTTGCAAATAATTGGATTGGCTTAACAGTAGCATGCCAACCTTTGAATTATAAAAAGTTGGATAGATGGTGAACTCCGCACACAAGTCAGACCCGAAGTGGTCTTGAACTCAGAGCTGACCGGTAGTCAGTCAAAACCCCTGTGATATACCGGTAGTTATATTTTCTGCCTCCTGACCTGGCCCACCTCCACCCCCATTGCATTTTGTGCTGCCTGCAGGATCACGTAGGAGAAAAGTGGCAGGCCGTGACCACTTCTCTGTGTGCTGCACTGCCCCTAGTGGCCACTCACTGTCACACAACAGAGCCCACTTGGATGCTGGCAGCTTCCTTGTTTTCACTACACATAAAACGCTGCAACAAAAGCCTGCAACGTCTGTCAAGGCTGCGCTATTGACAGGCAGCTATTACACTGAGCCACTTCATTATGTTAAGTGCTGGAACAAGTTTAACTTATCTAGCGTCTCACATTCCGTGGTTCTCAGGTAGAAGACTCCTGTGCAGTGACAGATATGCAATTATCAGGATATATAAATACAGTTATAGTTTATGCTGTTATTAGAACATCGTCATCCATCATCATCCATCATCAAACGAAGTTTAATCACAATGTAAGAAAATGAAGATGTGTTGTGTGAAAATAGAACGTGAACACTGAAAAAGGTTTCTCTTTACTCTCATAAAGTATATAACTCTTATCGTAGTAATATTTGGGCTCGCATTTGATTCCTGAATGAAGATGCCCTCAGCCTCTTCTACAGGTCTGCGCTGAAGTGGAATTACTGTCAGTGCCACAGGTTATGATTGTGCCACTTTCCATTCTGGATGATGGACCTGGATTAACTGTACCGTAGGTCCCTGGCTCGTGAAACAAGACAGGGGACAGTGCATCTTTGTGCATGTCCTCTGCAAGACATTGGGAGACCTTAGACACCCTTGCGCCTGCTCAGACCATGACCGGAAGCCCGTGTTGGCGAAGGCCGCCATGGATTCCTCATTACAATGCAGCTTCTCCCTCCTCTTCATAATTTCGCCTCTCTCCGGGGCAATTTTGTCTTACAGGAATCCAAACAGAGTCATATTGACATAATGAGAGATCTTTCAAAGGCGACGCCGTTATGAGAAATAACTCCGTTTAACCTCCAAATTAATCGCTGCACAGCTAATTAGTGGTGATAGAGATGCTCTGAGCGTGGATATGGGTACGTGGGGGGAATTGGACTGGCAGTAGGGCGTCTGCGTGTTTTTCTTTTTTTTTTTTTTATAATTTGCTCCGAGATGAGTGGATCTTTCTCCCTTGGTTGTCTTAATTAGTTACTCACCCTGTCACTCCGTCTGTCAGTCTGCTAGCATTTTGCTTAAACAGCATGAGAGTGGGCTGTGTCTAGTGGAAAGTTATAGAAGAGCGTGGGTCAGATAGCTGAGGGCCTCCTTTTTCATTAAAAAATATAGTTTTCTTTCCTAGGGCTCAATGTTAGTTACAATGCCTACTTATTGTCTTAATCCCCTGCAGTTTTCCTGGGGCTTGACATCAAGTGATGACTTGAACAAGCCTATTAGGGGAACCTGATGCTGCACAAGTGTGGAAATGACTGTTAGAGTGTCTTGTGTGGGAAAGAGCTCCCCGTGTGGCTAGGGGAGGTAGTGCAGGTTGCACATGTTCAACATAGTATGAGAACAAAACTTGCAATGAACAAATTATAGTAAAACAAAAAATACTGACTATACGTACTTATAAAAGGTTTGTTTTTTTCCCTTATGCATCATTCTGGTCTGTTTAGCTTCTTGATTCAGATAGATTATTAAAAGAGTAATAAATTGATTAGAATAAGAAAGTTAGGTGTGCCTTTACCTCTGCCCCCATAACCCTGGTTTGCAGTGTGGTGTGTGCATGCAGCCACACCCCTGTGGTGACAGTGGGCAGTGTAAAGCAGCCCGGTACTCGTTTAAAGACAGGGTGCATGGAGCTTCACACTCTGTCTCTCCCCCAGCAGCTCCACTCCCCCCTTGTACAGTTTTGTTGTCTAAATGTTTTACAAACCTAATTGGCATTCCCAGAGGGGGGCGACCAGCTGTCTGCCTGATGCAGGGGTCTCTAATTACTGCACGACGGGCTACGAGGAAGGCTGGCGGAACGGGACTGAGTGTGGCGCAGGGTGAGCAAGCCCTGCGGTTTGTTTGCCTTTCCTGCCTGCGTGGGAAGAAGCGTCTTGCACAACGGAGCAGCAACCTTTGGACAATGTGGGGATGGGGGGGGGGCACATGATGTGTCACTGTTTTGTGGACAAACACCAGGGGACTTGGGGATTTGGAAAGGGGGACCATCCTCACCCTGTACCTTTAAACAGGGTAAAGTCACACAATTTCATGGATGCCAGGTCCATTCAAGTTTGTCTTATGTTTGTCTCCCATGGACATAGTGCTTCTGTTTGTCTTTCTGTGAACTGCAGTGTAAGACAGCCCACTTTAGCCTTAATCAGCTCGGCTGTTTATTCAATAATGGCTAATTTACAAAACCAGTTCATACCAATATCTTAACATGTTTATGTGCTCATTGTGGCCTATGTTGGTGAAATGGCAAGACACTAAGCTCAGAAAGCGTTGCAGATGAATACTTTATTTTGTTCTTGTTCTCCTACACTGGTCTGGGTTGAAGTACGGTACAGAGCACTGAGCGCTGAGCTTGTGTCTCTGGGAACAAAGACTCAAAGCCCACGCATGAGCTGACTCTTGACTGCTCTTGGGACATTCTATAGATGGATAATTGACCCCTTCCTTTAACTCAACAAGGTCAGGGGTCAGTCGTTATGGTGTTTTTTTTTTTTTTGGTCTGTACTTCTAGGCAGTGAACTCAGTGTAACCTGGAATCAGTCTTTAAACACGAGTCCCCAGTGGGGCCTGAAGTCTCAAAGCCACGACTCTTCCTCCTTTATCTAATGTCACACCTGCGTTTTCACACCAGATGCCAAGTGCTTAAAGAATTCTGCTCTAATTGGTTTTAAAATTCCCTTTAAGCCAGAACAAGAATCTGTTCACTGCTGCTTAACACTATTTTCTGAGTAAGTGTGTGAAAATAGAGCAAAGGCCAGCTGAAGGCTAGCTGAGATGTAGTCTGGTATCGAAGCAGGTGACTGGCAGAGGAACGAGCCAGGTGTCAAGTCTTGCGTTAATAAACATGTACTTCAGTTAAAATTGCAGATGAAAACTAAGTGTAAATACTGCTGCGGTGTGAGTGTTTATGATGTGCCTCTGCGAGGGTCTGTGTGTGTGTGTGTGTGTGTGTGTGTGTGTGTCTGGGAGAGAGCGTGTGATGTGTTATGCTGTTGGAGTGTTATACTCATGATTTACATGTATGTTCCAGAAGCCTGCCGGTGCAGTGGGTTGAGCATAGCACAGCACACAGCTCTGTTGCCATGATGGGGCTAAACTTGAAACGGAAACAAAAGGGACACATCTCACTTTGAGAGCACCACAGCTCTCTCTGGGCTTCACTGTCTGTCTAACTCGATGGCCTAAATGTGTTAGGGGTTCAGTGCTGACATAGTCAAGGGTGGGGGGAAGAGCCCGTGGGACGTGTTGACTCAGCGCAAGTTATTACGGATGCATGGAGCTGCATAGTTACGCAGGATAATCAGCCAGCGGCAGGAAATGTAAAAAGTTACCAGCTTCCAAGGGTAAACAGGCCTCGTCTTCTCCCATTTATAAACATTGGTTGCCGAACGAAGGGCCCATGTTAATGACGGGATCTTCACTGGAGGACGGTGGACAGGGGACGTGGTGCAGCCATCGTTAAACACGGGAGGAGGTCAGGGGCACGAGCAGCTGGACGGAGGCAGCAGGGCAGAGGCAGCAGGGCTCGCAGAGCTCCTACGGGCATGGAGTGTGGAGACAGTGCACGAGGTGTGTTCGCAGAATGCTGCTACAAGGTAAATCTCAAAGCAGTGCGGGGATAAGGCAGGCTTGGACTGCGCTGCTGCCCGGGTTAATGTAGGGAAGTGCTGGCTTATGGCCTCTCGGTCTTCAAGTCAGACGAGTGGATGGGGAGCAGGGATCAGTGGAGTTAGGCCTTGCAGTGGGCTGTGTTCATAAAGGGCCTGAGCGTAGACCCACTGGGAATGTGTAGCCACCACTCAGTACCCACTAGACACGGTTTTGGGGACGGTCCATTAGCTGTGAGGCCACACGACCCCAGGGACCTGAGTCAGGCTGCTGGCTGGCCACTACACTTCTCATAAGGGAGGAGACTCCTACACACAAACGGACTATCACTGACAATTGCTCTGAATGTATTTTTCATGCAATTAGAAATTGAATTGTTAATGATTTTGTTTGTCTTGATTGAGTTTATCCTTCTCTTTGGTGTTCAAATGCTACCTTTCCTATATTATTTATCAGTTATTGTCTTCCTGAAATTTTTTTGCTCGGCAATATTTCATAAACCACAGCCCCTCAGTTACTGTAAATTTAAACAAGACAAAATAAGATCCCGCACAGGCCTCTAAAAATCACTTGTTCTCAACAAAATATGTTTAAAATTAAAACAGTACTCACTGTAATCATAGCTGAACTACATACACTGGTAGCTAATGATATTGTCATACACGGCAATACAACAGATAAATGTGTAATAATTTGCATTTATGTTATACGTGCGTTTTGCTTCCTACTAAGTTACCATTACCTTATTCACTTTGTGGGTAAATAGTTTTAATATGCTTTGTATTTTTTTTATTTTTTCTTTGTTTTTTTATGCCTGGAGAAAACATTGTTTGTGTGCAGCAGTTTTGTTTATTCAGAATTCTGTCTCTCTGAGTGACAGTTGTTTTTTGATATTTTGTTACACTGATGAACATCTGTGTAGATGGCGCCTAGGCACATACAGGAGTATCTGGAGTGACAGGTGCATCACAGACGCCACGGAGACAGCTCAAATTATTTTTTTACCAATTTATATTGGTGAAATGTCATATTTATGTACATACATACATTTTTTGAATTGCCAAATTTTAACAGAAATCTGTAGTGCACAACTGTTAACAGCTGTTGTAACCAGAAGGTGAGTAAAATATTTTTCTGGCAAATAATCAAAGTTTTTCGCAAGCAAATTCCCAAAGCTGAACTCCCTTGGGCTATGCAGCAGGTCTCAAAGCTGATGCTAAATTCTCCCCTGTGTGCTGCTTTTCATTACTGCATAACTTCTCGTCGCTCCAGACTGTTGTTATTTTAATAAACGGCTTATTTCAAATTGAAAACAGGAATCTGAGAATGGGAACGCTATGTTTAATTTGAAATAAAATCTGTAATTCACTATCCAAATTTCTGTGTCAGTCTAAGGTTCGTAGGTGTGTAAAACCAGGAGAGCGGCACCGTCCGAAACACGAATTATGTAATTCTGATTGGCCAATCGCAGCACACGAGGCATCCTGTAGAGCTGGGCCGAGCCAGGGCCAAAGGCTTCTTCTTTCTTCTTCACCTTTTTTTCGCTTCTAATCTCACTGTTTTTTCACGGCAGAGAGGAGATCGCAGTTGAATTTGGATAAAGACTAACAGCCGGTTGTGAGTGCAGCTCTGTGCCACCGGTAACAGGTAAGGGCCATCCGCTCCAGCTCACTCCAGTTGCTTCGGTTACCATCTGATTAGTGAGTTTTGCATGAAGGATGGATACAGCGCGGTCTTCCCCACCCCCAGCCGAGCTGCTACAACTAAGCTGAGAGGAGCAAGCGGGGGCAGCCATGATTATTCAACATGTTTCCTAATCCCAGGCCATTCGGTAGGAACCTGTGAAAGAGCGCGGTCTTTGTGCCGGGGGGTAATCGTGTTTTGGAAACGGCAATCGGGCTAATCTTCTGGCCTGCCTCTAATGTGGAGCCGCTGATATCCTCTGCCGCGATAAATTAAGCTACTTATTAATCTAATTACGGTACATTCATCCCTCCAAACTTTCATGTGACTTGAAAAGGCTGCAGTCTCCCACCCCCACCCTGACCAGCGCTGTCTTCTCCAACTGGCTCTCTCAGACCATGTGGCCCCAGCTGTCCCAATTAGCTGCATTTTGGAGCGAGGCTTTTAACAAGTGGCTGGACTTCAGTCGGCCTGACTCACTGGTCTGGGACCGCGACAGGCTGCCAGTCTCCCCCTCTCACACCTAACTTCTTCTTTCTGTTTATTCACCAGTGCCTGTTCTCGCACACACTCTTTTCTCGTATGTATTTTCCCATTCATTCCTTATGCTTGCAACTTTTCTCTTTTTTATCCTCCACACCAACATTGGTGGGTGCCCCTCTAGACCTGCAGGTAAACAACATACAGGAATTGATCCCGGGGTTACTGGGGGTGGTGGACTGACCAGAGGGATCTGCAGACCCAACATCTGAACCCTGACCCTGAAGGGGCTGGGGACAAAGTAAGGGTTAACTTCTAGAGCAGACAGTGTCCCTGATGTGGCATCAAGGAGCCTCACATCGTGCTTCCAGCACATCAGACTGGGCTGCGATCATCCATGAAAAGTTTCCTCGTCTTTTCTAACTTTTCATGTTTCCACCTGGTTCCGTGTCATGCCCTGTCAGCAACTTCCTGTCTGTGTTCTTTTACCTCTCGCCTCTTTGTTTAATTCCTGTGGCCCAGCCAGTTTTCAGTACGGTAAATACAGGCGGTCTTATGAAATTGAAAATTATGTGCACGTCTGGCCGCTGACACGTGACCCACGATGACATGCTGGGCAGTTGTCTAACTGCGATGGATGTGTTTTTATGGTCACTTCCAGAGGTCTGTAAGCTACTCCAGCCTTTATGAGCTATTGCAGCTCATCATCTCTGTAGATAGTCCAGTTTGCCCCCCAGCCCCTACCGGCTGTTCAGCAAACCTCTGCACTACAGTGGCTGTTACTGTTCCATGCAAGGGTGCAGAATCAGTATCTGCTTAACTTCAGTTCTGGGAAGCCGTTTCCCAAAGAGAATCAGAGTTTTACAAGTGGCTGGGGCGCAGTGATGTGTGCTGAAGGGTACCTCACTGCTGGAGCCTTCCTGGGCCCCGTATCTAGGGGGCCTTATTCCTCCAGAGCAGAGATGAGGGAGGGAAGGGGGCGCGCTGTGCAGCAGGCTGACAGAGAGATGGGTAGACTGCGGGACCGTTTGTTCACAGAAACAAAGGGCCGCTGCAGCTATCAAACTCCCATTAGATGCGGCGAATTGAGCGCGCAGGCTGCACAGCGCTCCAAACGGCGAAGTGATAAACGCTTTGCAGAGGCAGGCCAGCCCGCTAATTGCATGCCGAATATTTATAGACCAGACAATTAGCAATTGGCTTTTATATGCAAAATAACAACAGTGACTGGGAGAGAGGGAGAAAAAAAACGTAATTAAGATGCTCAGAACAGGACAGGGACATGCTGTCTGTTGTGCTGTGATTTGTTGGTAACAAACACAATAATTAGCCTGTCATTGTGGGATAATGAAGTCGACTGTGTGTCTTTTTTTTTTTTTTTTTTGTGATGAACAGCATTCTGCCCAAGGGTGCCTGGCTACCCACACACTGACGTCAGGGCTGCGGGGTCAGGGGTCGCCGTGTGCTCCTGGCGTTGCAGTCCCATAGGGATGCTGGGTAACACTGTTACACAGTTGTCAGGGCAAGCCACGGTGGCGGCGTCCCAGTGGCTTCCCCCAGACACCGTTCCCTCAGCTCTCCTGAGCTGGCGGGCCTCATGCCATATTGATAACTCTACTCACATTTGCGCGAGGCTCATTATGGGTTGTCCAGCACCAGGAGCCGGGTATGAAATACGGGGGCATTCCTTGCCCATTCACCTTTGCTGATTTTTGAGGTGGGGGGGGGGGGGGGGCGGCCGGGGGCGGGGGGGGGGGGGGGGGGGGGGGGGGGGGGGGGGGGGGGGGGGGGGG